>JARBJD010000050.1:0-336559 GCA_033064195.1 Blattamonas nauphoetae
TGTCCCTTCAGTTCTGCTACGAATGAGTGTCTTTACAGTTCTTGTCATCAATAATCTTTCGACATTCTTTATCTCCTGTTGCTGTGTACAAACATCTTCCTGGCATGTACATTCTGTGATTAGTGTATGGATTGTTTTGTTCTTGATTGAGGAGAAAGCACTTGTGTAGAGAGAATTAAAATCAACACCACAGACATGAGTCATTTTATGTTCTGTCTCTTTTGGAGATAACTCTTCCGTCTTCATAAAGTGAAGTGATTGATTGGAGTCACGTCTTTGATGTTCTGTCGATGTTGAACATTCGATAATCCACCAGTCACTGCTGCTCTCAGTTTGTGATAGGTTTGCTCATGTGTCAGAGTCATAGGTAATGATTTCCAGATGCAATACTTCTTAAGTTGAATTCTCAATCGAGTGAGATGTTCATCTTTGTCTGACTTGTATGTGTTGCAGTAATCACAGCAGATCTTCACGTTCTCTTTAGAATGTCCTTTCGAATTGTCGATTCGATCCAACGTTGGTCGTACTGCTTGTGTGAAGTGACACTTGCATATATAGCACACTCTCTTGCACTGTTGAACAAACCAGTCGTAATCCGCTTCAGTGACATTTTTGTCAGTACTGCGATGAGCTTTCTGGTCTTGATAGATGTACGATGCAACTTTGTACTTCCAGTATTGCTTGGTGATTTTTATTTCTCCAGATTGATCCACTCCATTGAAATCATCGTCGATATCAAAGTCTTTGTAGGCACACGCATATTTGATTGCAGAAGCGTTGGCTGACAATGAGAGATTGTGCAACATATCCACTTTGTATTGGAAGTTCAGATCAATCAGATTGTCCAGAGGTGCAATCATACATTCGACATCTCTGATGTTGTAGAATTTCAGATATTCCCAACGGTTCTTGAATCCTTGTTTGTTCCAATCATCAAGGTACATTTGGTAGTCACTGTCGGACATTTCACTGTTGTTCAGACTCGAATAGAATTCATACTTGGAGAATGGTTCTTGTTTGTTCAATACTGTGTCGTAGTCTGATGAGTCGAATGATTCGTAAGCAAAGAAAGATTTCTGAAGAGTGGTCTTTCCTCCAAAGGCTTTGACTGCATTATCCAATGTCATTGGTCCTGTGTACGACATCATGTCAATGAATCGAAGTACCTGTTGTGTCTTCTCATGTCGGATCAGTACTTGTTTGTACTTCGTTGTGGATCCAAGGAAACTCACCACTTTCCAATCCTTGTCAACGAGATCACGGAAGATGAGATTGATGTCGAATCTGGAACTGTTGAATCCAATCACACTGACTTCATTTTGTGAGGGTATTTCCGGGTCTTCGTAGTAGTTGTCATCTCGTACTGTCTCAGCATATCTGAAGAGTTCTCTGATCCATTGCTTCACAAAGTCCTTTCCATCTCGAAGATCAAAGTAGATTGACTTCACTCCTGATTTTGTTTTGATTGCTGATGCAACTGACAAGGGTTTTAGATGTGAGATCAATTGAGTATTATCATCAGAGAATAAATTGTCAAGAATGAGATCTTCCATGGTTTCGAAATCGTATGTGATGTAGTACTGTGTTGGTTTGAATTCGTATTGTCTTTTGTGTGCCATCAGAAATTCATAAGTTCTATTGTTGAGAATATGTGGAACATACGGTCTTGGAGTTTTGTCAAGTGAGATCTTCTTCACGTGTTTTCCATCAAGCTCTTTACACTCTTTCAGATGCTTCTCGTAGTATGTCTTGAAGTGAGAATCCTTGACTTGGAATCCTCTTGACTGACAATAAGGACAGAGTTTGTATCCAGTGATTTTCTCAGGATCAACAATGAACATCACATGAACGAGAGTTGCAGTGAGAGGAATCATCAGAAGTGGGAGAACTCTTGCATCGTCATTTTCGTTGACATACGATTGACTTAGGAAATAGCGCTTCTTGTCTTCGTCAAATTCATAAATGTGAACTGTGATGTTAAATTCTTGCATGACTGTCTCCATATCACATGCAATATCAAATCCAGGATATTTTCGCAAGTGCTCAGTAAGTTGATGTGGTTTGAGATGGGTCAGCTTCTTATGCACAGCGAACAATCGTTTTGCTTCAACGTTTCTCATATTGATTGATATCTTCTTGCCAGGAACCTCAGGAAGGGTGAGGAATGACAATGATTGAAAGAAGCAGATGTTGAACTCAGAATCGATGTACCGAACGTTTCTCGTTTTGATGTGTTCAGTGAGAATTGCATTTGCTTTTCCTGCGACTGGGAATCGATAGACTGCAACAAGAATGGAGTGGAATGCGATGTACATTGTCTTTGTATCCATCAATGTTCTCTCCTGTGATTCTTTGATGAGATTGATCGCATATTTTGAATACTCATTGATGTCTCCTGTACTTCTTATCACTGTTGGAAAGCTCTTCGATGTGTTCTCCAATTCTGGTCTGAAGTCTTTGTATGTTGTCTCATCTTTGTCTTTTCTCTCGATGATCTTTCCAAAGTCAATACTGATCTTTAATGGATGGTCTTTCTCTTTGTCGAACACTGCTTTGATGAATGTTGTGATTTCGTCAACGTTCTTCAGATGATTGTGGAAGTACAGTTGATATGGTTTTCCATTATCTTCAACCTTCTCGACTTCATTCTTTTTGAACTTCCTTCGTGCATTCATGAGACATTCATTGAATGCTGCTTTGTCACGTGGTTCAGCGAGTAATATGCATTCTTCAAATCCATCAAAGGTCTGCACTTCTCTCTTTTCCATTTGTTCATTTTTCTTTTGAATGATCAACAGATTCTTCATCCAATGATCCATCAGTTTCTCTTCAATTGATTTCAATTTCCACGTCATTCTGAACACTTGCTTTTTCAGTTCATCTTTGTTCACTCTTGGATTTGCTCTCATGTTTTCAACAATCATTCGGTGAGCGAGTCGATCTTCTGACGCCATCTGTTGTCGAAGTTTAACTTGTTCAATAAAATCTGGAATGAGATTGAGATCGAGATTCTTTATTGGATGTGGAAACTCGAGATCTGTGTGTTGAAGCATATTCAGGAGAAATGATCTGTGATGTTGATAATTTGTAGTGTCAGGATTGTACGTTCGACCATCAATAAATTGAAATTGTGTATTCGGAAAGAGATCTCGAATTTCTTGAATTCTATTTTTGATTGGTTTTAGCAGTGTCATTTACTACAAAATAAAAAATCAGAAAATAAAAAAAGTTGAGCGTTTATTTTTGTTTTCTCAGATGGGGCTTTTTCTTAGCAGTCAGCCATGCATCAAGTCTAATTCTGAACACTTCACTTCCGCCAATCTCTCGATATGTGAATGGAACCAGAACTTTCGTGTACTCACCGACGAGCTCACAATTGTATTTCTTCAGTTCATTTTCGACGAATGATTGAGTGTAGTGTCGACGTTTTGATAAGTGAGGTCTGTTTCCTTGATTCCACAACTTTGGTTTTATTCTCCATTCAACTCCCTCATGAACATACGTCACCGGCACATTATTTCTGACATACCCAGAGACTAGCGAACAGTTCTCTTCTTTCATTGATTCAATTAATGCTTGTTCCGAACATACTCGACGTCTTTCCTTCTACAACTCAGTTGGATTCATTTAATACAAATTAAAAAAGTCAAAATTAGATTTTCTTTCGTTGATTTCTCAGTTTTGGATTTTTCACTGGAATCGAGGATCAATGGGTTCGATCACTCATTTCTCAAGAGTGCTTGTTTCGTTCTGATTTGTCGCGTTTCTGATTCTTCTGGTGCTCAGGATCATCGTGGTATGCTTCGTTTTTTGAAGATTTCGGACTTTTGCAGAGTTATTGAGCGATTCATAACCGGGTGCAGATCTTTGCACATTTATGTATTCTTCATCATTTCACTCTCATTTTCTTCTTGTTTTAGACTTGTTTTCTCTGTTTTTGATTGAATTGTAACCTCATTCTCATTCGTTACCATCTCATTTTTGACCTCACTTCCGTCTTCATTTTCTCGTTGTTTATTGTTTGTAACCACTTCATTCATGTTTCTTTCTCTGTAACTTTTTCTCGAATACAACACACTAATTCCCGTTTACTGAGTTTTCCGGACTTTTGCAGAGATCCGCCATTCAACGGCTCACTTCACATCTCGGAATTTTTCCGTAATCTTCATCATTTCACATACATTTTTGAATCATTTTTGATGTTTTTAAGCAAAAAAGGACCAAACACAAGCGACATTTTCACTATTGGTGCCACATTTCACACCGTTTTCACGATCGTCAATTTCCCTCTCAGTTTCAGACTTGCCCGTTTCGTTGTTGCTTGTTTCGCTTTCTTTTACTCTGTTTTTGTGAAAAAAGTGATGAAAAGTTGACTAAAATGATGTGCTAGTGAAGTGAGAACGGCCCACAAAATGGAAGTGATATGAGCAAAATGAAGAGGAATGGTGAAGAGATCAAATGTGAAATGGGGAGCAAAAGTGATGAAATGAAAGGGACTACAGTCGGTTTTGAAGTGACAAAAACGGTCAAAAGTTGAGAAGTGAAAACATGAAAAAGTGACTTTATGAGAGAACTATCCGACAAAATCTCCTCAAAATTTGAGCACACCTTACTCATACCGTGAGAAAGAAGGATTTGCAGTGAAAATCGGATCAAAAAATCTATAGTGTCAAAATGTTGGTGCAAATGTGACGTCAGAGGTGTGATCGAAAAAACCGACCCTCCAGAGCGAACTATAGGTGATGTACAACCAGAATTCTCAAAAAAGCGTCGCTTGAGTGCGATTGTGAAGTGGTTTGAAGGACAATCGTGTAAAATGAAAATTGACAAAAAATTGTGAAAACGATCGTGTGTCGAGGATCGTCAAAACCGAATGACGCGAATACCTGTCCACTATCGTTTTGACACCTACGGAGACCATCAGAGGGCGAAAAGTGACGTGCAGGAGAAGAGCGAGACGTCACTTTCTCCTCCTTAAAAATTTTGTCATTTTCAAAATATGTTGTGGGGTCGGATCAAACTTTTTTTTCAAAAGTGCTTTTTTCCTAAAATTTCACCTATCAACATCAATTTCGTAATTTTAGAACGTGTTTGAACACAATTTGAGCCATAAAGCGGTTCATAGTGGCGAAATCCGAACATCGACTTTTTCGTCACTTTTTCGACCTAAGTTCGGTACACAGTTCGACGAATTCTCAACCGATTTTCATCAGGATTGTCTTGATCGAGGACCGACAGTGTCCCCGAGATTTTAGAATTTTTTTCAGAATTTTTCGAAATGGTTATCATGTTGGATTTCAGTGATTTGTGGTCAAAAATAGATTTTCAGTATTTTCATGACCTTTCGTGGTACTTTCTCAAGTGAGGACGGTCTCCAAAATACAGCCAATTATCCAAGCGAACGAAATACTCATTCTTTGTTCGTAAATCACGATATTTGAATGGCTCAAGTACCTTTGTGTATGTTCCAATGAGTTCACAATTCTCTTTTTTCAGTTCATTTTCAACAAACGATTGTGTGTAATGTTTTCGTTGACAATTATGAGCTCGATATCCTTTCATCCATTTCGAGGGAATCACTTTCCATTCAACTCCTTCGTACCGGTATGTGACAAGTGAATCAGCATACTTGTATTCAGAAATGAGTTCACAATTTTCGTTTTTCATTGACTCGAGAAACTTTGCTTTCGTGCAACAATTGGATACTTGAATGTATCTCTGGCGATTCGTGTGTGGTCTAGATCCTTTGACAAAACGCTGTAAGTACACTCGATAAATGTCATCTGGTTTATCTTCGTGATAATATTCGAAAGTGCTCGATGTGAGATATGTTGTTCCTTGTCGATTGAGAGTTGGTGGAACTTTCATCTTCAAATTTTCTTTGTCCAAAATTTCCTGTAGTTGATTTGGTGTTAATACGCAACTCATTTTATCCAAATTAAAAAATTGAATAAAAAAAGAAATCGAATTTGTTTTTGGAAAGTACTCAAAAAAAGCTTCAAAAAGGACACTTTTCACGAGGTCCTTTTTTGGCCATTATTTTCAAATTTAGGGCACTTTTTTGATGTCATCAAAATGTCATAAATTCCTTTTAATACAAGGTTCAAAATTGGTCAATCGGCGTTGACTTTTAGTTTTGATTTCAAAGACTTTTTCAGATTGGTTCTCTATTCGCTTCTATAACTACTCGTGTCGGGAAGGAGAGAGAAAAAAAAGAAGTGGTCGAAAAAAAGTGAAAAAATGACGTCAACTCGACACAATCTCTAAGTTTCTACAATTTGAGCGATTTAGGTTTGTTTCTTCTTTTTTTCACTTTTTTTTCGACCACTTCTTTTTTTTCTCTCTCCTTCCCGACACGTATGTTCACATTGGTTTTATCTCTACATCTTTCATTTTATATAGTGAAGTGATTGGTGAAATGAAAACGACAAGTCACTGTTGATTGTTCCTGGTCGGTATGCCAGGAACTTTTGTCCGTGACAGTGATCTACCCACAACAAAACAAAGAAAAATCAGTTTCAAAGAGATTTGGGTGTGTCCATTAAGTTGCCACTAACCAAGTTTTTTTCTATTCAATAGGGGTGGGCAGCGGTCGGTCCGACTGCTCGTCGACCGACCGACTGCTTTCTTCTGTGATCCTGCCCTTTTTGGGATAAATCATCCATCCGTTCACTGATATCGTTCGTTTCACTATTTCATCGCTATTTTTTCTGAACTTACTGGGAAACAGTGGGAAAGGGCTCTCTTTTATTCAATTGGCTTTGTGTTTGATGAAAAAATGTTGAAAATGGGATGATCACCTTGTCGAAAGATACTGGACTAAAACAGAACAAACATGAATGAAAGAGAGAATAGTGAAATGTGAAAGTGTCAACATTGTCACACTCTCTTCTTCTCTTTTGGCCTCTTCAACTGTTTACGATCGTTCTTTCTTATCCTCTGCTTTCTCTTCACAATCACGATTGAGTCGTCAATCTCTCCATACGCAAAACGAATATCATCTTGTAGTGTTCATTTCAGCTTGAACCGGAAAGATTCACAATCTCGAACTGGCCAGAATCATGAAGAACAACCTGAAGAACGTGGATCGACTCCACTCGAGCCCAAGAATGATACAGACTCGGGCGCTTCCAAAGATTGCTTCCGAAGATATCGTGGAAGAGGGTGTGGACAGAGAGGTAACGATAAAATGTTATTTCGTCCTTCTCTCGATATTCGACGAAACAGCTGACGAAGGCATGGTTTGAGCTGGCCATGCGGAAGACGAAGCTGGAAGGGTCGGTAAACAAGCGAGGGGAGAGGAGGGAATGAAGAGGGAATGTTAGGTCGAGGAGTGGTTCGCTGAGTTTGGTGAACGGAGGAGAGGAAGACTGGCTGAGTGTGGAGATGAGATTGAGATCTCGGTCGTGACGGAAGGGAGTGTCGGAGGGAAAGGATGAGATGTCGACTGATTTGAGAAACGAATCGATGAGGTCGGGAGGGGCTGAATATGACGATAAACCGAGAAAAAGATGGAAAAGAGTGAAATACAATCAAAATGACACACCATTCAAAAAGGTGGCTATGTGTTGGAGGCATTTGGAAAGAACGGTCATACCACAGCCAATGATGGAGCAGGTCAGTAGTTTATAGCACAGGATGTTCATCAGATGCCTGGAGCAAAGATCGACAATGGCCCATGTCATTGACAAGCTATTGTTGAGGTTGACAGATAAAATAGCGAAAAGGAAGCTTAAGAGCCTCATAGAGAGATGAAACGGAGATTTTGGGGATATATAGGTATTTGTTGGGCAAGTTGGACGAGTTGACGATGGTCTGCTCGATCAAACAGGATCTATATGAAAATCGAAAGAGAAAGTCCCGAGACATGTGAGTGAATGATTATTTCTTCTTCATAAGACACTGAAACAATCAATGATGTAGAAACAGACTGATTATTGTTTGTGACTCAAGATCGACGTCCTGGAGAAGAAGAAAGCATGGAATGGCGAAAATAATGAATGGAAAGAGTGAACTTGACTCTCGTGTTGAGATACGGCTCTGCTAAGAAGATGATGGAGATCTGTTCGTTCACTTCCGAACATGTGGTTCATGCATCCTGAAAAGAGAAAAAATGGAAAAGCGAAACCGGAAGATGATCAGTAGAAGAGAAACGAGAAATTGTGAAGACTGTTGAGGATCATGTCTCGATCTGACTCGGCAGTGGGACAACAGGAATCGCAGGTGAGATCATGAGTGAAAACGAGAAGGAAGTACTGAGAAGAAAAAGAATACCGTTTTGTAATTGTTTGGATTCGTGGGGATGTTGTCAGAAGAAAGTGAAAGAGTCGGGGTCGGTCGGACAGGCCGACTTTTTGTCCGATGTTGGGGAAGGACAGACCGACTCAGGGACTCTTGATCTACGACGTGTGAAACTTTATTTTTGAGAAATATGAGATGAATAAATTATAGAGATGCTGTGAATCAAAAATGAGAAAAAAGAATAATAAAGTGACTGGGGCGGGATTCGATCCTGGGTCCGGGGGAGCAAAAAAGCTTGTGTGCTACCACTTGACTAAATGGGCATTCTAGTCTGTCAAAAAGGCGGGACGTGTCAAAAAAGCCGGGACGGGGCAAAGGGTATTTTTGTGACGGCCTTTTTCAATATCTCCGTAAATACGCATTAATACACTATATAATTCATGCCTCACACTAATTAGTTTGTTTCTGATTGGATATAAGTCAAAATCGTTGAAATGCCAAAAATTCGTAGAGAAACGAACGTCCAAAATTTAACGTGCACGATCTTGACAGAGAAGTCGTCAATAACAGAATCATCGCACGGTATTCCATTTTCAATTCATTAAAACCCGACGAGCCCTGATGTCCCGGTTTTATCTCCTAAAGATAAGTCGCAAATCATGAATAAAATGAAGAACACACAATTAGTGAGATTCAATGCGAGTCGATAGTGTCCATTGGAAGAAAGACTAAGAATAATGAGGAGAAGAGGAGGTGTACCTTTTTAAAGCGAGAGAACATGCTTATTCTTAAAAAATTGTTGAGGTTGTGTGATGAAACTTAAATTGGACGGAAGTCAAAAATGAAGAGAGGAGATGAAGAGACAATGAGAGAGACATACGGCGAATGATTTGCGTTGATCAGATGGTCATCATCGAAAATCGTGCGGATGGAAAATTTAAAAAATCAAACAATGTTTTGATCAACATTCTATTCCGTCAATTCAACATCCCAGGACCATATCCAACGCCAAGACTCACCAATTGTCTGCACTTCTCTTTCTCACGATTTCGTCAGCAACCATGCACTTGAACATGACTAATCTTTTTACCGACATTCTTGCCAGAGATTCAACAGCTAACAGGCTCTCGCTGTCGCTGTGCAATCACCTCAGAAAGCATAATAACAGGACTTCACATCAACACAAAAATCAGTCGGATATTCGGATGGATCGGTCTGTTCAGATGGATCGTTCCTGAGGAATGGTCACAGAAACAACACTCTCTCTCCTGAAGAAGACATTTGAAAAACAATCACTGCATTATTCCGTTAACTGCTTCCTCAACAGCAACCAATCGAGTTAGAAGTATCACTCCGCGAATGTATTGGCCGCGTGATCCCATCCAGGTCGACAAACCGAAAACAGCTGACGTGCCGTTCGTTCTTTCTGATCCGAACGTCACGTATGAGCTGTATAGAACTGCCAGCGAGGTTTTGGAGGAACAGCGGACAGGAAATATACCGAACCCACTGTTGATCACAACATTGGCGTATCCTCATAAACTGCCGGATGTGCCGAGTTGCATGATTGTTAACCCAGACAATTCTGTGAATGAGCCTGAAGTGGTTGCTTTGATTGTCAGACACACACCAGAAGAACCTTGTGTATGCCACTCTGCTTCTTGACCAATCTGACTTCATAACTATTCCTTTTCTCTCGTTTCTCAGTCTGATCTCAGCCTCCTCCCGTACAGTGTTGGCAAAGAACCTGACCCACACTTCATAGTTCCCCCATCCACCCATACCAAGATATTTCGCGATCTTCATTTCGACTCCATCGTAGAGAGTACGGTTATCCAAAATGACGAACTTGAACCGGATGGACTTCATTCCGCACAGATGATTGCCAAAATGGAAAAAGAATTGCAAGGGCTCATGTCACGACGTGCTGAGAAGGCGAAAGAAAGACAGGCGTATTGGGAGCGAATGTCGAAGAAGGATTCGTTCAAGCGCAGTTTTCGGATATAGGAAATGAATAGAAAAGCAGTGTAGATCGAATTGGAGATGGAAAAGCCCTGGCTTGTGATTGACGACGATAAGGTGGAACCTGCCACCGCCACACCAATCCGACCTCTTTCATGGCCAGTCAAAGATGGGTCATGGCAGAGCTCGTCGATAAGTTTCCCGCATTGGCGCAATCATTCAGCGCGAGCTACGACATGGCGATTGGAGCTGACGAAGTGGATGAGACAAACAGCACATGCTCGCGTTGGGGAAGCTGGTCCACACCAGATTCATTTTTCTCCTCACACTACAGCAATAAAGAATGAAACCGCCCTTTCACCTCAGCAATACAAAATGAAATGTAATTTACAGGAACAAATCTGACAAATCATCCGACGACACCTCAATGCGGCCAGAGAAGGATGGCGATGCTGGATCAAGGAGAGCTGCCGATGGTTGGATATTTTCTAGGTACGTTTCTGGAAGTTTTTTTAATACAATTTCAGGATTCACCGGAAACATTCCGGTATCACGGAAGCTCGCTCTAATGGTGGCGGGCTTCAATGCCTCGTGGAGACCGTCGAGTAGGTTTTGACAAAAAATTTTGCGATGACTTTCGACCGAGTTGTCGATTGTCATTTCTGCTGGTATGAATTTCAATTTTTGTTTCAAGTTTGCGTTCACATAGGCATCGAGAGGTTGGAGAACAGAGGTGGTGTGGGAGGGAGGGAACATCAAATCAATAAGGTTGTCCTTTGCGTTTTTCAAAACTTTTTCAGAAACGTGGGCGGCGAGCATATCCATCTGGAGGAGGCAGTGGGCGAGTGGAAGGCCAATCTGTTGTCTTCTGCGAAGGATCGAAGGTATGATTTGTTGTTCAAATACAGTCTCAAAATTAACTTTTACAGAAAAATTGCAATCTGGATACACAATAATGGAGTCGCATTGGAGGAGGGCGTATTCGTCGGGTATCTTTTTGCTAGGAATGGAGAGTAGAGTGGGGTACGAAACGCCATCCGCTGAGACAAGGAGGAGCGCAGAAGTTCGAGGAGGGAGGACAGGCTCGAGGGCAACAGGCTTGGGGGCATCCTTCACTGTGACCCGACCCTCCTGCTGTGGATGGTCAATCGTCATGTACGTCTCGTCTAAATTAAAGATTAGTTGCGGCGGATACTTGAACTGTTCGTGTAGTTTGATTACTTTTTCAAAAAATGGTTGGATGCAGCGCTTTGTGCAATGAATGATTCTTCCGAGTGGGTACGAATAAGGAGTTAACATTGAAAGTTCTGGGTCCTGTTTAATAAAATTGTAGGGCCAAGTTCTTGAGACGGAATTGATCATTTGGTCGATAGGAACTCCTGGATTTATTAGAGTTATCGCCTGCGGGAATTGAACCGGGGCAAAAAAATACCTTGCAACGGATATCAGCGGCCTTCAAATGCTGCCCATTCATTGCTCTTTCAGCAGAAAATTCGCGGAGTTCCAGTCGCAAAGTTGCATTTAATTTGGGTGGTCTTCCTGTTTGACCAATGGATCTGTTTTTTTCTTTGCGTCGGCAGCGCGATAATAAGAAGAATGTGTAATGATGTTGGATTTGAACAGACTCGATGGCATGATGTTCTCTCGTGTCGCCACTGAATAGATCCGTTCCTGAGGAGAACCATACGACGTTGTGTCGTCGTCCAGAAGCTTCTGGAACTCCTCCGTCGACACTTCGCGCTTCTGTTTGGTAATTGGTAATTCCATAAAAAAAAGATGGTTCGATCCAATATGAAAAATGAAAGTGATGGGATTTTGTGTTTAAATGGTGATATTTCGTCCAAAAGTTCTCTTAAATATGGTGTTAAGTGTCATACTATCCTCTTTTTTTCCAAAGAAATTGAGCAACCCATTTTTAGGACAAGTGTCCCGGGTTTTTGACAGACTATCAAGAAAGTCGCCGACTCTTTTCTTTTTAGGGACTGGACTCGATCTTTTCAGACCGACTACTGCCCATGCCTACTATTCAAGCCATTTTTTGTTTAAATTCCATGGTCTTTTTGTTAGTTCAACTTCGAAGTTGATCAACCCACCATATGTTACAATAGTCACTAAACAGATGGGACTACCTCTATCCAAAAAGTGCAGGTCGTGGAACTCCTGACAACTATTTCCACCAACGATGACTTGAACAGAACATACATCTGAAAATCAGATCTGATCAAACCATTGGTGACTCATTTTGGCTGATGAATCACCCATCCGGTGCGGTATCGAACAGTCGACCTATCCCCGACTCTTTGTCGTTCCAAAATACCATGCTCATCGACAATACATCAATACGTCCTGATATTGACACTCAAAAAGCGAAACAGACAGTTTGTAGATTTTGTCTCGGTATCACTCTGAAATCCATGCAGAACTTTCTTGAAGTGTCTCTACGTCAGATGTGTGGAGATTGCCAACCACTCCGTCCAAAGATGTTGAAGGATCTTCTATATCTAGCGACTGGTTTATCTCGTCTTGTTTTCACTCACTCTCGTTGATGATTTTGACAGAATCTGATTGGGCCCTTTCAGTAATACCTGATGTGGAGTACATCACACCTCTTGAGGAATATTGTGAAAAGACACAACCATGTGATGTTCCAGTGTGATTGTTTTGTTGTCATCCTTTCTCAGATTTCTCTCCCGAAATTGTTAACTCTGATTGGTTTGACACTGTTTTGTGTTCATCTTGACTCTTCTTCACTATTCTTTCAATCAGGGAACACATCAGAAGATGAATTGGATCTCATTTGCCGATCGTCGCTTCCATCCTTCCTTCTCACATGGATAATCTCAGTATCGGATCAAAATATGATCAATGAGGTTTTTTTCCTCCACTTTTCCATTCTTCCCGTTTCAGGTCGGAGAGTGTCTTTTGATGATGACTTCCACTTTTCGGTCGTCTTCCACCTTCCTCACCCACCACAAAACCCAAGTTCTCGCTTTTCTGGATCATTTTTCGTGTCATGCGTTATCACTTACACACCTGACGGTTGTGGCTCAACTGTCTTTCTCACCACATCTCGAAATGTCAAAACTGGCTCTCAAAACACTATCCACACAAAGCAAGGCTGATTCGGAAACACGCTCCTTCCTCCGAACACTCAAAGTGCCTTCTGATTCAACTGACAGTTCGTCGGAGCTTGTCCCGTTCGCAGGACGGCTGTGTTCCACACTGGCCGAGCTTGTTTCGGAAATGAAGTCACTCTTCTCCGAATCGTCGCCTTTGGATGGAACCATCTCTGCTCTCACCACCACACTTCCAGAGGAATCAACACTTCTCATCGGAAACACTGTTTTGGCAATTCTTTGTGAAGAACTTTTTTTCATTAACACTTTGTTCTCTGACTTTTACACTCCATTTGTCGAGGTGTGTCGTTATCTCTTCTCATCTTGTCCAGATTCTGATCAAGTTCACCTTTGTTCCTCTTCTCAAATCAACCATCATCACCTGCCTCGATCTACTCGACCACGAGAAGAACGAATCGAATTGTCCGCCTTCAGACCGAACTGACCTCTTGATCAAGGTTCTCGTCAGTTCGTGGGATTGTGTCGCTTCCACTCTCAGTCGCGAATCACTCTCTGCAGTTGTCAAAACAACCTTCTCCGATATTCCGCTTATGTGTTCACTTTTGGAGCGAACATATCACCACTCATCATCTACACACTCATCTCATTTGGAAATGATCATCAATTTCGCAGCCTCTCTGCATCTCCGGATCCCTCGCTTGCTGGAAGAGAATCTGGTTGATCGAGTGATCGACACATTCAACCCGATGGCTGTTCCAACAACACATGCTCAATTCCATAACTCTTTCATCCAAACTCTGATCAAACTGATCAACAGAGAAACTAGCATCCGTCGGGGAACTGACAGGAAGCGATTCCGAATCATCTTGTTTGAACGGGTGGTGCAACCGGCCAAGCACTATCTGTTGTTCATTCTTCAGCGAGAGGAGTTCATTCCAACTTTTCGCATCCGGACACAAAATGAAAGGAACATAATTTCACAACTATTGAGACAGACATTGCTGCTCGAGCAAGAACTGTTTGAAGATGGTGAGAATGTGGAGACAGGAAGAGAGGAGTGGGAAGTGGGGTGGTTGGAGAAGATATTTGAGAATGAGTTGGGGGAGAGATTGATGATGATCAGAGAAGACGATGTGAGAATGAAGAAGGACGAGAAAGCGAGATGGAAGAAGAGAGTGGAGAGACAACGAGAAGCAGGACATGAAGATGCAATTGAAGGATGGCTGACGCGAAGGGATTTCATTCCAAAACCAGAGACAAAGTTCTACCGAATGCATGTGAATGAGGCGAGTGGCATTAATTTGAGATTTTAAGAAGGATGGAGAGATCATCGTTAATTGAGCTGGATTTCACGTTTCATGTCACAATTTGATCATTTTAACTAATTTTTGTACAAACCAAAGGGAACAGGCGAAAAGCCACATCGCTCAATTAGCAAAGGATTCTTTCGCTCCTGTTGCCGATTATCGAAAAAGTCCAATCCCGTCACTCCACAGAAGTTCACAGCAGGACGAAGCACACATCATCTTGACGAGTACTCCACCGAAGAGATCTCAGGCTTCATGAGGCTCCCGTTTGTCCATCATCCAGGCTCAAACTTCGATTTTGACGACTCCGATTCCAAACCGCCTCCTCAGCCGTGAGAGCTACTGTCGTCAGGACAACCCACTCCTGAGCCATCACCTCCACTGGGGAAGAAGGAGTGGGAGTCTGGTGTGCTTCTTCCATCACCGTCGCTGACGATGCCGACACTCACTCAGCGGAGATAGCAGATGCTCCTCGTATCCATTCAGACTATCACACCCTCACTGTCCCTCCTCGCCCCGCCTTTCTGCGGTGACTTCACGCAGCTCCTCAACTTGGGTTCGAATTGAGCATCACCCAACAAGAAAGCGAGCGAAGAACGAACTGTCGATCCAACTTAGTTTCCAGTCACTATCACGCATTCAATCATCCTCGACTTGGAACAGCAGTTCACGTTCGACATGAGTGCTGCTTGGAAGGGGTACAATATTGTCATCGCCTTCAAACATCAACAGACACAGTGAGTCCACAATATCATTTTCACATTCCCAATCCAACTTCTCCACCTCCCTTTCCTACTGCTCCCAACCCCAAACCATCGGCATCATCCGACCCCGTGCCCCCCTCCAATATTTTAACAGTTGCTTTATTTAATACCTCTCAATCTCTTTCTTTCACTTTTTCTTCTGACCCATAACGAACTTTTTTGTCCAGAATCCATCGGAATGACTGTGATAAACGAGATTGCATATCTATCATCAAGCACAGCACGTGCTATTATGTCCATCCCTCAGTTGCCTTTTGCAACCGATTGTTCGCCGTTCCTGAATTGGAGAGAAGATTCACGTGATTCTATCCACTCAAAGGCCGTTATCTTTAGATCTCTGGTTGCCACTTTGAAGTCACAGCCTGCACTTGATGTCTCTTTCGAAGCTAAAGCAGTGAAGTTTCTTCAAGATGTAGAACCACTGAATGAACCATCAGCCGATGCTTTTCTCGACAGCTTTGAGTCTTCATCTGATGACTCTTTGACAAGCTTCGTACAATCGATTGTGATCCTCATTTCTTCAACCAATCCTGTCATCACTGCCACAACAATGGCAATGCTCTATTCGTTGGTCTCGTGGAGTTCCCTTAAACCCCGACTTTCTCTCATCAGAGCTGATCTGATCCATGAACTCATCATGACTCTCCATCCACAGTCTCTTTCCTTTGCCGAAGCAGTCGATATCCACATCAACGTCATGAAAAGCCTCACCCATTGTTTCTGGCTCACAACTCCGGGTGGTCTCGCCTATCTCGAAATTGAAGATAGCGATGAACAACATGCTGTTCGCGAGACTGTTTTTCAGCAAGTTCTCACCCCTTCGGAGAAGTATATTTGGCATTTGTGCGTGGACCGCTATTCGATCGTCGATAGCGACATGTCGAATGAATTCATGATTCTTCTTGATCGTCTCCTCGAAATATGTCCATCTTATCAACAGACGATGGATTTTGTTCTTCATATACCTGTCTTTCTCACGATCCCCAGTTGTCTCACATTCTTCGAAAATGATGAATCAATCTACTATTCTCTGAGTTCAATGATCCATATCCAGCGAGAATGGAGCAAAACAAGGGGAGTAGAGCGACAGATGGGAAAGACAGTGATTCGAATGTTGAGAATGGAGGGCATCGAAGATGTGATTGAAGCCAAACTCCGTAACGATGAAACATACTGTATTGGACAACTTATTGTTACTGACTTGATTGAATGGAACAACTTGCAGGGCTTGAACCTTTCAGAATAGGAATAGAAGCTTGCAAGAGCCAGCAAACCTTTCGTCTTGTTTATGACTTGTTTTGGACAACACACACTGTTTGCGTGTGCTCTTTATCGACTATGGCATCACCTCATGGTTTAATTTGCTGGAACGATTCGGATTCTCTCTCGCCAGTCTCCCTCCCTCGATGGTCGCCACACTCTCCTTCGCCGCCACTCTCGCACTGCTCCAACTGCTCGGAAATGGAAGCTGTCGATGCTGACGATTGGCAGCGGTTTGTGTGAGATCTTTGATTTGTGATTGTGCGACATGATCGTCTTCTGTTGTGGACGCCGATGCGATGGCATTTCGGAATCGATCGACATTGTTGATCGTCGTCGACACTTCGGAATGGCGAAAGAATCAAAATGGTTGTTCATGCACACAAACCAATGGCTGATCTCTCTCCCTCTCGAAGCGAGATGCAGAAGGAGGAACTGAAGCGGGGGAAGCAAAGCGATGGAAACGATGCTGGACATGCGTCGCTCCGTCCTCCGAACGATCTCTGTGAACACCAGCTCTTCCTCACACTGATCGAAACAGCGCTGCTCCCTCAACTGGTCTCGATTCTGTTTGCTTGGCTGATGGGGATGCGTGTTGACGCTGTTCCCAACCGTGATTGTTGGATGCTGGCTGGTTGTGGAGTCGATGGCAGTTTCTCCATCCACTCACCATCGCCCATTCTCTCGTCTTCACAAACTGTGCAGAAACCTGGATCGGCGTGAAGAAATGAAGGAACAGAAATGATCAAAGCACGTGTCGACGACTCACTGTCAATTCTTCCTCTTTTTCACGCACCCTCGAAATGAATTGATTCTGAGCAGCTCGCACCGATTGGTTGTTTGAGTTGGTTGACTTGGACAGTCGATGAAAGGAAGAAAACTGAACCAGACATGAAAGTCGCAGCGGTGACGAGACCGAACAGAACCCCGTCGACGAATGGAGAGAGCGAGAGTCGGAAGTGTGGAATGTGAGATGTCGGAAGAAGAGGAGAAAGGGATTTGAGGACGAGACGATCGGAGAAGGCTCGCTGAGATGAGAACGAGGGGCGGAGGAAGTGGAAGTGGGTTGATGGTGGAGAGATGGATGAGTGAAAGAGAAAGAAGAAGAGTGAGAAGGGAATTGGGGAGGGGAAGAGGCAGGGAGTTGAATGTGGACGATTCCCCTCCCGCACATCTCTCCGCCTGTGTCCGCCGCGAGAGACGAATTTTGGTGTCGCTTTGCGTTGCTCTCGCCGACGACACCGCACCTGCCCGCTCACTGTCACCTCACTCTTCGCGAAACCCATCCTCAGCCACACTCGAAAGACGAGCGAGCTTGCTGTTGGGTGAGTTGAGGGGAAGCAGAACAAGCGAACACTGTGGCGTGCAGACCGACCGACAGAACATCGACCCAGCCGACCTCGCGACTTGACACGCTGTCTCCGCAGTCGCTGGCATTCTGGGCGACACACATCACATCGTCTCCTTCGCTCACTGCATGGATGGATGGGTGCTGTCTGGTGACTGGAAGGACAGCTGTCGACACTGTTGCCCCTCTCGAGTCAGCAGCAGCAGTGCAGAACTGCAGCAAACGATGAGAGGGCTGTCGAGAGTTCTGGAGACAGGAGTTGTTGATGAAATAGTTTTGGAGAAAGATGGGAGAGAGATCAAGTGTGTCGTGTTGGAGATGAAGGGGTCAGATGCTCAGCAGTGTCCAGCAGGAGAGGAGAGGATGAGATTGGAGAACGCGCTTCAGTGTGATGAAGTGATTTTAAGGTAGTGATGAAAGAGAACAAGTGTGTCACATTGGAGTTGAAGGGATCGGATGGGATCCAGTGTCCAGGGGGAGATGAGAGGAGAGGAGGAGATGAAGATTGGAGAGGGAGAGTGGAGTGAGACGAGGTGGAGGAAAGAAGAGTGCGTGCTCATTGATCGCAACAAGTGATGATCTCTCAATCTTTGTTGGCTGCTTTTCATTATTCCTTTTGGACATCAATTTCATCTCAACCTCTTTCTTTCACTTTTTGTTCTGACCCATAACGAGTGACAGGACTCTCGAATAGACAGAATGAACACGATAATGCCAAAAAGGGACGCTTCGTCAAGTCCAACGCTCTCTGTTATGTCCATCCCTCCGTTGCCATTTACAATGGATTGCTCACCGTTCCTGAATTGGAGCGGAGAAGCACCTGGATCTGAATCCGAAAAGGCTGAAATCTTTCGATCTCTGGTTGCCACTGTGAAGTCGCAGCCTGCTCTTGATGATTCTTTGGAAGCTAAAGCAGTGAAATTCCTCGAATCTGTGAAATCACATCGTAGTTCACCAGCAGATGATTTTCTCGGCAGCTTTGCATCGTCCACTGATGAATCTTTGACCAGCTTCGTGCAATGCATTGTGGTACTCATTTCTTCTGCCAGTCAGATCGTCACCACAGCTTCGATAGAGATGCTCTATTCTCAGATCCCATGGTGTTCCGCCAAACTCTTCCTTACCCTCGTCAAAGCTGATCTGATCTCTCAAATCATCGCATCTCTCAATCCCATGTTTCTTTCCTTAGCTGAAGCTGTCGATATCCACATCACCGTCATGAAAATCATCACCGATTGTTTCTGGCTCACAACTCCGGATTGTCAAAAAGAATTCGGATTTAAAGATGACTATGAACAACAAGCTGTTCAGGAGACGGTTCTGAAGCAAGTTGTGACACCATCCGAGAAGTATATTTGGCATTTGTGCGCGAACCGCTATTCGATCATGGATAATGCACAATCATTAAGTTTTCTGCGACTTCTATCTCGCCTCCTCAAAATATCACTCTATGATCAACCGACAATGGATTTAGTACTTCATATGCCAGTCGTTCTCACGATCCCGAGTTGTCTCACATTCTTCGAAAATGAACGTTCAATCTGGAATTTTCTGTTTGAGATGATCGCTATCCAGCGGGAATGGAACGATAAAAGGGGATCAGGGCGACAGATGTGGAATATAGTGCATCGAATGTTGAGAATGGAGGGCATCGAAGATGTGATGGAAGAAATACTGATAAACAACAAAAACGGATCGAGAGGAAGATGGATTGCTGCCAAATGGATCAAATGGAACAACGAGCAGGGCATGAACCTTTCAGAACAGGAATAGAAGCTTACAAGAACCAGCGAACGATTCGAACTGTTTCTGACTTGTTTTGGACAACAAACACTGTTTGCGTGTCATTTTTGTTGGCTCTGACATCACCTCATGGTTTTGTTTGCCGGAACGATTGGAATTCTCTCTCACCACGCACACCCTCCCTCGATGGTCGCCACACTCTCCTTCTCCTTCGCCGCCACTCTCGCACTGCTCCAACTGCTCCGAAATGGAAGCTGTCGATGTTGACGATTGGGAGCGGTTTGTGTGAGATCTTTGATTTGTGATTGTGCCACAGGATCGTCTTCTGTTGTGGACGCCGATGCGATGGCATTTCGGAATCGATCGACATCGTCGATCGTCGTCGACACTTCGGAATGGCGACAGAATCAAAATGGTTGTTCATACACACCAAGCACTCGCTCCTCACTCTCTCCCTCTCGAAACGAGATGCGGAAAGAGGAACTGAAGCGGGGGAAGCGATGCGATCGAAACGATGCTGGACATGCATCGCTCCGTCCACCGAACGATCTGCCCCTTTTTGAACCCGGAAGATGCAACAACGAGTGAACCAACGATCGAGTTCATGAATATCTCTCTTCTTTGTGATGACCGTGATCATCGGAAGAATCTGAGACAAGATACAAAATCAACAGACGAGCCGACAAGGTGAAGGAGAGGAAAGGGATGCGATGCGATGAGATGGCGTGGAAACGGCGATGTTGATGTGAAGCTACACAAACACTTTGTCCCATTTGACACATTCTGAATCTCCCTCGCTCGTCAGCTGACCCTTCCGACGATGATTGGGAAGGATCGGAAGATATCATCGCCGAATTCATGGCCGTTCTCGATCACTGCTCCGTCTCCCCCGCATTTTCCCACTCCCCTCTGCCTCTCGCTCACCACGCACACCCTCCCACTCCCCTCTGCCTCTCCCCTCACCACTGTCGATGTGGCGCGTGCTTACGGGTGTTCGTTCGAAGCACAATCACTACTCGCCCTCAAACACATCACCAAACACTGTCCTGAACGTCTTCAACTGAAACTCGCCAGAACTGGTGAGATCCCTCACTTTACCATCACTCTCAATCGACAATGGAATTTGTTCTTCAGATGCCAGTCGTTCTCACGACTCACAGTTGTCTCGCATTCTTCAACACTGATCGCTCAATTTGGGTTTTTCTGGATAACTTGGTCGATGACCAGCTGAAATGGAACAAAAAAAGGGGAGAGCAGAAACAGATGTGGCAGAAAGTGCAGCGACTATCGAGAATGGAGGGCATCGAAGATGAGATTGAGGAACAGCTGCAACACGATCAAAAAACACGATGTGGAGGATATATTGTTGCCAAATCGATCACATGGAACAATTTCCAGGGCATGAACCTTTCAGAAAAGGAATAGAAGCAATCAAGAACCAGCGAACGTCTCGAACTGTTTCTGACTTGTTTTGGACAACACACACTGTTTGTGTGTGATCTTTGTCGACTCTGGCATCACCTCATGGTTTGATTTGCCAGAATGATTCGAATTCTCTCTCGCCAGTCTCCCTCCCTCGATGATCGCCACACTCTCCTTCTCCTTCGCTGCCACTCTCGCACTGCTCCAAGAGCTCCAACTGCTCGGAAATGGAAGCTGTCGATGCTGACGATTGGCAGCGGTTTGTGTGAGATCTTTGATTTGTGATTGTGCCACAGGATCGTCTTCTGTTGTGGACGCCGGTGCGATGCCATTTCGGAATTGATCGACATCGTCGATCGTCGTCGACACTTCGGAATGGCGAAAGAATCAAAATGGTTGTTCATACACACCACCCAATGACTGATCTCTCCCCTCTCGAAACGAGATGCAGAAGGAGGAACTGAAGCGGGGGAAGCGATGCGATGGAAACGATGCTGGCCATGCATCGCTCCGTCCTCCGAACGATCTCTGTGCACACCAGCTCTTCCTCACACTGATCGAAGCAGCGCTGCTCCCTCAACTGCTCTCGATTCTGTTTGCTTGACTGATGGGGATGCGTGTTGACGCTGTTCCAAACCGTGATTGTGGGATGCTGGCTGATTGTGGAGTCGATGGCAGTTTCTCCATCCACTCACCATCGCCCATTCTCTCGTCTTCACAAACTGTGCAGAGACCTGGATCGGCGTGAAGAAATGAAGGAACAGAGGTGATCAACTGAACGTGTCGACGATTCACTGTCAATTCTTCCTCTTTTTCACGCACCCTCGAAATGAATTGATTCTGAGCAGCTCGCACCGATTGGTTGTTTGAGTTGGTTGACTTGAACAGTCGATGAAAGGAAGAAAACTGAACCAGACGTGAAAGTTGGCGCAGTGATGACGAGAACGAACAGAACTCGTCGACGAATGGAGCGAGCGAGAGTCGGAAGTGTGGAAGTCTGAGATGTCGGAAGAAGAGGAGAAAGGGATTTGAGGACGAGACGATCGGAGAAGGCTCGCTGAGACGAGAACGAGTGGCGGAGGAAGTGGAAGTGGGTGGATGGTGGAGAGTTGGATGTGTGTTCGAGAAGGAAGGAGAGTGTGAAAGAGATTGGAGAGGGGAAGAAGCAGAAAGTCGGAACTGGACGACTCCCCTCCCGCACATCTCTCTGCCTGTGTCCGCTGCGAGAGACGACGCTCGGTGTCGCTCTGCGTTGCTCTCGCCGACGACACCGCACCTGCCCGCTCACTGTCACCTCACTCTTTGCCAAAACCGTCCTCAGCCGCACTCGAGGGAAGGACGAGCTTGCTGTTGGGTGAGTTGAAGGAAAGGAGCACAAGCGAACACTGTGGCGTGCAGACCGACCGACAGAACATCGACACAGCCGACCTCGC
Source organism: Blattamonas nauphoetae (assembly GCA_033064195.1). Lineage (NCBI taxonomy): Eukaryota > Preaxostyla > Oxymonadida > Blattamonas > Blattamonas nauphoetae. The sequence continues at coordinate 22,558 of JARBJD010000050.1, forward strand.
GACGTGTTACGCGTCTCCGCAGTCGCTGGCATCCTGTGCGACACACATCACATCGTCTCCTTCGCTCACTGCACGGATGGATGGGTGCTGTCAGGCGACTGAAAGGACAGCTGTCGACACTGTTGTCCCTGTCGAGTCAACAGCAGATGAACAGAACCAACCGCAGACGATGACAGTGCTGTTGAGAATGATAGAAATCGGTGGTTGTTGATGAAGTCGTTTTGGAGAGAGAAATGGAAGAGAACAAGTGTGTCACATTGGAGTTGAAGGGATCGGATGGGATCCAGTGTCCAGGGGGAGATGAGAGGAGAGGAGGAGATGAAGATTGGAGAGGGAGAGTGGAATGAGACGAGGTGGAGGAAAGAAGAGTGCGTGCTCATTGATCGCAACAAGTGATGATCTCTCAGTCTTTGTTGGCTGCTTTTCGTTATTCCTTTTGGACATTTATTTCATCTCAGTCTCTTTCTTTCACCTTTTGTTCTGACCCATAACGAGTGACTGGACTCTCGATCAGACAGAATGGGCAGTGTAATCAATAAAGTTTACACTTCATCAAGTCCAACACTCTCTGTTATGTCCATCCCTCCGTTGCCATTTACAATGGATTGCTTGCCGTTCCTGAATTGGAGCGAACGAAACAATGCATCTGAATCCGAAAAGGCAATCTTTCGATCTCTGGTTGCCACTGTGAAGTCCCAGCCTGTCCTTGATGATTCTTTGGAAGACAAAGCAGTGAAATTCCTTGAATCTGTGAACTCAAATCGTCGATCATCGGTCGATGCTTTTCTCAACAGCCTTGCATCGTTCTGTGATAATTCTTCGTTCGGGTTCGTACAGTCATTTCTGGTGCTCATTTCTTCTGCTAGTCAGGCTATCACCATGGCAGCAATGGAGATGGTCTCCCAGCTGATCTGGCACTGTTCCCCTGAAGTCCGACTTTCTCTCATCAGAGCTGATCTGATCACTCAACTCATCGCATCTCTCAATCCCTTGTTTCTTTCCTTTGCCGAAGCTGTTGATATCCACATCAACGTCATGAACATCATCACCGATTGTTTCTATCTCACAACTCCGTATGGTCTGGAACAACTCGAAATTGAAGATGACGATGAACAACAAGCTGTTCGCGAGACTGTTTTTCAGCAAGTTGTCACACCATCCGAGAAGTATATTTGGCATGTGTGCGTGAACCGATTTTCGATCATCGATGAGAAACTATCCATATATTTTCTTCGAATTCTATCTCACCTCCTCAAAATATCTCTCTATTATCACCCAACAATGGTTTTTGTTCTTCATATGCCAGTTCTTCTCACGATCCCAAGTTGTCTCACATTCTTCGAAAATGATCACTCAATCAAGTGGTGTCTGTATGAGATGATTGATATTCAGTGGGAATGGAACAAAGAAAGGGGAGAGGGGCGACAGATGTGGAATATAGTGCATCGAATGTTGAGAATGGAGGGCATCGAAGATGTGATGGAAGAAAAGCTACAAAGCGACGAACAAACTGACACCGGAAGTTGGATTGTTCCATATTCGATCACATGGAACAACCAACTGGGCGTGGACATTCCAGGGCGTTGATATAAACAGACAAGAACCAGCGAACGATTCGTACTGTTTCTGACTTGTTTTGGACACCAAACACTCTTTTTGTGTGATATTTGTGGACTCTGGCATCACCTCATGATTTTGTTTGCCGGAACGATTCGAATTCTCTCTCGCCAGTCTCCCTCCCTCGATGGTCGCCACTCTCTCCTTCTCCTTCGCCGCCTCTCTCGCACTGCTCCAACTGCTCGGAAATGGAAGCTGTCGATGCTGACGATTGGCAGCGGTTTGTGTGAGATCTTTGATTTGTGATTGTGCCACAGGATCGTCTTCTTTTGTGGACGCGGATGCGATGCCATTTCGGAATGGATCGACATCGTCGATCGTCGTCGACACTTCGGAAAGGCGACCGAATCAAAATGGTTGCTCATGCACACCACCCACTCCCTATTCCCTCTCCCCTCGAAAAGGGATGTACAACCGAAGCCCCTTTCTTTTGTGCTTTCTTTTCAGAATCGGCGACAGCGAAGAGATCCACACAACGCAGACACGCTCATCGTTGATGAGGAAGACCACCATCAGCGCCTTGATTTGATGGAATCGCCGAAAAAGTGGCTTTGCATGCCGACATTGAGAGAGGGATGGATGTGCCCCATTTGAAGTCGCAGGATACAACGACGAGTCAACCGACGATGCTGTTCTCGTGTTCGTGTGAACATTCTCGACTGGCCTGTTTGGTGAAGCAACGATCGAGTTCATGAATCCCTCTCTTCTTTGTGGTGGCCGTGAACATCGGAAGAATCTGAGACAAGATTCAAAGTCAACGTCACAGCTAACAAGGTGAAGGAAAGGAAAGGGATGCGATGAGATGGCATGGAAACAGGAATGTGGACGTGAAGCTCCTCACGCCCTCCCACACCCCTCTGCCTCTCCCTCACCACCCTCACCCTCCCACTCCCCTCTGCCTCTCCCTCACCACCCTCACCCTCCCACACCCCTCTGCCTCTCCCCACCACCCACACCCTCCCACTCCCCTCTGCCTCTCCCCTCACCACCGACACCCTCCCACACCCGTCTGCCTCTCCCCTCACCACCCACATCCTCCCACTCCCCTCTGCCTCTCCCCTCACCACCGACACCCTCCCACTCCCTCTGCCTCTCCCCTCACCACCCACACCCTCCCACACCCCTCTGCCTCTCCCCTCACCACCGACACCCTCCCACACCCGTCTGCCTCTCCCCTCACCACCCACATCCTCCACTCCCTCTGCCTCCCCTCACCACCCACATCCTCCCACTCCCTCTGCCTCTCCCTCACCACCCACATCCTTCCACTCCCTCTGCCTCTCCCTACCCACCCACATCCTCCCACTCCCTCTGCCTCTCCCTCACCACCCACACCTCCCACTCCCCTCTGCCTCCCCACCACCCACACCCTCCCACACCCTCCCACCCCCTCTGCCTCTCCCCTCACCACCGACACCCTCCCACTCCCTCTGCCTCTCCCCTCACCACCCACATCCTTCCACTCCCTCTGCCTCTCCCTCACCACCCACACCCTCCCACACCCCTCTGCCTCTCCCTCACCACCGACACCCTCCCACACCCCCTCTGCCTCTCCCCCTCACCACCGACACCCTCCCACTCCCCTCTGCCTCTCCCCTCACCACCCACATCCTTCCACTCCCTCTGCCTCCCCTCACCACCCACACCCCTCCCACACCCCCTCCCTGCCTCTCCTCCTCACCACCGACACCCTCCCACACCCCTCTGCCTCTCCCCTCACCACCCACACCCTCCCACTCCCCTCTGCCTCTCACCACCCACATCCTTCCACTCCCTCTGCCTCTCCCCCTCACCACCCACATCCTTCCACTCCTCTGCCTCTCCCTCACCACCCACATCCTTCCACTCCCTCTGCCTCTCCCCACCACACCCACCTCCCACACCCTGCTCCCTCCCCTCACCACCCACACCCTCCCACACCCTCTGCCTCCCCTCACCACCCACATCCTTCCACTCCCCTCTGCCTCTCCCTCACCACCCACATCCTCCCACTCTGCCTCCCTCACCACCCACACCCTCCCACACCCCTCTGCCTCACCACCGACACCCTCCCACACCCGTCTGCCTCTCCCTCACCACCCACATCCTTCCACTCCCTCTGCCTCTCCCCTCACCACCCACATCCTTCCACTCCCTCTGCCTCTCCCCACCACGCACACCCTCCCACACCCCTCTGCCTCTCCCCTCACCACCCACATCCTTCCACTCCCCTCTGCCTCTCCCCACCACGCACACCCTCCCACACCCCTCTGCCTCTCCCCTCACCACCCACACCCTCCCACTCCCCTCTGCCTCTCCCTTTGAGAAAGAGTCCGATTTGATCTTGCGTCAAGTTGTTCTTGTCTTTGATGATATATGCATCTGAAAGAAGTGAATAAAAGGGAATCACACGAGGTTTGTCCTCGAAAATAGGGAGGAGAAGGTCGTCTGGACTCGGTAGGGTCATTGAAATGGTTGGAAAGGTCAGACCCAGAACAGTTTTCTGCGACATATCCTCTCGAAAACAACACATATTAAATGAGGTTCAGAATCTCTTTTTTGATTAACTGGGATTTCTTCTTCATTGTATTTTGAGATCCAGACGTTTTTAAGTGAGTGAAACGGAGGTGGTCGTCCCATTTTTCATGAATCGCTCCGATTGGACTTCTTCCTTCCTCTTGATCGATAATTTCTTTTCCAACTTCGACTCTTTCTCCTTATCTTCTTTTGATGTTGTATACATTGTTTTAGTGATCATTTTTAATTGACACCCATAAGTCATTACGATCCTGGCGGTTTGATTTTGGATTTTACATGTCTCTTCATTTATTTCATTGAGAAACAGGAGAGTTGGTGAAACAAGATGAAAGCAATCGAACTAGAAAAGGAATTTTTTGTGTGTGAGCTGAAAATAAGTCAAAACGGGTCAGATTCAAATGTAAACGGCTGATCAACTTCATGTTTCAACAGCGTCATCGTATTCTTCGTCAAATTGGATGAACCGATCTAAATCGGACTCGCTATCTGCCTCTCCACGACCAGTGGGTTCCTTGTAATCATGTTCAAAATGGAAGTCTTGGCCAAAAACGAACTTGCGGTTCATAGTGGTGTTAGAAACCCGCTCTGGTTCATAAACCCGCAACCAGCGTGATAAAACCGCCACTTCATTCATGAATTATTCTGTTTTTCTAATGTCCTCTACAGAAGTAATGAAGAAGTTTTTAGGAAGAAGTGAAAAAGAAAAACACGTTCGTGAAAAGTGACTTTCACATAAATGGGCCATGATTCAAACACAATTTGATGTTTCCAAGCCCATGACTCACTGCATGTCTTTCAGCCACAAAACAAGTGTCAATTCTCAAATCCAAATGTTTTTCAAATCCATCCGACCATTGGGAGTGAGATTCAGCGATTCATGGATGAATCACAAAATGTCAACAATGAAGTATGTCTCTTTCTTGAAATCATACCTGTGATTATCCGATAGATAGTACATTCGAAGAAGGAGATAATATCTTGAATCGTACAGAGATTTACGTCAAGAAGACAAAAGGACAGTGACATCGATGATTGTGCATTCAAATGAAGAATAGAAGAGAAGAAAATGAATCCGATCACTGAGACAATGTTTTTTGAAGCTCACAACAACGTACCCAACAAGAAAGCCAGAACAGAGTAGTATTTGATGACAATGCAGAGTCTCGAAAAGATCAGATTCAATTACGTCACTTCACGACTGTTTTCGATAGATTTTTTCGAAAATGTGAGAAAAATAGAGGATAATGTGAACAAATGGTGAAAGAGTGAGATTATGATGAAGATCGTTCGGTTGCGGTTTTTTGGACCCCCGTTGCGGGTTTCTGAACGCGTGCGGGTTTCTAACACCACTATCAGAATGTCGCTATCATCGAAATCGTTGTCACTGAGGCCGTCATCATCACTATCGTGGATCGAGTTGGCTTCGGAGCCACTGGAACAAGAATGATACGAATCCAGTTCATCCTTGTTCTCGATTTCTGCATCGGCTTCATATTGTCCATTTCTTTCACCGTCCTCTTCACAACAAGTGGGCCCTCCAGAATCATCAACGACACTCGGGGCGGCGAGTGGGGACGACATATTTTGAGGAGGATGGATAGTGGGAGAGGAAGAGCGAGGGGGGGAGAGGTGGTTCAGCACTGGAGACTGAAGGATGGCAGCCGGCGGGAAGTTGGTGCGGAGTGTGGGAGGGTCGGAAGGACGTGATTGTTGTGAGCGTCCGGGGATGAACGGTGGTGAGTCTTTTCTGAGCCTCGAGTCAGGGGGAGTTTGACAGGGGCAGAAGGACGCAGAACTGGATTCAACGGAAGAGAGAAGAGGTTGGGATGGGGGAGAGAGAGAATATGGGTGGCCAAACCCGTCGGGTGTCGGGAGAATCCCGTTCCCGAAGTTCGGGACATAACATGTGGCAGGAGGAGATGTGTGCCGAATATGGAAAGGAGAAGGAGAGGATGAGTGTGTCTGGACCAAAGTGATTGATGGTTGGAGTGGTGGAGTGACTGAGATGTGTCTGCCGCTCGGGAAGAGTGTGGAGGGATCGACAGGTGTGCGGTAGGTGGGAGGGTGCGCGTGGGGTGAGCTGGAATGCGCAGGTGGAGACATGGACGATCGTTGTGGTGTGCGATTGTCGAGAGTGTCACTGACCAACTCGGGAGGGACGATTCTGATGAACTCAAAGAAGACTTTGAACGCGTTGTCTCTGAAGCCGAGAGATGTGAAGATCTGGAATCCCTCACGAAGTCTTGCTTCGATTGCATTGATGTGTGCTTGGGCAAGGAGTGTGGGTGTAAAACGAACTTTGAAGAATGATTTCTTGGCCATGGAGTCGACTCTTGTCCTTTCGTTGAAGGAGCCGTTGTGTATTGTCTTGAAGACATTCAGGATGTTTCTCCATTCCAGCAATATCTTCGCTTCGATGCCTGGGAAGTGAGGTTGGACGAGTTTAAGAACCTCTTTGCCGATCGCATCCTTGAGACAATTCACAATCGATGCCTTGTTCTCACAGAACAGAGTTCTGGATGGAAGGGAACCAAAAGTGATTGACATTTCGATTTGATTGTTGAAGTGGGTTGGTTTCGCATAGAGTCGTGCCGCTTGGTTTGGGAAGCACACGTCGACCATCGCTTTGGTGAATGAATCGTGGACTTCCTTTGTGGCTCTATTGTCGGAGAAGATGACAATGGACGCCGTTGTCTGGTCGTGCTGAGGGAGGGGAAGGATTCGGACTTTGTGACGAAAAGCGTTCCTCCCATCGGGATCGTGGCGTTCGTCCCAGAACTCTTGGAGCTCGCGGGAATCGACGGTGAAGATGAGACAGTTTGGGGCGATGAGAGGAAGGATCGTGATGGGATTGGCATGCGAGTCGGGGTCAGCGTGGTCGGCGATGCACGAGCCTCGGCTCAAAAGTCGGTTCATGGCTTCTATGCTTGCCGGAGACTCTTCGACCTCGAAAGTGAAAGTTGCGCTAGAAACTGTCTCGGTGGATGTGAATCTTCCGATGATGCCTTTTCCTTTGAGAAAGAGTCCGATTTGATCTTGCGTCAAGTTGTTCTTGTCTTTGATGATATATGCATCTGAAAGAAGTGAATAAAAGGGAATCACACGAGGTTTGTCCTCGAAAATAGGGAGGAGAAGGTCGTCTGGACTCGGTAGGGTCATTGAAATGGTTGGAAAGGTCAGACCCAGAACAGTTTTCTGCGACATATCCTCTCGAAAACAACACATATTAAATGAGGTTCATAATCTCGTTTTCGATTAACTGAGATTTCTTCTTCATTGTATTTTGAGATTCAGACGTTTTTAAGTGAGTGAAACGGAGGTGGTCGTCCCATTTTTCATGAATCTCTCCGATTGGACTTCTTACTTCCTCTTGATCGATAATTTCCCTTCCCGCCTCGACTCTCACATTCAACAACATTATTCTCTCATTATTGTTTCACCTCTCTTCATACCCTCTCTTCAAACAGAGTGATCTTGATTGTCTTTATCACCGTCCAACTTCGACTCTTTCTCCTTAACTTCTCGGAAATGTTCCGTTTTCTTCATGTTTCATTGTCTTTATGATTGCTTCTTTCGATTGTGAGGAAGAGAAACCGTGTCTGGTGCGGTTTCGGTTGAAGTCGGCCGAGTGGGCAATCATTCTTTCTTGTTCAACAGTCCACAACAGTCGTTATTTCCTCGTCCACAAATGACACACAATTTTTTCGTTCGTATGCGGCTTCAGAGGGACGGATGTTTAACGAGGTATCCGCAACATTGTTTGGATCTCCATCTCGTTTGAAGGAGAGAAGGAATCAAATGATGTATAATGGAGTTAAGACAATATAAAGGTCGAAATTGGAGCAAATTTCACTTCAGTATGTTCTCAAACACGCTGAGGAAAGAGACTTTGAGAAATCGTGCCATAAAATGGTGAGGGTCACAATTGAAAGACAAGAAATATAGTGAAAGAACAAGAAAACAGATGATAAGTGAGGTCAATGCATTTAATCAGAAAGGGGAGCAAGAGAACAGACTCATTTGCGATCGACGAGAATCATGTTTTCTCTTCCTCACAATCGAAAGAAGCAATCATAAAGACAATGAAACATGAAGAAAACGGAACATTTCCGAGAAGTTAAGGAGAAAGAGTCGAAGTTGGACGGTGATAAAGACAATCAAGATCACTCTGTTTGAAGAGAGGGTATGAAGAGAGGTGAAACAATAATGAGAGAATAATGTTGTTGAATGTGAGAGTCGAGGCGGGAAGGGAAATTATCGATCAAGAGGAAGTAAGAAGTCCAATCGGAGAGATTCATGAAAAATGGGACGACCACCTCCGTTTCACTCACTTAAAAACGTCTGAATCTCAAAATACAATGAAGAAGAAATCTCAGTTAATCGAAAACGAGATTATGAACCTCATTTAATATGTGTTGTTTTCGAGAGGATATGTCGCAGAAAACTGTTCTGGGTCTGACCTTTCCAACCATTTCAATGACCCTACCGAGTCCAGACGACCTTCTCCTCCCTATTTTCGAGGACAAACCTCGTGTGATTCCCTTTTATTCACTTCTTTCAGATGCATATATCATCAAAGACAAGAACAACTTGACGCAAGATCAAATCGGACTCTTTCTCAAAGGAAAAGGCATCATCGGAAGATTCACATCCACCGAGACAGTTTCTAGCGCAACTTTCACTTTCGAGGTCGAAGAGTCTCCGGCAAGCATAGAAGCCATGAACCGACTTTTGAGCCGAGGCTCGTGCATCGCCGACCACGCTGACCCCGACTCGCATGCCAATCCCATCACGATCCTTCCTCTCATCGCCCCAAACTGTCTCATCTTCACCGTCGATTCCCGCGAGCTCCAAGAGTTCTGGGACGAACGCCACGATCCCGATGGGAGGAACGCTTTTCGTCACAAAGTCCGAATCCTTCCCCTCCCTCAGCACGACCAGACAACGGCGTCCATTGTCATCTTCTCCGACAATAGAGCCACAAAGGAAGTCCACGATTCATTCACCAAAGCGATGGTCGACGTGTGCTTCCCAAACCAAGCGGCACGACTCTATGCGAAACCAACCCACTTCAACAATCAAATCGAAATGTCAATCACTTTTGGTTCCCTTCCATCCAGAACTCTGTTCTGTGAGAACAAGGCATCGATTGTGAATTGTCTCAAGGATGCGATCGGCAAAGAGGTTCTTAAACTCATCCATCCTCACTTTCCAGGCATCGAAGCGAAGATATTGTTGGAATGGAGAAACATCCTGAATGTCTTCAAGACAATACACAACGGCTCCTTCAACGAAAGGACAAGAGTCGACTACATGGCCAAGAAATCATTCTTCAAAGTTCGTTTTACACCCACACTCCTTGCCCAAGCACACATCAATGCAATCGAAGCAAGACTTCGTGAGGGATTCCAGATCTTCACATCTCTCGGCTTCAGAGACAACGCGTTCAAAGTCTTCTTTGAGTTCATCAGAATCGTCCCTCCCGAGTTGGTCAGTGACACTCTCGACAATCGCACACCACAACGATCGTCCATGTCTCCACCTGCGCATTCCAGCTCACCCCACGCGCACCCTCCCACCTACCGCACACCTGTCGATCCCTCCACACCCTTCCCGAGCGGCAGACACATCTCAGTCACTCCACCACTCCAACCATCAATCACAATGGTCCACACACACTCAGCCTCTCCTTCTCCTTTCCATATTCGGCACACATCTCCTCCTGCCACATATTATGTCCCGAACTTCGGCAATGGGATTCTCCCGACCCCCGACGGGTTTGGCCACCCATATTCCATCTCTCCCCCATCCCAACCTCTTCTCTCTTCCGTTGAATCCAGTTCTGCGTCCTTCTGCCCCTATCAAACTCCCCCTGACTCGAGGCTCAGAAAAGACTCACCACCGTTCATCCCCGGACGCTCACAACAGTCACGTCCTTCCGACCCTCCCACACTCCGCTCTAACATCACACCGGCTGCAATCCTTCAGTCTCCAGTGCTGAACCATCTCTCTCCCCCTCGCTCTTCCTCTCCCACTATCCATCCTCCTCAAAATATGTCGTCCCCACTCGCCGCCCCGAGTGTCGTTGATGATTCTGGAGGGCCCACTTGTTGTGAAGAGGACGGTGAAAGAAATGGACAATATGAAGCCGATGCAGAAATCGAGAACAAGGATGAACTGGATTCATATCATTCTTGTTCTAGTGGCTCCGATATCAACTCGATCAACGACTTTGATGGTGACGGCTTTGATGACAACGATGATCGTGAATGCGACGATGTGAATGTCGAGTTCAATTTTGGTCAAGACTTCTATTTTGAACATGATTACAAGGAACCCACTGGTCGTGGAGAGGCAGATAGCGAATCCGATTTCGATCGGTTAATCCGATTTGATGACGAATCCAACGAAGACAATGAAACATGAAGACTATCAGCCGTCTTTAATTGAATCTGTCCCGATTTGACTTTTTTTCAGCTCACACACTAAAAATACCTTTTCTAGTTCCATTACTTTCATCTTGTTTCACCAACTCTCCTGTTTCTCAATGAAATAAATGAAGAGAGATGTAATGTCCGAGATCAAACCGCCCGCCTGGTAATGACTTATGGGTTTCAATTAAAAATGATCACAAAAGAACTCGGATAACATCAAATGAAGATAAGTTAAAGATAGAATCAAAGAGAAAACTAAGTGAAATCATCTCTCGGAATACCTATGGAGAGTTGATCATCGTGTACACAAAAGATGGACCATCGAATGTGATCCAAGAAATAAGACACAAATCATCCCAGTTACGCAACCTTCTTTTCATCAACAATACCAGGGTCGGCAGCTACTTCAGCCGGGAAAGAGTGAGAGCCTTCACTGGGAAGGGTATTTGGTGGTTGGTAAGCGGCATTCTGAGCATTGTATTCCGGTTGATACTGCCCGGGCTGACCAGGAGGTTGAGCGTATGCCTGCTGATTGTATTGCTGGGGAGTATATTGCTGTTGGGGATATTGTTGTTGAGGATACTGTTGCTGTTGAGGATAACCCTGCTGTGGATACGGTTGTTGTTGCATTTGGCCTGCCCGTGGTGGATACTGTAATACAAGACGGGAAAGATGAATATGGGCGATAAATATGGCAATTTATTTAAAATGAAGAGTAATATACGATTTGTTGACCGGCGGCGTCGAATCCTTGTGGAGGGGCGCTTACGGCAGGACGTTTTCCATTTTGGATTGCCCAACCTTGATACTCGTTCCACGCATCGAATATTTCTGATAATTGATGGGGGAAACAAGGAGAGTGAGAGACGAGGTTGAAACAGACCTTGTACTTTGTTGAGAGGATGGTAGTAATTGGGGGAATATGACAGGCCCATTCGTGTTACAACTCGAACAAGGTATTCTGGTTTCTCAGCGAGATCTGGAATCGGGTGATATTCACCGTTGGCATCGTAGGCATCTGATCTGATTTTTGGCGTCGTCATTGTCTTCCATCCAGCGAGATAGAGACCATAAATGTCTTCGAGCGGGAGTTCGTCATGACGACGAATATTGGAACACATCGTAGCGCAACAGTTTCCACCAACGTCCAGAATAAACTTGTCGTTTTCAAAGTCTAGTTCCATGGTGTAGATAACTGTGAAACGACATGCAAAGCACTGTCCATGGGAGAGAATAACCGATAATAGAGGAAATATACTTGGAAGAGGAGTCCAATGAAAAGTCCGAACATGATGAATGCCTGTTTGGACGAAAGATGATGATGAAGAAAGAGAATAGACAATTCCCATGATGAGAAGATCCCTGAGAAGGATGATACTAACGATTCCTCCAATTACAAGAACACCTCCAATGATGGCAAAGATTATTGAGCAGTTGAAATGAGGCTTGTCTGATATGAATGATTAACGATAGATATCACACTTCTTAATACCACATTCTTCTTGGGTTTGTAGTAGGGGCGATCTTGGAGAATAAATTGTCCTGGTTGACTCATGATTTTTGTGTGATGATCGAGACTGCCCATAGATTGCATTGATGGATAGACGACCTGTGAATCTTCCCAAAAGAGTTCGTATTCCAATTGAAAATAGAAATGAGGTCAAGAAATGCTTTTGGGAGGGATTCAACGAACATATCAAGATGAAAAGAATGCATTCTCGACCGAAAGGAGCTCGATCGCTCAAAAAAAGAGTAGGGTGCCCAAAAAAGAGCCATCGTCAGCGACGGACGGGATAAGCAAAAAAAATGACAAGTAGAAATAGAAGATCGACGAAAAAAGTGGTGGGACGAGGGGGATGAGGGAGGGAGTCATTCGTTATGGGTGAGGGAGAAGAGAGATCGGTAGTACACACTTGGGTTCTTCTCCACTTTGGTGAGTTCAATAGCTTCGAGGATGAAGAGAAGGCTGGGAAGAGAGGAGAGAGTGGGTGATGAGGTTGGGAAGGGTTGATCGAGAGAGAAAGGATGAAAAAGAGAATGAGAATGTGAGAGAGAAGGTAGGAGAAAGAGTGGGAGAGGGAGAAATGACGAGAAGGAGAATGTGAGAGAGAATATGGGTGAGATGAAAAACCAAAAAAGAGCATTTTCAAACCGTACAATCCAATGATCGATCGAAGGTGATTCCCCAACACTGATTTTAGTCGTCCGCACAACATTCACACACGCTGCCCTCGTCATCACTCCCAAAAGATGTGGTGGAACAACCATCGCTGTCACAATCGGCATCGACTGGACCGCTGAAGGCAACGTCGTGTTCCCCACACTCACCGTCGGAGCAAAATCCACTTTTCTACCCTTTTCTGATATTTCAGACGCTTTTGCTGTGTTTGGGATGGGAGTGATGGTGAAGAGCGATGGGGCGTCGTCGGAGGGATGGGGGACGATTCGGAAGGCGAAGGAGAAGTGGTCCAGAAAAGAGAGACTGAGGGGGACTTCGTTCTCGTCCCAAACAACACATAGTTGGCACGAAGAGGCTGTTTGTCTCATTCTTCTGTCCCATTTTTGCGTTTCGGGTTCTGTCGTCGTCGTTTCTTCTTTCTTCGCCCAGTTTTCGATCTGTACGACGTGAAACTTGATCATTGTTGTTGAATTCTCCCACTCCCACTCACCCTTCTTCTGCCACGCCATCGCCCGCAGGAACTCTGCAAACGGAAGGGATACTTGGTTGGATGCGAGAATCGCCGCTTCTTGTGGAGACATCGTCCCTTCATCATTCCCATCCTTCCAATCTCCAACTTCCCCAACATATACAACACACACATCGACTGTCTTCTTTCCACTGATTGCGTCCAGCGAGTCCATCAGCTGGTCAAACAGCGGTTGTCCATTGTCATCTGTGATCTCTCGTCCGAGCTGTGTCCAAGTTCGTCTGATGTCTGAATCGACAATTCCGAGTTGAGAAAGGAGGAAGCGGATTGTGGACAACGGATTCTTCTGATTCCCCATCTCTCCTCCCTCCACATCTGCGAGTTGGGCTTGTGGATGGACATCGGGAGAGAAAAGCTCAGATTGTGGGTCGTAAACGGGTTGTTGGGGAAGAGACGATGCGTCGACGTTTGGGCTGTTCGACTCATTCAGAAGGGCAGGAGTGGGTGACTTCTGCGCAATTTCCGCAAACTGAGCAGGTGCGTCCATGTCTCGTGTTTCCTGATCTGTGCTCGCTCGAACTTTGAATGGAGATTGTCGAAGGAGTGACTTTGCTGTCGGGTTTGTGAACGGATTCTGACTCAGTTGGACCGGGTCAGGCGAGCTGGGAGGCGGAACAGGGGTGATTGTGCGAGACGAGACGGAGTTGGAATCTTGTTCGTCTTGTCTCTCCTCTCGGAGCCCTCGCTCTTTCTCCTGTTTATAGAAAACTTCTCCTTCGTTGAGTTTCTTCCTTTCTTCGGCAACATCAGCGTCTTGGTCGAACAGCACTTCATTCACAACCCAAGTTCTCTTCCCTATCGGTGTCCGAACTGTCATGTTGATTGGCGGTGTCGAGGAGGACGATGGAAGAGAGGTGGCTGATGGAGACGACGAGAATGGTGATGTCTGTGAGAATGTGGCGCGAGGGGAGGTGGATGGAGAGACGAACGGATTGCTTTTCATCGCAGTTTGTGCTGCTGGTGTTGAGTTGAGTGTGTTGAGCTGTTTGGCGGATGCAGGAGCGAACGACAGAATTCCTCCATTCTGCGCGAACGTCAGTGTCCGACCCTTCTTCCTCTCTCTCTCCTCCTCATCGTCCTCTCCCATCACAACACTGAACTCCAGTGTGCTGGACGAGAGGAACATCAAACTGAACGTCGACGCCAGTCTCACCTTGATGACAGGGTCGAGTGTCGAGACTGTCGAACACAAATCAGCGAATGTTGGTCGGATTGAATGGGCTGCACCGGAATGTGTCCGAAGAAGCTGATGAAACATCTCTCCTGTCGAGAGGGTGTGCTGTGGGGACGGAATGGAGTGGACAGAATCTGTGTTGAGAGGATGGTTGGTGCATTTGGAGAGGAGCGTGATGAAACGTTGGATCAGCTTGTGATTCGATAGAAGCGCTGGAAGAAGACAGATCCACTCCAAAATTAAGTCGAAAAGCGGCAGCACGAAGAACTCCACAATCTCCGCTGATCCATCCAATGTCATCACTTTCGACGCAGTTTGAACAAGTGCTGTGACAATCTTTAGAATCAGCGCGTGATGGACTGTCGCTGACTGTGTCCACGAATACACCAGCGAATACAACACTTCTGTTACCGACCTCAGTCTCACCAGCTCCATCCACGTGATTGGTGTGTTCGTCGCTTGAGTGAACGTCAAGTCATTCAAAATTGTGATTATGGGCTCGCAAACCGTTGAAAGGAGATACGTGTTGGTTGTGTCTTGATGCAGGACATCAATCGCCACTATTCCCAAACACGACAGCGCAGCAAACTGAACTTCTAACGTTCCTGTCACTGGCGCTGGTTTCTGTGTTGTCGTTAGAGTCGTCGAGCGAGGAAGACATTCTTGGCAGAAACTCACAATGTTCGTTCTGGTCTGTCCCCAGCTGAACGAGGACTCCGCTAGACCAGTTGAGCCCAAATGTGAAAATGACGACACAGCCAGTGTTGCGGTGCAGAATGCCGAAATTGTGTTTAGAATATCCATTCTGTTCATTGTTTTGAGAGCGGTGGGGGTGATGTTGGAAGAGAGAAGTGGAAGGAGCGGGAGAGTGAAGGGAGGCGAATAAAGAAGTACTTCTCGCAGAAACGGAAGAATATGGACAATAATATCGCTTCGACGGCTGACAAACGGCACAGTCAAGCTGTTCATCGACTCCAACACAAAATGTTGCGGGACGAGAGCGGGAGAGGAGCGGAGGAGATGGACGATCGTTGCCAGGCCGATGCTAATCCCATCTCCGAACGAATGCTGCTTGCACGACGTCCCTGCAAAGAGGAGAGGCCCAATTAGGTTGAAAAGGGTTGATGGTTGGATGGTTGGAGGTGGGCGTTGTGTGTGGTGGGTCGACATCAATTTCGAGTCGTGTGTGGAGGGTCGGGTTGAATGAGTATATGGAATTACATTCAAATCGATAAAATTGACGCGTGGTATTGAAAAGGACATCACAAAGAGTTCTGAAGTTGGGTTGCTGATGAACTGGTCGACGATCGTCGCCAGACACATCATATAGATTTTATGGCTTTCAATGCTCATGTAATCAGGTGTAGAGAACATATAGAGCATTCGGGCCCACTTTACTGATAGTTCTTCCGATGATGACGACGAAAAAAATGGGATCCAAGTTCCGTCCAATTTGGAGGGTGTAGGAGCATTCCGATACGCTCCAGATGCTATAATCTGACCAGAAGCGTCGCGGGAAATCACAGCTTTCTGGCAGTGGCATTTGGAAGGCAGAAAACAGAATTCTGAGATAATGGGGGTCGGTGAGTTCAAAGAGAAGATCATGTCTGTTGTCATCTCTCTCAATATCTTCATCCAGATAGTTACAATCATTGTGTGCGTGCTGAGCTTCTGAGTGATGTATGTGCACATTGTATTCCATGCGATTTTATCGTCGCCTGAACTCTTCACAAACGATCGGAGGAAGGCCTCAAAGAGAAGAGCATATTCGTCTGGAGTGAAGGAGACTGTGGAGGGAAGTTGGGAGGACGAGCGCTGAAGAGGGGCTGGTGGGGAGAGCGAGGAGTTGAGTGCCTCGAGACCTGTAAACCAATACTTGAAAAGTTCGGTCTTGCTTGACACTGTGAGTTTGTGAGGACAGTCAATCAGAGACGTAAAGAGTGTCCGAAAGCGTTGGAGATGGAGATCCTATGGATAGAGCAGATATGGTTGAGAGATGGGGTTTTATGAACATTAAATTGACTTTAATGAAAAATGGAATACCACATAGTGATTGTTCACATTGGACATTGTCTTAGCAACGTTTCTGCCGAGGAAAACGAAAAAACGCTCCTGTTCATCGATCGGGATTTGAAGGCCAAATGATGACTTGTCTTGAGTTTTTGATGAATCCTCCACCCAATTGATGACAAAAGAAAGAAGAGAATCAAAGATAGCTGTGGATTCCCGGAAAGAGGGGTCAGACGAAGAAGGGAGTGGGAAATTGGTGATGATGAGGATGACGAGGTTAATGATTGTCTAAACATCGAAAAAGACTCCATGAGCGTGCCCTTCAGAAGTCAAACCTCAACTCGAGTGTCATTTGAGAATAAAAACGGAAAGAGAGCAGAATTGGAGATCCACTTTGAACAAGCGGGTGCTAACGCCTGAACGACGGAGAGAGGAATATGATCAACGAAAACAGCTTTCGAAGTGGTCGCTAGAAGAGACAAGTCATGAATCCAACAACGAAAACAAACGTTTGCCCTTGTAGAGTGGATAGGGTCGATCAACAATATAAAACAGAACAGTATCCATAATCAGAGAAAACCACCACTCGAAAGTCCCTAAATCATTAGTAACTGTCTCCATTAAGATAGTTAACATCTCCGAGAATTCCGCCTCATCTGACGGCTTGGTTCGAACGCAAAAAGCAAAAGGAGGATCTGATGCGGATAATGAGATGATAAAAGCAATACCTGTATTCAGATTTGGGATATTGTCGCGTTCTTGTTTAGTTGTTGCGAGGGGAGTGTAGTTGAATGATTTCTGGATGTGTATGTGAGCTGCTGGAAAATCGCCTTTCAGTCGTCGTGATAACACCATAAGAATTCGGAAGGCCCCTATGCGAGCATCAGACTTCGATTGGAACGAAAGAGAACCATCCAAGAATTGTTCTGTTGAAAAATGATAATATGATTGAGAATCAGAGAAAAAATCGTGTGAAACACATGAAGAACACAAAGAAGAACAAATGAATGATATGTTGATTCACGTAAGCGTTATGCAAACGAAATAGTTTGAGATTTGCTGTCAATTCCGATGTGGGGACATTAATAGTTAGTTTTAGGACTGATGAATAGTAGTCCCTTAAATCAGACGAAGAGAGTGCCTCTAAGTCACATAGAAAGAGGAATTGCACGAATATGAGGAAGAGGAGTGAATGATTGATGGACGAGTGACTGAAAGAGGATCAAACTCTTGGCACATGATGAATCAAGAGAAGGAATGGACTCTGAAAACAATTTTATGAGTGCAGGTCCTTTGTCGTTTACAATAAGTTGAACTTCATCATCTTTCAGAGAGTCTGGAAAAGATGAGAAATATTGACAGAAATGACAGATGATCAACGAAAATTACATAAACGAGTGAAAAGGAATGATTGTTCGAAAACAACGAATCCAGAAAAAGGTTTCTGGCGAGATAAAGGTGGAAATCAGACGTAGGAACGAAATGAATGATTTGGATCTCTTTGCAGGTGGAATTGACGGAAGGAAATATTTATCATATTTCTTTTGTAGTTGTTGGAGCACCGTCTGATTTGCGAACATCCAGCTCTCCGTTGCCGATCGACCCACATGATCCAAGAAAAAGAAGACAGAAGACAGCAAAAATGAAGAAATGTTTAATGAATACAGTTAACAGATGTGAAGTGAATTCATCCTTCATCTTCTTTCACAATATTCCCGACTTCAGCAACAGAAGCGAGCCCACCCTTCCTTCTTCTCATTCGTGTTGGTAATTTCCTTTCCTGCTTCCTTTCAGGAGTCAGCTCCTTCTCAAACACATACCCAGAGCTCCCGTTGTTCTCATTCACCTCCTTCTTTTCCTCTTCGCCCTCATTTTGCGATTTTCTTGGCATCCCAAAAGATTTCTGCGGACCGCCTCTGATCAAATTGTTGAGTTGTGCCAAAAACGCAGAATTGGCCACCTTCGGCTTTGCCTGATGAGAGCTATCATCAGAACTCTCATCTGCGCTCTCGTCATCCCCATTCTCTCCGTGCCCGGTTTTCTGTCCGGATCCATCTTTCCTGTCGTGTTCATTCTTCTCGCTTTCCTCTTCTTCTTCCGCGTCTTTCGGGAGCGGTGTTGGTGGCTGACTTTCCATCATGCTTTCTGTGAATTCTGGGACCGGAGATTCAATAATCCCTTCCAATTCCAGCCCTGATGCGTTGAGAAGGGTGATGACAGGAGTGTCTGACTCGTCTTCTCTTTCTTTGTGATGATGATCGATGTCAGTTTCGAGGTCATCGTGAATATCATTGATTCTTGTCTCATTCTCCGTCCTTGCTTCTTCTTCTCTCTCCTCATCTTCTCTCCTTCCTGCATCATCCGCTCGTACACGAGGACCTGGTTCAATTCCCGCCGATTCCAACATTTTGATCACAAAATCTGGAAATGGAATATCGCCTTCATTGTCCTCTTGCAGACCATCCTTCTCGTGTTCATCTGACTCGTCTTCACTGCTCCCATCATCTCCATCACCTTCGTCAGGCCTCTTCGTTGATTGTGTCATCTTCGGCTGGACAGTGACAGGTCTGGCTGAGAGGGCGACGAACTCCGAATCTTCGTCGGTTGTGGCGAGCCTGTCAGCTTCGGTCCGTTCTTTCTCTTCTTCCTCAATCTCCTCCAACACCCTCCTCCTCTCCTCCTCCACTTTTTTCTCGATTTTTCCACTTCCCTCACTCACTCCCTTCATCAGCTCAGTTTTCGTCCATCGTTGGACGCTTAGATATTCTTTCATGAATTGTGAATGCTGTTTCCAATGTCTGGCAACGACCTCACTTCCCTTTTCGGTGAGTGAATCTTTCAGCATGTCCAGCTGGTCAGTGAAGTGTTCGAGAATGTCGTCAACTTCTTCTTTTGTTGAGGGCGGCGCAGAGCGGGCGGTTGAGAAGGACTGAAATGATGGGACCGAAAAAAACGATATGGGTGAATTAAAGAACAGACTTCTTCGATGACCGTCCGCAGTTCTTCGTCGAACGGGAAAACTTCATCTTTTGTTTCATCATCCTCTTCCTCGTCGAAATTGAATGTTTGTTTGGCTTGTCCAGTGAGGTCGTTTAAAGCGGAGTGGAATTCGACAATAACCTAAGAGAGTGAGAGAGGTGTACCAAAATGAGAGTATAAGCGTAATAAAAAGAGTCAAAATTGCGAGAATTGATCTGGGTCTAACAAACATGTTTCGCAACATCTGCCTTCTCATTCGCTGCTCTTCTGCGCATCTCGGCTTCAAATTCTTCCATACGAACATCAATAGCTCGTTTTTTCCGCCTTTCATCGTGGTCTGCAAGAAGTCTGTTTTTCTCGAGTCGCATTGTTGTCTCTTCCTGGGTAATGTCTGTTTCTTCTTTCAGGAGTTCAAACTGGTGGTGCAAGTCACTAAGTTCCTTCTTCAGCCTCTCGTTCTTTTCTTCTGGTCCTTCTTCACTTTCTATCACTAATTCTGGCTGTTCAACTTGTTTCACTCGGATTCGTCCCAAATCGAGCCGAAGTGACTGTAATGACTGGCGTTGTATTTCTGTGTCTTCCTGTAGAGATTCCAGTGTGGATTCGAGGTTATTATTCTCAGCCACAATCGCCGAGAGATCGTCTCGAAGATGATGGAAGATTGATTGTGAATGTGAGTCTATCGCAGTAAGTCGAGTAATGGACAGAGAATTAGAGAGAGAAGAGCATGGAATGGATAGCATGGACAAACCTGATTTATCCTTTATACGGTCCAGTTGATGTTCGATTTTTGCGAGTGTGGTTACAATAGTGTTCTGAACAGCTGGATCCTGCACAACAGGCAACACAAATGTGTGCATATCCCAAAACTTTTGTCGGATTAAACTTTCTTTGCTTGCAAATGTGATTCTTGAGATGTCCAGTTCATTCAACTGTGACTTCCATTGTTTGTAAGTTTCTGTTAGCTGTGAGAGAAGATCTTGCTTCTTTTGATTTGCAAAGGCAAGTTGATCAGATATATCTGCTTTTTTCCATTCTTTCGATTTCTTGATTCCTTTCACAGTGAAGTTCATATGAACACAATAGTCAGAAGTTGAGTGGATATATGTGTCAAGAGTTGATGAAATTCCCCGCCCATGCAAAATGCACACGGGGATCAGGCATTCAGATTGTTCATTTCGTTTCATTCCCAACAGACAATACTCGAGGGCTGCGAAGCTCTCATCCTTGTCCATTGTAAAAGTATAGAGGTTCTTTTGTCCCTCATCATAAGTTGAATCATCAAATACTTCAATGACATCTCCTTTTGTAAGAGAATCCAGATTCCATCGAGAGATTGTCAGGGCGACACCAACATAGTCTCCTGGGATAACCGCTGTTTGTTTCTTGCCAGGTTTGATGAGGTGGATTGGGATTAGACACGTGTCAGATATTCGGAATGAAATTTGGGCAAATATGCTTTGCATTTGGGTTTTGGTGCGAGTTAAGAAATCAAACAAGATTTTGCACTCAGACGCAGATGAAAAGTGTAAGGAGATGATTCCAGTCGACTTTCCCTTCACTGTGATAAA
Organism: Blattamonas nauphoetae; assembly: GCA_033064195.1. Taxonomy (NCBI): domain Eukaryota; phylum Preaxostyla; order Oxymonadida; genus Blattamonas; species Blattamonas nauphoetae. The sequence continues at coordinate 43,568 of JARBJD010000050.1, forward strand.
GTCTTCACGGGGGTTCTAACAAGAGAGAGATTGATGAATCAGGAAATGACGAAGTGTGGAAAGCAGGATACAGAGAAGATCGGTGAATCATGTTGGATCGATTCATCAAGTAAAGTGGAGGTAGATGGATATGATGTTTGGAAAATTGTAAATTGGAGGCTTGACTGTTCATAATTCTTGATAACTCCGACTGCAACCTGTCCTACATTTTCTGAACGTTTTTCAACACTATAGCGAAAATCAATGTTAAAAGGGGCAATATATTCATACACTCGGTAACATGTCGCGTAATTTATGGAGAAGAAGTGAATTGTGTTCATTCATCATCGATCAAGCCACATTTGCAGACCTTTGAGATTGATCTCATCGATCTCAGCTTTTTCGATCTCAGAAAATAACTAGTGTTCAAATTCTCATAAAACTCGAAATATCGAAGTAAAAGACCCGCTATCCGTGTAGAATTTTGTTTATAAGCACTTTCATTGAAATCTCGAGATGAATCGTCCCACAATAATTCTTCATCCCGATCCGATTGAAGAACTGGATGAATCACGCTTGTTTATCCAATAATTTATTAATTCCACCGCGACGGATCTCCTCTACCATTTCTCGACGATTATTTCTCTCTTAGAGTGATTTATTCTGCAGCTTACCATTCGTTGTTTAATTGTATATTAGTCTTCGAGATTTCTTCTCTTTATCACAATTTTCAGTCCTATTTAGACTTGGTTAATCTGTCCTTTCCAAAATTTATCTCTTTATTTCCATCTCTCTCAGATAATCTGTCAGTGACCAGTGAGATCTCAAATGACACTTCGAAGCCGCCTCTCGAATGACCCCAACTCGTTTCTGCGGACTCTCCTCGTATGTTGGGAATGCGCTGATTGCTGGTGCAGGCGAACAGATTCTGAAATCACCTCCAATTGTCCAGAAATGGTTTGCTCTTTTGGGTTCGTCGTTCTCAACGCGGCTGTCTTTGACTGTCACATCGTCAACCGTCCTCTCTCCAAACAATTCCTGGTGTCCCTGAACAACACATTGTGACCAGATTATCTTTCCCATTCTCGACTTTTCAACCATCTCTGAAACACTTCTCGTTTTACTTGTCGAAATGGGATGCATTCCGCATTCCCGCCATTCTACAGCCACCTCCGATCTGTTTCATGATCATCCAGTCCGTTGACTATCCACTCAGTCTTATATCTCGTTCCTGCAACCAAGCCCAAACAGCCATCCGAAATCAAAGAATACAAACAACTCCAGACAACTCCGTTGGTCAACACAAGGTTAGCTCTGCAACTAACATCGTCAGAGATGGAACAACTTGTTGCGCAACATGTTTCGGCCGTTCAACAGCGAGCTCACATTCCGAAGCGAATAGGATTGTCATCAGGTCCATCAAACACCTCTCTGATGCCGATTCTGGACAATACCCAAGTTTGACCATCAATGACCGGAAAGCAAGGATCGGAAGCAATCCACGAGGAGATGTTAAGATGACACTTTTTGAAGGCTGAATGATCCCTCCGATTTCTCGTCCTTTGGACTGTGCATGCGTTGAATCACATTTACCGACGATTAGGAACTCCATCACGCCAACACTCCTCCAAACGAGCTCTCTTCTCAACACTGTCGTCGCTCTCTTCATATAGCCGTCCATTTCACTCCAAACGACAGAATGGAGCCCCAACTCAGGTTGTCACTGTGCCGTCCTTGAACAACCCCACCTTCACCCTCGATAAGCAGCACAGCGACAACGAAGTTCCACCGAATTCTGTCAGAATCAGCATTTCAAGAACAGGATGGACAAGGTGGATGAGGTCGACAAAGGGACGAGGGCAGCTGAAGAGAACCAGCGACACATCGAAACCGAAGTGCTCGACGAACTCGCAGTCGACGCTGTCGACACATCTGTCGCCTTCGAGCAGCAACTGCGGGAGAGCTCCTTGCGAGACGTGGTGCTGAAGATGAAGCAGTTTCTGAAGCAGTCGTCGATTCTCATGCCGACACTCCCCAAAAGCGACGCTCCTCAGCCGTTCCTTCTCCTCGCTCGGCCGAAGTTAGAGTCGATGCTCTCGTCAACCACCAATCTGGAGAAGACACTCCCTCAGAAGAGTGCAACCACAACGAGGCCGACCACAGCGATCGAAGCCGCAGTTCCAGCAGACGATGGAAGAAAGGCCGAGAAACAGACCAGCGACTCACACGATAAGCTGAAGCTGAGCAGGCAAACGCAGAAATTGCGCAAAGAGGAAGTCAAGTAGGTGGAACATGCGAATGATGCCGAGAGCGAATACTGGGGGATGGAACAGGAAGATGAGGAGGAGAGGCTGCACGGAATCGACGAAAGCCATCTGATGAACACCAGGAATTCAGCAACGATGCAGTGGAATGCCGAGATCATGACGTAGCATTGGCCAACACGACAGACAATCTAAAGCAAAAGTTGAGTGGGTTTTCCTCTTTTCAGTGTTTATTCTATCACACTACAACCATTTCGCTTTTTCAAGATTCTTATTTTGACTATTTGACACAACATTGAGACAATTATAGATACGCTTAATTAAGTCATTGATCTCAGTCCCAAAAACCGGAACTGAGATCGATCGATCTCAGTTTCTGCTTGATTGATCTCATGTATCAAAGGTCTGCACATTTGCTTGAAGTGTGTTCCCTTTCTAAGAGACTCACTTAGGCATTCACTGCTTTCCGAATTCATTCTCTGTTCTGTCTATCACGCAATTACCTTTTCCAATGAATTGTTCGCCGTTCCTGAATTGGAGAGAAGATTCACGTGATTCTATCCACTCAAAGGCCGTTATCTTTAGATCTCTGGTTGCCACTTTGAAGTCCCATCCTGCACTTGATGTCTCACTGGAAGCGAAGGCTGTTGAATTTCTTCAAGATGAAGAACCGCAGAGTCAATCATCAGCTGATGCCTTTCTCGGCAGTTTTGAGTCTTCCTCTGGTGATTCTTCGACAAGCTTCGTGCAGTGCATTGCAGTGCTCATTTCTTCAGGCAGTCAGGCTATCACCACAACAGCAATGAAGATGCTCTCCAATCTGATCTGGCTCTGTTCAGATGATAACCTTCTTCTCCTCGTGAAAGCTGATCTGATCTCTGAACTCGTCATCACTCTCAATCCACAGTCTCTGTCGTTTACTGAAGCAGTCGACATCCACACATATCTCATTTCAACCATCACCTATCCTCTCAGGCTCACAACTCCGGAAGTTCTCACATCTCTCACATATCAAGATGATAATGAACAACAAGCTGCTTGTGGGACGATTCTGAAACAAGTTCTCGCCCCTTCAGAGAAGTATATTTGGCATTTGTGCGTGAACCGCTATTCGATCATCGATGACGACATGTCCGAGAATTTTCTGCTTCTTCTTGCTCGTCTCCTCCAAATATGTCCATCTTATCAACAGACGATGGATTTTGTTCTTCATTTGCCTGTCCTTCTCACGATCCCAAGTTGTCTCGCATTCTTCGAAAAAGATGAATCGATCAGGTATTGTCTGCTTTCAATGATCGATAACCAGCGAGAATGGAACAAGAAAGGGGGAGAACAGCGGCAGATGTGGAAGACAGTGCATCGAATGTTGAGATTGGAGGGCATCGAAGATGTGATTGAGGGAAAGCAGCGAAATGACCGAAAGACAGACTTAGAAAGATTGATTGTTACCGACTCGATTGAATGGTACAACCTGCAGGGTTTGAACCATCCAGAATGGGAATAGAAGCAGACAAGAACCAGCGAACGTTTCGTCAAGTTTGTGACTTCATTTGGACAGAAAACTCTGTTTGCGTGTGATTGTTGTGGACTCTGACATGGCCTCATGGTTTTGTTTGCCAGAATGATTGGGATTCTCTCTCGCCAGTCTCGTTTGATGGTCGCCACACTCTCCTCCTTCGCCGCCTCTCTCGCACTCTCGCACTGCTCCAACTGCTCGGAAAAGGAAGATGTCGATGCTGACGATTGGCTGTGGTTTGTGTGAGATCTTTGATTTGTGATTGTGCCACAGGATCGTCTTCTGTTGTGGACGCCGATGCGATACCATTTCCGAATCGATCGACATCGCCGATCGTCGTCGACACTTCGGAATGGCGAAAGAATCATAATTGTCGTTCATGCACACCACCCAATGGCTGATCTCTCTCCCTCTCGAAACGAGATGCAGAAGGAGGAACTGAAGCGGGGGAAGCGATGCGATCGAAACAACGCTGGACATGCATCGCTCCGTCCTCCGAACGATCTCTGTGCACACCAGCTCTTCCTCACACTGATCGAAGCAGCGCTGCTCCCTCGACTGGTCTCGATTCTTGTTGTTTGGGTGATGGGGATGCGTGTTGACGCTGTTCCCAACCGGATTGTGGGATGCTGGCTGGTTGTGGAGTCGATGGCAGTTTCTCCATCCACTCACTATCGCCCTTCCTCTGGTCTTCACAAACTGGACAGAGACCTGGATCGGCGTGAAGAAATGAAGGAACAGAAATGATCAAAGCACGTGTCGACGATTCACTGGCAATTCTTCTTCTTTTTCACGCACCCTCGAAATGAATTGATTCTCTCCAGCTCGCACAGATTGGTTGTTTGAGTTCGTTGACTTGAACTGTCGATCAAAAGAAGAAAGCTAACCGGGAACGACACCAGACGATACCAAAAACCAGGTCCTCGCCAATGTCTCGTCGAAGAAAGTCTGACTGGTGATGGCATTCATTTCTTCCATCCTTTCTCTGAACATAGCCGAGTTTGGATGAAATTTCATCGAAAGAAAATGACTTCACGCTGGTGTTCTCGCCATTCCGTGTGCACATTCCGACTTTCAGCATCCGTGTTATAGGTGAGAGGAGGCGGTGGAGGTATTCATGCGGAATCTAGAACCTTACGGCCGGCTGGTCACGCCCAATCTTTTCAGAAAGGTGCTCTTTCTGGTTCTGGACGATTTCAAACACGTTTGATTCCTGAATATTTCACACACTTCTCATTTTCATTCATATTAAACCAAAATGGTAATCTATCTCGTCTTTCGAACTACGACCAAATGGAAATAAAAAAGCATGGCCTGATCTTTCTCAACACTCAATGGACTGGATAGAAGAGCTTTTCCTGGCCCCAAATAGTGAATCATACGATCAGATGTCTGAAATCGCAGCGACTGCCAAGGGCTCTGGAGCACTTTTTCTGAATGTCAATCCATTTACGAACTGGCCGTTAAAAGAAAAAGCAGAACTCTACAACTCACTCGTATCACTCGTGAAGGTTCAATATCCATTCGATGATGTCTTGCAATACAAGGTAGTCCAGTTTCTGGAAGCTATTCGGCAACATTGCGGATTTTCACGTGACCTTTCTATTCTCACCAAAATTGTTCCCGATGACAACGGAATGTGTGCTGGATTCAATAACAGTTTTTTCACACTTATTTCGTCACCACATCCGACAATAGTTGGCGCATCTCTGTCCTTCTTGGCCAGAATCATATCAGGGCTGGACACTCCTGCCAGATTGCAGTATTTGAATACTGAGTTCATTTCTACCATTCTCAATATCCTCCAACCCCATACACTGCCAATTGCGTCACATACAGATCTTCATGACGGTCTCATCAACGTCCTCGAATCTTCTCTCTTACTCGCTGCTTCAACTCAAATAATTCAAATCATCAACAAAGCCCCAGATGACCGAAACAATATCTATGAGCTCATCTATTACACAGTGGTTGTCCCTTCGTCACAATATCTCCATTTTCTCCTTCGCAATCGATACGTCGTCGTCACTGCTGGTTTGTCAAGATCGTTCCATGATCTTTTGAGCGCCATTCTGAAGTCCAGTCCTTATCACACTCCGACACTGGAATGCTTTATCTCTCACTCAATCGTCACGGGCGTCGTAAGTCTGATCCCGTTCGTCGAGGATGATTTTCCTTCAACGATGAAGCTTACCAACGGCATCATGGATTCGCTCTGGACAAAATGGGAAGACCGAGACTTGGAGGTGGCACTATCTGGACAACGGATGACAGAAGCTCTGCGAACGGAAGGCTTGGAAGACTCAATCGAACAGACCCAGGTGGAATGTAAGAAGGACATTGGTCTCAGCATCACTGTTATAGATCGTTTCAGTATCTCAGAACGCCTGGGATTTAATGTGAGATATCCATTTGCAACATAATCTCCATTCGCTAAACTCTTTCCTATGTCACTTCATTGTTCGTACATTTCGACAAAATCACACATTCAACGTTAATTTCGCTCATATTGTTCGTTCAGACAACCGGGTTAGTGTTATCTCCTCGAATAGTCCGGAAATGAGTGTCAACTTTTCACCGTCCTTGTTTTCAATTCCACCATCTTTCACAGTCATATTTTCGGCTGAGGGTTATCCATACAATTCGTTTCGTTTCTCAACAGTGCGTTACGATCATTATCTTTCCTCCATTCTCGACTTTTGGACACCTCAGAAAGATGACCCTGTTTTCTCGCCAAACTTGGATGCTCATCACTTTCACGCCATTCCACAGCCATTCACTCTTGGTTTGATGTGTACTCTGTTAACTTGACTTATTCTATTGGAGTCGTCAGCAATTTTTTTGTGTTTTATTCTTCAACGCTTCGATCTCAGCTGAACAGGGATTTTCTCTCTTCAAGATGTTCTTCCCAGGTCTAATCCCTTCAGATTGCACTCTTCGTGGAATTCTCATCATCTACACGGAATATTCATGCTCATCTTGTGAAAGAATCAAACAAAACACATTTTCATGGAATCAACGCTGAAGGATGCTCCCAAACAGTGCCGATTGACTCGTCCAGCATGATTTGCTGGTAACCACGAACACATCGCAGTATTCGTTACAGTTACCTCTCTCACTGCACTGACGTTGGACTGGTCTGGGTCTTGTCCGGATGGCGTCCAGCGAGGAATTCCGACGCCAAGCTGGAAGTTTGGGCATCTGAACGTGTGCCACCAAAAGGCTGTTCTCTCGACGTGTGGATATCTTCGAATGAACGTGGAATGCGAAGGAAGCATGGAGACAGAACATAATTAGCCTCTGAGGAGTCTGAACAGAACGCTGCGTCTGTTCCACGTGGAGTTCATTCGTGTTTGATGAGGAGAGCGCGGAGAGAGAAGAAAGAGAAAGAGGAGAGGGAAGAGTGGGTGGAGATCCCAAACTCTACATATCAACATTGGCGCCTCTCCTTTTCTCCTCTCATTCAACCCTCACTCCACACAGCCTCTGGTGCTCGACCTTGAGTCGTGTTCTCCTGTCGATGAATCTCATGTGAACGAAAGCGGAACAACTCGTTGAAGAGATTCACGATGGAAGGGGAGCACGGAGTCACTCGACATAGTGTTGTTGAGAAGGTCGGAGGACGAGCGCAGCGACTTTACTCCCAAACTGTGCACATTCACACGCACACGATTCCCCTCCCACTCTCCCTCATTGCTCTCACTTGGAAAGATTGGACTCGCCTCTCAAATGGGGTGGTCGGGAAGGGGGAGAAGGATGCCGCGCAGACTCGGACATAGCGAAGAGCCTTCCTCGCTTCCCCTGTCTCTCCGTCGACGTTGAATTTCAATCGCCATTCGACGACTTCCCGTTCAGCACGACTCACTCGACTTTGGATATGAAACATTCGACGTTGGACTCGGTCGGGAGTGAATCAGAGGCGCTTGGGATGTTGAAGACGCCGAGGTTGGGGTGAAACAGAACACAGAGCCACTTCCAGAATGATCGATTCCAGAGAGCGGAGGAAAAGGAAGTTCTCATCACGAAGCGCGACGCACACAGCGAGACTGAACACGACCACAGCCTCGAACAAGATCCTGGTGCTGTCCATTCCCGTGCCCTGGCGATTCTGTCCACACAAGATCCCATCGATCAATCATCTCCTCAACACCTCAGACGAGACTCACTCCGTCGATGGACAATCTCACCGAGCTCATCACCATCATCTTCTGTCGTGATCTGTCTGACTGACACAGACTCCTCTTTTCAAGCATTGTTCGTCGTGTGTTGGACGCCCTGTTTGTTGTGGCTCAGAGACTGAACACGAATGCAAACACAACCTCACCGAATCGCTTGCTTGCACATCAGACAGGGATGGACGATGTAACTTCTCTCTCTTGTTCTCGCCGTTCAGTGACACAATCCAGTGATGACTCCACACTTTCACTTCGTTGAACTTATCTCAATTCGAGATTTGTGACCGACAGCTCTCACGACAGGTCAGTCCTCAGACACTTCACAATCACTTTTGACATTCCACGTCTTCGAACCTGCTCGTCTCTGTTGTTCTTTTTGGGATGGTCGGAAACGAGTGAAAATGAACAAATTGTGACGTGAAACGTGAAATCTACATCTAATATCCATAATATCTCCATCGTGACCATATTATGTTGTTCATTCCACTCTCCTTTTGAAAATGTCTCACGTACTCTGCAATCTCTGATCTTGGTCTGGTGTCCTGTCTCATCATCCATCCCTCCATCGCATCTTCATGTCCTGCTCCTCGTTGTCTCTCCACTCGCTTCTTCCATCTCGCTTTCTCACTCGTCTTCATTCTCGCATCGTCATCTCTGGTCCAATCCAGTCTCTCCCCCAACTCATCCTCGTCAGTCGTCTCCACCAACCACCCCACTTCCCACTCCTCTCTTCCTGTCTCCACAATCTCCCCATCTTCCAACATCCCTCGCTCGAGCAGCAATGTCTTTCGCAAAAGATTAGAAATCTGACACGGCAGATCTCGGTTGATTGAGTCAGTCTTCGGAATGAACTCCTCTCGCTGAAGAATGAACTGCAGATATTGCTTCGCTGGTTTCAGGACAAATTCAAACTGAAGCTTTCGGATTCGTTTCTTGTCTTCTTTGTTTTGAGCGATGTTTTTCGAATCCAAAATCAAGTTGCTGATGGCCCAGATGAGTCTCAGATGGAAATTATCATGTGCGGTTGGAACAGTTATTGGATTGGATGCGATGATCACTCGTTGAATCAGATGCTCTTCCAGCATGCGTGGAATCACGTGAACGAGAGAGCCACTGACGTTGATGATCATTCGAAGATGGTAGGAATGAGATGGTGAAGAGTGGCAGCAAGTTCGCTCCAAAAGCGAGCACAGCTGCGGGACATCGGAGAAGGCGGATTTGACAACTGGATAGAAGAATGTGTGATAGCTGGTGAGACTTTCGGCAGCACAGTTCCACGAAATGTTGAGAACATTGATCAACTGAGCAGTTCGACCAGCTGGTGGATGATTCGACTCACTTCTCTCGTGGTCGAGTAGATCGAGGCAGGCGATGATGGCTGATTTGAGAACAGGAACAAAATCGTACTTGATCAGAATCTGGACAAGATGTAAAGAGACAAAGGCATACGCAATCAAAGGTGGAGTCAATGGTAAAGAGCAGAGAGTAGAGGAGAGAGAATCCTTCAAAGAGAACGTCCAAAAGAGTGTTTCCGTTGAGAGGTGGTGATTCGGAGGGAAGTGTGGTGGAGAGAGCAGAGACGGTTCCATCCGAAGGCGATGATTCGGTGAAGAGCGACTTCACTTCCGAAACATGCCAGGACAGTGTGGAACACAGCCGTCCTGCGAACGGGACAAGCTCCGACGAACTGTCAGTCGAACCAGAAGGCACTTTGAGTGTTCGGAGGAAGGAGTATGTTTGTGAATCAGACTTGCATCGTGTGGAGAGTGCTTTGAGAGTCAACTTCGACACTTCGAGATGGGGTGAGAAACACAGTTGAGCCAGAATCGTCAGAAGTGGGTCAGATAACGCATGAGTCTCACAATGATCGAGAAATGCGAGAAATTGGGTTTTGTGGTGGGCGAGGAAGGCGGATGATGATCGAGGAGTGGAAGTCATCGTCAAGAGACACTCTCCGATCTGCAACGAGAAAAATGAAAAGATAATTGGCAGCAAACTGCAGTTCTTACAATGTTGTTCTTTGACGAAAGCACACATTTGAGAAGAAAGGAGGGAATGGTTGATTCACAAATGAGAAGACATTCTGCTTCTGATGGTTTCCCTGATCGATGTAATGATGAAGAAGAGTCAATATGAACACAAAAACATGGTCAGACCAATCAGAGACAACAATTTCGGGAGAGCTAACTGAAAAATGATGACGAAACAAGAATCAAACTGGAACCTCACATGGTTGTGTCTTTTCACAATATTCCTCAAGAGGTGTGATGTACTCCACTTCAAGAATTGCTGAGAGGGCCCAATCAGATTCTGGCAATATCATCAACGAGAGAGAAGGAAAACAAGACGAGACAAACCAGTCGCAAGAATGAGGAGATCCTTCAACATCTTTGGACGGAGTGATTTGCATTTCCCACAAATCTGGCGTAGAAACGCTTCGACCAAGTTCTGCAAATATTTCAGAATGATCCCGAGACAAAACAGTCAAACAGTTTGTTTCGCTTTTTCTCGGTCAATATCAGGATGTATTGATGTCTTGTTGACAAGTATGGTATTTTGGAACGACGAAGAGTTGGAAACATGCCGACTGTTCGATACCGCACCAGACCGGAGATTCATCAGCCAGATTGAGTCTCGTGTGGTTTGATCAACTTTGACTCTCAGATGTGTGTTTTGTTCCAGCCTTCATTGATCTAAATCGTAGACTGGAGTTCCACAATCAACTTTCACTGGATCAAGTCTTTGGCTTCTTCCCACACACCATTCTTGTCCATTTTCCAATCGATCCATCCCTGCTAGGCTCACCCACCTCCATGACACCCTGCATCCGCATTTCTCAACTTCTGCATCCGAATGTACCATCTCAATGGAATGAACCTGCCTCAATCACCATTGAACATCTCTCCAAGATTCTGAACTTTTGTTGTGTTTTCCCACACAGTAAAGAGCTGAAACTGTTGTATTCGCCCAATATCTCTCCAATCGCATTGTCTAACATTGCACCCGTTCGTTCATTCCTGATCTTGTTGAATCTGTATGAGTCTGAAAGCTTCACAAGTTGAAAAACTCCTCCCAATACAGCTGACTGGCCTGGTTGATTCTGAGTCTGACCTGATCCATCCTGCTGCTACTGTTGTTGATCTGATCGCTCGGCGTCAATCCGCTTTCGTCGCTTTCGATGACACTATTGACCCCCACACTGACGTGCCTCTTGCTTGCTCACAGTTTGATGATCAATGGCAAAAAGGGGATGTGGAGGCAAGCTGGAGTAGTTCTCTGTCTTCTGGGGCCACTGCTTGCGTCGAGCTGACTGATAGACCCTCCACAAAACCGGCTAAAATATACAAAACCGGTTTTATTCATTATAAGATCAATTTTGAAAATATAATGCAAGAATTGTAATTTCAGAACTCTTAGAAACATGGTTACGGTAGTTTGATGAGAGAGAAGATCATCAATATGGGAGAATATTTTTGAAATGACTCACCCGTCACAAAATCGCACAGATGGAGAAACTCTCCACAATAATCAACTTTTTTCGTCTATCATCTCAAAATACATCATTTTTGAACTTTTTTCATTTTCAAAAAAACATAGAAGTTGTCTCGATCAACACAGAAATCTCACGTTTTTTCCATTTTTCTCTTTAATGGACGATTTATTTCCATTATCTCAAATAGAGACCTCTTTTTTTGTTGTTTTCCATCCTTTCCCTGTCTTTGAACTTGTTTTGAAATTAAAAGTGTGAACAAATGTGCTGATCGTAAAAGGGCCATTTCAAGCTCGATCAGGCGTGAAATCCAAAAATTCACCTGTACCCTTCCTATTGAACACTTGAACGAGAAATAGGCCAATTTTAGTTTTTTGTGACGGACCATACTGTGATGGCACAATTGAAAATTATTCTCCCATATCACGAAAAAACAACGAGAAAGGTTCCAAATAATGAGGAAAATGCCTTCTTTTCGTCACTTCTTGGTTTTTGAAAAAACACTAGGTCTACTTGAAAGGGTGTATTAAGTGACGTGGTAATAGATAATCGAGAAATTTTGGATGAAACGTCTTATTTTGATTTTAGCCGGTTTAATAAATAAAACCGGTTTTGTGGAGGGTCTATGACCTCTGTGCCTCCGCTTGTGTCCCAATTTTGGACGCAGTGTCCAATCTCGCTTGCTGGGAACATGATTTCGGAGGTTCAATGGCCTCTCTTCCAGTTGCTCCCGAAAGTGAGTCGCGTGGACTTGTTCCGTGATTTGATGCACAGCCAACCTCATTGCTGGTGAACACGAACACATCGCAGTATTCGTCACAGTTTCCTCTCCCTTCGCACTGACTCTGAACTGGTCTGGGTGTTGTCTGGATGGCTTCCAGCGAGGAATTTCGACGCCAAGCTGGCAGTTTGGGCATCTGACTGTGTCATTAAACCGAACGAGTTGAAACTCCATCACCCTCCGGATGTCGTGACTGAACCCTTCTTCCTTCCTCTCCTTTCGAACATTCTGTTGTGTCACATAGTGGCTTTTCTCTCGACGTGCAGGTCTCTGCGGATGAACGTGGAATGCGAAGGAAGCATTGAGACAGAACACAATTAGCCTCTGAGGAGTTTGAACATAACACTGCATCTGTTCCACGCCGAGCTCAATCGTGTTCGATGAGGAGAGTAGGGAGGGAGTAGATAGGGGAAAGAGGAGAGGGAAGAGTGGGAGGAGATGGTGGGCGTAAGCGAGGTCGAGCACAACATCTCCCAACCAAATCTCCAACAATCGAACTTTGGAGACTGTTGCTTCGCAGGACACTCTTCTGAGCGGGCAGAGGCATTTGGCGGAGGCTCTCCTCGATTCTGTCGAGATCTCTTGAAATGCTCTCCTTAGCCACGATGGGTTTGGATATGGAATGGCTGTCCCAACACATCCTCAACCGAGCAGTCTTCCGAATGTCGAGCGAGTTTCCACACAAATTGCTGATCCATCTTTCCTCTGTGCTCCACAGCTCGCAGTCTGGGAAGCGAAGAGATGCAGTGAGTCGGATTCTGACAGCACTCATCAAACACCACACTCTTTCCGTTCTTTTGAACGACTCCGAAGTGCTTCTGAACACTTCCCGAAACCTGGCTGAGCTGGTCATCGACACGAAGCAAATGAAGAAACGAGGTCGGCTTCCTGATTCGTTCGATGTTCTGAAAGGAAAGTCGCACATTCCTGTCGTCACTGACAACCCGCCGTTCTCGAACAAAGTTGGATCGACTCCTCTTTCGCCAATGCTGCCTCGTCTGACAGCAATCCAGTCGCACTCGACACTCCAGCGCCACTTCTCATCCAACCAATCGCTCACGAACTCATCCGCGTTCGCCTCTCCTTGCTTTTCTGCACAATCATTCCTCAACCGAACACAGACGCTCGCCAGCGTGACTCCCACTTCAGGCTGTGTCGGCATTTCATCCTTCGCCGACCGGTATTCCCTGCCGGGCGGTGTGAATGTCCCCAACATTGTGATTGATGGAGATGAATTCGGGATCTGGGGAAGTGTTTCCACTCATCTCGCTGTGTCATTTCATTGTCTCTTCATTCTGCTCTCCTTTTCCCTTTGATTTCTTCAGAAACGAGGAAAAATGATCAACCAGTGACGTGAAAGGTGAAAGTCTGTGTTCAATCTCTCTTCTCCTCTATCCTACTCACAATCGAACATTCATTCCACTCTTCTCACTCACATGTCTCAGATAGTCCACAATCTCAGGTCGTGTTCGAAGGTCCATTCGCGTCAGCCATCCTTCCATCGCATCTTCGTGTCCTGCTTCTCGTTGTCTCTCCACTCGCTTCTTCCATCTCGACTTCTCTTTCTTCTTCATTCTCACATCGTCTTGTCTGATCTTCTCCAATCTTTCACCCAACTCTTTCTCCTTTGTCTTCTCCACCAACCACCCAACTTCCCACTCCTCTCTTCCTGTCTCCACAATCTCACTATCTTCAGACAGATCCCTCTCGAGCACCAATGTCCGTGCCAAAAGAAGACTGATTCGTGATGGGAGTTGATTGTTGCTTGAGACCTCATTCGGAAAGAACTCTTCTCGCGGAAGAACAAACTCCAGATATTGTTTGGCTGGTTGCAACACACGTTCAAACTGAAGCATTCGGATTCTCTTCCGCTCTTCTTCGTCTTTTGCGATGTTTCTTGGATCACACATTATGTTGTTTATGGCCCAGATGAGATTCAAATGGAATCCACCATGTTTTGTTGAAACTGCCATCGGTTTGGATGCGTCGATCACTCGTTCAACCAGATTCTCTTCCAGCAAGCGAGAAACAAGGCGAGGGAGAGAGGCGCTGATGTTGATGATCATTCCAAGATGAGAGGTGACTGTTGGTGAAATGCGGCAGAAAGTTCGCTCCAAAAGTGAGCACAGCTGCGGAACATCGGAGAAGGCGGATTCGACAATTGGATGGAGCAATTCGCGAGAGTAAAACAGACTGTCCGCAGCACTACCCCATGACCTTTCGAGAATCTTGATCAACAGGTTAGTTTGGTCTGAATTTGGACAATTCGATTCGCTTCTCTCGTGGTCGAGCAGATCGAGGCAGGCGATGATGGTTGATTTGAGAAGAAAAACAAAGTCGCTGTTGATCAGAACCTGAACAAGATGAGAAGAGACAAAGGCATTCTTTGTGAAATGTGTTGTCCGTCGTTGAGAGCAGTGAGTCGAGGAGAGAGAATCCTTCATAAAGAACTTCAAAAACAGCATTTCCAGTGAGAAATGGTGATTCGGAGGGAAGTGTGGCGGAGGGAGCAGAGATGGTTCCATTTGAAGTTGACGATTCGGTGAAGAGTGATTTCATTTCGGAAACATGCTCGGCCAGTGTGGAACACAGCCGTCCTGCGAACGGGACAAGCTCCGACGAACTGTCAGTTGAACCAGAAGGTACTTCGAGTGTTCGGAGGAAGGAGCATGTTTTGGAATCAGATTCGCATCGATTGGACAGCACGTTGAGAGCCAACTTCGACACTCCGAGTTGTGGGGAGAAGCATAGCCAGGTGAGAAGCGTCAAAAGTGGAACAGACAACTCACGACTCTCACAACGATCGATAAATGCGAGAATTTCAGTTTTGTGATGTGCGAGGAAGGTGGATGATGATCGAAGAGTGGAAGTCAACAACGAAAGACAATCTTCGATCTGGAACAAGAAAAATGGAAAGAAAATTGACAGCAAACTGCAGTTCTTACAATATTGTTCTTTGTTGAATGTACACATTTGAGAATGAACGAGGGAATCGACGATTCACAAATCCGATCCAATTCTCCTTCTGATGTGTTCCCTGATCGAAAGAATCATAAAAAAGAGTCAAGATAAACACAAAACATTGACAGACCAATCAGAGTTAACAATTTCGGCAGAGAAGTCTGATAAATGATGACATCAAAAGAATCACACAGGAACTTCACATGGTTGAGTCTTTTCACAATATTCTTCAAGAGGTTGGATGTAGTCCACATCAAGAATTGCTGAGAGAGCCCAATCAGATTCTGTCAAAATCATCAACAACATGGAAGGAAATCAAGGCGAGATAAACCACTCACAAGAACGAGGAGATTCTTCAACATCATTGGTCGGAGTGATTTGCATTTCCCACAAATCTGGCGTAGAAACGCTACGACCGAGTTCTACAAACATTTCAGAGTTATTTCGAGACAAAATCTTCAAACTGTTTGTTTCGCTTTTTCTGCGTCAATATCAGGACGTTCTGATGGCTTGTCGATGAGTATGGTATTTCGGAACGACAGAGAGTTGGGGATATGCCGACTGTTCGATAGAACGCCGGACGGGCGATTCATCAGCCAGATTGAGTCTCCAATGGTTTGATCAGCTTTGACCCTCAGATGTGTGTTTTGATCAAGCCATCGTTGGTCGAAATCGTAGGCTGGAGTTCCCCAATCTGCTCTCCCTTGGTCATTTCTTTGTCTTCTTCCCAACACACCATTCTTTTCGATTGTCAAAACTTGTCATGCCTGCTCGGCTCACCCATCTTCATGACACCCTTGCTCCGCATTTCGCAACTATTGAATCAGAATATACCATCTCAATGGATGGAACTGCCTCCATCGCCATTGAATGCCTCTCTAAGATTCTGAACTTCTGTTGCATTTTCCCACACAGTAAAGAGCTGAAACTGTTGCATTTGCTCCATAACTCTCCAATTGTTTCGTTTTTATTGCAAATGTTCATTCATTCTTCATCATGTCGAATCTATGTGGGTCAGAGAGTCTCACATTTGACAAACTCATCACAAACAAACTCACGTTCAAAACAACACATTTTTGAGATATCACCAGACCATATCACAGTCAAAGAACCCTCAAATCCCTCCCCTTCGTCTTCATATCAACATTGTCCGCATCCAATCTTCTCTGAAGCGCCGCTCCCCCCTTTCCAGCTGACTGGCTTGGTTGATTCTGCGTCTGACCTGATCCATCCTGCTGCTACTGTTGTCGTTCTCACGACTCTGCATCCATCCACCTTCGTTGCTTCCAAAAACACTCCGAACCCCCACACTGATGTGCCTCTTGCTTGCTCATCATTTCCTGACCGATCCTCCAGAACAAACACACCTGATCCTCTCACACATCAAATTGACATCACTTCACCCAAGTAAGATGATGATCAATGACAAAAAGGGGATGGGGAGGCAAGTTGGAGTAGTTCTCTGTCTTCTGGGGCCGCTGCATGAGTCGAACCGACTGACCTCTGTGCCCCGCTTTTGTCATGGTCTGGGTGTTGTCCGGTGACTTCCGGCGAGGAATGTCGACGCCAAGCTGGTAGTTTGAGCATCTGACCGTTTGCCACCAACATGCTGTTCTCTCGACGTGTGGATCTCTTCGAATGGCTGTTGCACGCCGAGTTAATTCGTTGTTTGATGAGGCGAGTGAGGAGTGAAAAGAAAGAGAAAGTGGAGAGGGAAGAGTGGGAGGAGAAACTGGGTGAGAGCACGATCGATCGTTCTGAACAGGAACAGCCCAGACGCAACATACCAACATTGGCACCTCTCATTTTCTCCACTCATTCCATCCTCACCGCACAGCCTCTGGTGCTCGACCTGGAGTCGTGTTCTCCTGTCGATGAATCTCATGTGAATGAAAGCGGAACAAAACGATGAATGGACTCGCGATGGAAGGGGAGCACGGAGCCACTCGACATTGTGCACAGTTTGGGAGTGAAGTCACCGCGCTCGTCCTCCGACAATCTCAACGACACTTTCACACGCACACCATTCCCCTCCCACTCTCCATCGTTGCTGTCGCTTGAAAGGATTGGACTCGCCTCTCAAATGGGGTGGTCGGGAAGAGGGAGGAGAAAGCCGCACAGACTCGGACGTGGAGAAGAGCCTTCCTCGCTTCCCCAGTCTCTCCGTCGACGTTGAATTTCAATTGCCATTCGACGACTTCACGTTCAGCACGACTCACTCGACTTTGGATTTGAAACAATCGTCGCTGGACTCGATCGGGAGTGAATCAGAGGCGCTTGAGAAGTTGATGACGCCGAGATTGGGGTGAAACAGAACACAGTGCCACTTCCAGAATGATCGATTTCCAAGCGCGGAGGAGACGGAAGTTCTCTTCACGAAGCGCGACACACACAGCGAGACTGAACACGAACACAACCAGCATGTCCCCACTCGTTGCATGAGCGGATCGCCGTGCAGCTGGTCCTGCCTCCCACACGGTCGAGGAGGGAGAGTGGAAAGGAGGAAAGAAGAGAGACAGAGGGGGAGTTTGTGGGAGTTGACAACCGTATCCGCGCTATTCTGCGAAGCCTGACAGACTGAGGAACAGAACAGAACACGAAGCGAGAAGAAGAAGAAGAATCAGAAAAAGCAAATTGAGGAGGAGGAGAGACGAGAACTCCATTTCGTCAGCATTCTCCATCTCTTGATTCGCCGCTACTGACAAGAACACGAAGAAAGCTGACAACGCAAAAACCGAAGCTGTTCTTGAAGATGGATGTGAGCGATGGAAGACGTGAAAGAGAGTGAGGTCATCGAACAAGAACTTGATGCTGCTTGCAAAGAGTCTCACCCACTGGCTGACCGTGGTGCTATCCACTCCTGTGCTCTGGTGATCCTGTCCACACAAGAACCAATCAATCAATTCTCCCCTCAACACCTCAGACGAGACTCACTCCGTTGATGGACAGTCTCACCGACCTCGTCACCACCATCTTCTGTCGTGGTCTGTCTGAACGGCACAGACTCCTCTTTTCAAGCATTGGTCGTGGTGGAAAGGAATGTCAAAAGTGAGTGTGAAGTGTGTGAGGACTGAGCTGACCTGTCTTGAGAGCTGTCTGTCACAAATCTCGAAATGAGATCAGTTCAACGAAGTGAAAGTGCGGGAGTCATCGCTGGATTGTGTCAGTGAACGGTGAGAAGATGAAAGTGAAGGTGCATCGTCCTTCCATGTCGGATGTGCAAACAAGCGAGTCGGTGAAGTGGTGTTAGCATTCGTGTTCCGTCTCTGAGCCACAACCCACAGAGTTTCCAAGTCTTCGAACCTGCTCGTCTCTGTTGTTCTCTCTGCTTGGTTCAGGAACGAGGAAAAATGATCAAACCGTGACGTGAAACGTGAAATTCATTCTCCCAATCTTGATTCTCCTTCCATCCGTCTCACAGTGTGTTGTTCATCCCACTCTCCTCGCTCACACATTTCACGTGCTCCACAATCTCTGATCGTGTTTTGCGGTCCCTTCGCATCAGCCATCCTTCCATCGCATCTTCATGTCCAGCTTCTCGTTGTCTCTCCACTCTCGTCTTCCATCTCGACTTCTCTTTCTTCTTCATTCTCACATCGTCTTGTCTGATCTTCTCCAATCTTTCACCCAACTCTTTCTCCTTTGTCTTCTCCACCAACCACCCCACTTCCCACTCCTCTCTTCCTGTCTCCACAATCTCCCCATCTTTGAACAGTTCTCGCTCGAGAATCACTGTATTTCCCAAAAGAAAACAAATTATCTTCGACAGATTCCAGTAGCTTGAGATTACATTCGGAATGAACTCCTCTCGCTGAAGAACGAACTGCAGATATTGCTTGGCTGGTTTCAACACTCGTTCAAACAGCAACTTTCTGATTCTGATCTGCTCTTCTTTGTTTTGAGTGATATTTCGTGGATCCCAAATCAAGTTGACGATGACCCAAACGAATCTCAAATGGAATTGACCATGTTGGATTGGAACAGTCATTGGTTCGGATATGTCGATCACTCGTTCAATCAGATGCTCTTCCAGCAGGCGAGGAATCAGGTGAGGCAGATTGGTGCAGATGTTGATCATCATTTTAAGATAGCAGGAATGAGATGGAGAAGAGAGACAACAAGTTCGCTCCAAAAGGGTGCACAGCTGGGGAACATCGGAGAATGTGGATTCGATGATTGGATGGAGTGATTTGTGAGAGGAACCGAGACTGTCGGCAGCAAAATCCCACGAACTGTCGAGAATTGTGATCAAGAGTTCAGTTCGGTCTGAAGATGGACAAATTGATTCATTCTTCTCGTGCTCAAGCAGATCGAGGCAGGTGATGATTGTTGATTTAAGAAGAGGAACAAAGTTGAAGTCGATCAGAATCTGGACAAGATGAGAAGAGACAAAGACACACGCGATCAAATGCGTTGTCAATGCTAAAGACAAGTGAGTCGAGGAGACAGAATCCTTCATAAAGAACTTCAAAAACAGCATTTCCAGTGAGAAATGGTGATTCGGAGGGAAGTGTGGCGGAGGGAGCAGAGATGGTTCCATTTGAAGTTGACGATTCGGTGAAGAGCGACTTCATTTCCGAAACATGCTCGGCCAGTGTGGAACACAGCCGTCCTGCGAACGGGACAAGCTCCGACGAACTGTCAGTCGAATCAGAAGACATTTTGAGTGTTCGGAGGAAGGAGCATGTTTCTGAATCAGACTTGCATCGTTTGGACAGCACGTTGAGAGCCAGTTTTGACACGTCGAGTTGTTGGGAGTTACACAGCTGGGCTAGAATCGTCAAATGTGGGAGCGAGAACTTTTTACTTTCACAATGATCGATAAATGTGAGATATTTAGTTCTGTGGTGGGCGAGGAAGGCAGATGTCGATCGAAGAGTGGAGGTCAACAACAACAGGCAATTTCCGATCTAGGATAAAATGATGGAAATGGGAGGAAAACATACATCAGTGATCATATTTTTATCAGAGATTGAGATTATCCAATCGAGAAAGAAGGATGGAAGCGATGACTCACAGATGCGAAGACTTTCACTTTCCGATGATTTTCCCGATCGAAGAAATCACGAAAAAGAGTCAAGATGAACACAAAACATTGATAAACCAATCAGAGACAACAATTTCGGCAGAGAAGTCTGATAAATGATGACATCAAAAGAATCACACTGGAACATCACATGGTTGTGTCTGTTCACAATATTGCTCAAGAGGTTTGATGTACTCCACTTCAAGAATTGTTGAGAGGGCCCAATCAGATTCTGTCAAAATCATCAACGAGGATGAAGGAAAGGATGTCGAGACAAACCAGTCACAAGAACGAGGAGAGATTTGAGCATCATTGGTCGGAGTGATTTGCATTTCCCGCAGATCTGGGTTAGAAACACTTCGACCAAGTTCTGAAAACATTTTAGAATGATACCGAGACAAAATCTACAAACTGTTTGTTTCGCTTTTTCTGCGTCAATATCAGGACGTATTGATGTCTTGTTGTGGAATATGGTATTTCGGAGCGATGAATAGTTGGAAATATGCCGAATGTTCGATAGTACACCGGACCGGAGATTCATTAGCCAGAATGAGTCTCCAATGGTTTGATCAGCTTTGACTCTCAGATGTGTGTTTTGTTCAAGCCTTCATTGCAGTCAACTGTTGTAAGGAGTTCCACAATCTGCTTTCACTGAATCATTTCTTTGTCTTCTTCCAAATATACCATTCTTTTCGATTGTCCACTCATTTCAGAAATCCTTAGCTCATCCACCTTCGTCAAGACCACGAATCCACTTTTCTCGTCATTCAACTCTTCGTTTCGTCACACGATTGCTCCTGACAACGCACCTCATACAGGAAACAGGAAACATATCACCAGTCAAAACAAACCCGTCTTCAGCCGATGTGGCTGTTCGATCCTTCCAACGTTCGAGTAATCTTGAAACGCGGCATTTCAGGAATTTTCTTCATCAGTTTAATGCGAACTGTGATTCCTCCTTGTGATGAATTCTCACTTTTGTTGATGACAGCAGTTCTCGACACACTGTCTTTGAGAACGTAGACAAACTACTTTCCCAACCATCTTCTTCCCTCAATCGTGCTCCTCGTGTTCTCAGAATTGTCTTGTTTGAGCCACCGCACAGTGGAGTTCGAACACTATCTCATCTGCTTGTGAAGCGTTATGGAGTCCTTCTGATTGACAGATCGCGTGTTGCTTGTCCAGATGACTCGGCAGCGTCGTTTTCACTTCTCGATCGTCTTCCGTCGCAACATGACAGTGTGACCAACGACTATCTTCTTGTGAACGCACCTCGAAACATTGCTCAAATCATCCTCCTTCAAAACAACGCTTATCTACGACCGTATCAACAAATATGGCTTTCTGTCCCTGCTGACGAGCTTCTCAGAAGAGTGGAGGAGGGATGCGCTGTCGTTCTCATGACTCTGCTGACTGACTTGGTTGATTCAGTGTCTGACCTGATCCATCCTGCTGCGCCTGTTGCTGATCTGATCACTCTCCTTCAATTCACCTTCGTCACTTCCAAAAACACTCCGAACCCACACACTACTGTGTCTCATACGTCCACACAATTTGGTGACCGATCATCCAGAACTGACGTGCCTGATCCTCTCACAACAAATCGACATCACTTCACCCGAGTTTGATGATGATCAATGACAAAACGTGGGCAGAGACACATCCGAGAGTCATTCCCCTTCCGACAATCTCAGCTGTACAATCACACGCACACCATTCCACTCCCACTCTCCATCGTTGCTGTCGCTTGAAAGGATTGGACTCGCCTCTCAAATGGGGTGGTCGGGAAGGGGGAGGAGTATGCCGCACAGACTCGGACATGACGAAGAGCCTTCCTCGCTTCCCCAGTCTCTCCGTCGACGTTGACTTTCAATCGCATTTCGACGACTTCCCGTTCAGCACGACTCACTCGACTTTGGATATGAAACAATCGTCGCTGGACTCGGTCGGGAGTGAATCAGAGGCGCTTGAGAAGTTGATGACGCCGAGGTTGGGGTGAAACAGAACACAGAGCCACTTCCAGAATTATCGATTTCCGAGTGCGGAGGAAAAGGAAGTTCTCTTCACAAAGTGCGACGCACACAGCGAGACTGAACACGAACACAACCAGCATGTCCCCCACTCGTTGCATGAGCGGATCGCCGTGCTGCTGGTCCTGCCTCCCACACGGTCGAGGAGGGAGAGTGGAAAGGAGAAGCGTAGAGAGACAAAGTGGGAGTTGTGGGAGTTGACTTCGCCATCTCGTCAGCATTCCCCACCTATGCCATCCTCTACATCGCCCAACTCACTGCCCCTGTCAAAGCCAAGAAAGCAGAAAACGCCAAAGCTGAAGCTGCTCTATCCGACTCTCTCCCAATGGCTGATCGTAGTGCTTACGCCTACCGTGCCCTGGCGATTCTGTCCACACAAGATCCCATCGATCATATCTCCCCTCCACACCTCAGACGAGACTCACTCCGTCGATGGACAATCTCACCGACCTCATCACCATCACCTTCCGTCGTGGTCTCTCTGAACGACACAGACTCCTCTTTTCAAGCATTGTTCGTCGTGTCTTGGACGCCCTGTTTGTTGTGGCTCAGAAACTGAACACGAATGCAAACACGACCTCACCGAAACGCTTGCTTGCCATCCGATATGGAAGACGATACAACAACGCTCTCCTGTTCTCATCGTTCAGTCCACAACATTCCAATGACGACTCCCACACATTCACTTCGTTCATTTGATCTCAACTCGAGATTCGTGACAGGCAGTTCTCACGACAAGTCAGCTCAGTCCTCACACACGTCGCAATCACTTTTGGCTTTCCACGTCGTTAAACCTGCTCGTCTCTGTTGTTCTTTCTGGGATGGTCGAGAACAAGTGAAAATGAACTAACTGTGACGTGAAACGTGAAATCTACATCCAAAATCCAAAATATCCCCAATCTATCCATATTGTGTTATTCGTCCCTCTTTCCTTTCGAACCACACTCACGTACTCTTGTATCTCTGATCGTGTTGAATTCTCCCTTCGCGTCAGCCATCCCTCCATCGCATCTTCATGTCCTGCTTCTCGAAGTCTCTCCACTCTCGTCTTCCATCTCGAATTCTCATTCGTCTTCATTCTCACATCGTCACCTCTGATCGTCTTCAATCTCTTCCCCAAATATTCCTCGTCAGTCTTCTCCACCAACCACCCCACTTCCCACTCCTCTCTTCCTGTCTCCACAATCTCACCATCTTCCAACAGTTTTCGCTCGAGCGCCAACGTCTGTTCCAAAAGATTAGAAATTTGAAAAGGCAGATTCTTCCCTCTTGGACCATCAGTTGGAATGAACTCTTCTCGCTGAAGAATGAACTGCAGATATTGCTTGGCCGGTTTCAACACACGTTCAAACTGAAGCATTCGGATTCGTTTCTTGTCTTCTTGGTTTTGAGTGATGTCTGATGGATCCCAAATCAAGTTCACGATTGTCCAGATGAGATCCAAATGGAATTCACCATGTGTTGTTGGAACTGTCATTGGTTTGGTGGTGTGTATCCCTCGTTCAACCAGATTCTCTTCCAGCAAGCGAGGGATCAGGTGATGCTGAGAGCTTGCGAAATTGATGATCATTCGAAGATGAGAGTTGTGTGTTGGTGAAGAGTGGCAGCTAGTTCGCTCCAAAAGTGAACACAGCTGTGGAACATCGGAGAAGGTGGTTTCGAGCATTGGATGGAGTGATTTGTGAGAGGAACAGAGACTGTCGGCAGTACAATCCCACGAATCATTGAGAACTTTGATCAACAGGTCAGTTCGGTCTGAAGGTTCATAACTCGATTCACTTTCTTGTCGGTCAAGGAGATCGAGGCAGGCGATGGTGGTTGATTTGAGAAGGGGAACAAAGTTGAAGTCAATCAGAATCTGGATAAGATGAGAAGAGACAAAGGCACACTTTGTGAAATGTGTTGTCCCTCGTTGAGAGCAGCAACTGGAGGAGAGAGAATCCCTGACAAAGAACCTCCAAATCAGCGTTTCCGTTGAGAAGTGGTGATTCGGAGGGAAGTGTGGGGGAGAGAGCAGAGATGGTTCCCCCCGAAGCTGACGATTCAGCGAAGAGCGACTTCATTTCCGAAACATGCTCGGCCAGTGTGGAACACAGCCGTCTTGCGAACGGGACAAGCTCCGACGAACTGTCAGTCGAACCAGAAGGCACACCGAGTGTTCGGAGGAAGGAGTATGTTTGTGAATCAGACTTGCATCGTGTGGAGAGTGCTTTGAGAGCCAGCATTGACACGTCGAGTTGGGGTGAAAAACACAGATGGGCAAGGATCGTCAAAAGTGGGCCAGACAACTCACGACTCTCACAACGACCGAGAAATGCCAGAATTTCGGTTTTGTGGTGGGCGATGATGGTTGAACACGATCGATGTGTGGAAATCATCATCAGCAGACAATCTCCGATCTGAAACGAGAAAAATGATAAGATGACTGGCAGCAAACTGCAGTTCTGACAATGGTGCTCTTTGTCGAAAGCACACATTTGAGAAGGATGGAGGGAATCGATGATTCACAGATTCGATTCAATTCGTCTTCTGATGTTTTTGCTGATCGAAAGAATCATGAAAAAGAATTGAGATGAACACTCAACATAGACAGACCAATCAGAGACAACAATTTCGGGAACGCAATCTGAGAGATGATGACGATACAAGAATCATACAGGAACTTCACATGGTTGAGTCTTTTCACAATATGCCTCAAGAGGTTTGATGTAATCCACTTCAAGAATTGCTGAGAGGGCCCAATTAGATTCTGTCAAAATCATCAACAGCAAGGAATGAAAACAAAGCGAGACAAACCAGTCGCAAGAACGAGGAGATCCTTCAACATCTTTGGACGGAGTGGTTTCGATTTCCCGCAGATCTGGGTTAGAAGCGCTTCGACCAAGTTCTGTAAACATTTCAGAATGATACTGAGACAAAACAGTCAAACAGTTTGTTTCGCTTTTTTGGCATCAATACCAGGACGTATTGGTGTCTTGTCGACGAGCATGGTATCGCGGAGCGATGGAGAGTTGGGAACATGCCGACTGTTCGATACCGCACCAGACCGGAGATTCATCAGCCAGAATGAGTCTCCAATGGTTTGATCAGCTTTAACCCTCAGATGTGTGTTTTGTTCAAGCATTCATTGCAGTCAAATGTTGTAACTAGTACTGCAATCTGCTTTTTTTGTGTCATTTCTTTGTCTTCTTCCAAACACACCTTTCTTTTCCATTTTCCAATCGATCCATCCCTGCTAGGCTCACCCACCTCCATGACACCCTGCATCCGCATTTCTCAACTTCTGCATCCGAATGTACCATCTCAATGGAATGAACCTGCCTCAATCACCATTGAACATCTCTCCAAGATTCTGTCAATCTGTGACGTTTTGCCACACAGAGAATCGCTCAAACTGTTATCTTCGCCCAATATCTCTCCAATTGCATCGTTCCTTATGACATCTGTTCGTTCATTCTTCATCATGTTAAATCTATGTGCGTGAGAAAGCCTCACATTGGACATACTCATCACAATTCAACTCATGTTCCACACAACACATTTTGGAGATATCACCAGAACAGATCACAGTCAACAAACCCTCAAATCCCTCCCCTTCGTCACCACATCAACATTGTTCGCATCTCATCTTCTATGTAGCCCGCTCCCCCCTTTCCAGCTGACTGGCTTGGTTGATTCTGCGTCTGACCTGATCCATCCTGCTGCTACTGTTGTTGATCTGGTCACTCTGCTTCCATCCGCTTTCGTCGCTTCCGATGACACCACGAACCCCCACACTGATGTGCCTCTTGCTTGCTCATCATTTGCTGATCGATCCTCCAGAACTGACGCGCCTGATCCTCTCACAACAAATCGACATCACTTCACCCGAGTTTGATGATGATCAATGACAAAAAGGGGATGGGGAGGCAAGCTGGAGTAGTTCTCTGTCTTCTGGGGCCACTGCTTGGGTCGAACTGACTGACCTCTGTGCATCTGCTTGTGTCGCAATTTTGGACGCAGTGCACAATGTCGCTTGCTGGGAACAGGATTTCGGAGGTTCAACAGCATTTCTTCCAGTTGCTCCCGAAAGTGAGTCGCGTGGACTTGTTCCGTGATTTGATGCAGGGTCAACCTCATCGCTGATAAACACGAACACATCGCAGAATTCGTTGCAGTTACCTCTCCCTTCACACTGACGCTGGACTGGTCTGGGCATCTGAACGTGTGCCACCAACAGGCTGTTCTCTCGACGTGTGGGTCTCTTCGAATGGCTGTTCCACGCCGAGCTAATTCGCTGTTTGATCAGGCGAGTGAGGAGGGAGAGGAAAGAGAAAGTGGAGAGGGAAGAGTGGGAGGAGATACTGGGTGTGGTCGAAAGTCAATCTCGAGTCTCTTGCAGAGTTGATAATTGATGAAAAAGCAGCCCTCCTTGCTCAACCCACACAACCCGAAACGTTGTTCTCCATTCATTGTTCTTCCTCTTCAGCGGACAGAGCAGATGAATCGACCACCCGACGAGAACCGTACCGAAACATTGGTACGTCTCCATTTTCTCCACCCATTCTATCCTCACCCCACACAACCTCTGGTGCTCGACCTGGAGTTGTGTTCTCCTGTCGATGAATCTCTTGTGAACGAAAGCGGAATCAAGCGTTGAAGGGACTCGCGATGGAAGTGGAGCACGGAGTCACTCGACATTGTGCACATTTTGGGAGTGAAGTCGCTGTGCTCGTCCTCCGACAATCTCAACTGCACGATCACACGCACACAATTCCACTCCCGCTCTCCCTCGTTGCGGTCGCTTGGAAAGATTGGGCTCGCCTCTCAAATGGGGTGGTGGGGAAGAGGAAGGAGCATGCTGCGCAGACTCGGACATGGCGATGAGCCTTCCTCGCTTCCCCAGTCTCTCCGTCGATGTTGAATTTCAATCGCCATTCGACGACTTCCCGTTCAGCACGACGCACTCGACTTTGGAATTGAAACAATCGTCACTGGACTCGGTCGGGAGTGAATCAGAGGCATTTGGGAAGTCGATGACGTCGAGGTTGGGGTGAAACAGAACACCGTGCCACTTCCAGAATGATGGATTCCAGAGTGCGGATGAGAAGAAAGTTCTCTTCATGAAGAGCGACGCACACAGCGAGACTGAACACGAACACAACCAGCTCGTCCCCCACTCGTCGGATGAGCGGATCGCAGTGCTGCTGGTCCTGCCTCCCACACGGTCGAGGAGGGAGAGTGGAAAGGAGGAAAGATGAGAGATACAGGGGGAGTTTGTGGGAGTTGACAACCGTATCCGCGCGATTCTGCGAAGCCTGACAGACGGAGGAACTGAACTGAAGCTGCTCACGGACAATCTCACCGATCTCACCACCATCATCTTCTGTCGTGGTCTCTCTGACCGACACAGACTCCTCTTTTCGAGCATTGATCGTCGTGTGTTGGAAGCCCTGTTGGTTGTGGCTCAGAGATGAAACACGAATGCAAACACGACCTCACCGAATCGTTTGCTAGCCCATCCGACCTGGATGGACGATGCAACTTCACTCTCCTGTTCACGCCGTTCAGTGATGCAATCCAGTGATGATTCCACACATTCACTTCGTTGAATTGATCTCAATTCGAGATTTGTGACGAACAGTTCTCACGACAGGTCAGCTCAGTCCTCACACACTTCACAATCACTTTTGACATCCCACGTCTTCGAACATACTCGTCTCTGTTGTTCTTTTTGGGATGGTCGAGAACAAGTGAAAATGAACAAACTGTGACGTGAAACGTGAAATTTACATCCATTCTCCATCCAATCTCCCTCCAGTCTTCCTTAAACACGAACATTCATCCCACTCTCCTCAGTCAAACGTGTCATGTACTCCACAATCTCCGATTGTGTTCCAATGTCCATTCGCGGCAGCCATCCTTCCATTGCATCTTCATGTCCTGCTTCTCGTCGTGTCTCCACTCTCCTCTTCCATCTCACCTTCTCATCCTTCTTCATTTCCACATCGTCTTCTCTGATCTCCTTCAGTCTCTCTCCCAACTCATCCTCCTTTGTCTTCTCCACCAACCACCCAACTTCCCACTCCTCTCTTCCTGTCTCCACCATCTCACCATCTTCAAACAGTTCTTGCTCGAGCAAGAATGTCTGCGTTAAAAGAAGAGTGATTCGAGTTGGCAGATCTCGGTTGATTGAGTCAGTCTTCGGAATGAACTCTTCCCTCTGAAGAATGAACTGCAGATATTGCTTGGCTGGTTTCAACACTCGTTCAAACAGCAACTTTCTGATTCTGATCTGCTCTTCTTTGTTTTGAGTGATATTTCGTGGATCCCAAATCAAGTTGACGATGACCCAAACGAATCTCAAATGGAATTGACCATGTTGGATTGGAACAGTCATTGGTTCGGATATGTCGATCACTCGTTCAATCAGATGCTCTTCCAGCAGGCGAGGAATCAGGTGAGGCAGATTGGTGCAGATGTTGATCATCATTTTAAGATAGCAGGAATGAGATGGAGAAGAGAGACAACAAGTTCGCTCCAAAAGGGTGCACAGCTGGGGAACATCGGAGAATGTGGATTCGATGATTGGATGGAGTGATTTGTGAGAGCGGAAGAGACTATTGGCAGTACAGTTCCACGAATTGTTGAGAATTGTGATCAACAGGTCAGTTCGATCTGAAGATGGACAAATTGATTCATTCTTCTCGTGCTCAAGCAGATCGAGGCAGATAATGATTGTTGATTTGTGAAGAGGAACAATGTTGGAGTTGATCAGAATCTGGACAAGATGAGAAGAGACAATGGCACACCTCTTCAATACTGACATCCGCCTTGATGAGAAGCGAGTTGAGGAGAGAGACTCCTTCACAAAGAACTTCCACTATAGCTGTTCCGCTGAGAAGTGGTGATTTCTCGTGAAGCGTGGTGGGGAGAGCAGAGATACTTCCATCCGAAGCTGACGATTCGTCGAAGAGTGACTTCATTTCCGAAACATGCTCGGCCAGGGTGGAACACAGCCGTCCTGCGAACGGGACAAGCTCCGACGAACTGTCAGTCGAACCAGAAGGCACACCGAGTGTTCGAAGGAAAGGGCGAGTTGCGGAATCAGATTTGCATCGAGCGGAGAGTGTTTTGAGAGCCATCTTCGATACTTCGAGTTGTGGGGAGAAGCATAGATGGGCGAAAATCTTTATATATGGGAGAGATAACTCACGATTCTCCCAACGATCGAAAAATGAGAGAATTTCGGGTTTGTGGTGGGCGATGATGGTTGAACACGATCGAGGAGTGGAAGTCAATGCCAACAGACACTCTCCGATCTGAAACAAAAAAAATGAAATAATGACTGGCAGCAAACTGCAGTTCTTACAATGTTGTTCTTTGTCGAAAGCACACATTTGAGAAGGAAGGAAGAAAGCGATGATTCACAAATGCGAAGACATTCTGCTTCTGAAGTGTTCCCTGATCGAAGAAATCATGAAAAGAGTTAATATGAACACAGAAATACTGACAGACCAATCAAAGACAACAATTTCGGGAATGCAATCTGAGAAATGATGACGAAACAAGAATCAAACTGGAACCTCACATGGTTGTGTCTTTTCACAATATTCCTCAAGAGGTTTGATGTACTCCACTTCAAGAATTGCTGAGAGGGCCCAATCAGATTCTGGCAAAATCATCAACGAGGATGAAGGAGTGAGAAAGTCGGAATACCAGAGGCGAGAACGAGGAGGCCATTCAACATCACAGGACGGAGTGTTTCGTAGTTCCCACAAATCTGACTGAGAAAGATGTCAAGAAAGCTCTGAAGAAAAGGAGAGCGATATCGAGACAAAATCTTCAAACTGTTTGTTTCGCTTTTTTGGCATCAAAATCAGGACGTATTGATGTCTTGTCGACGAGCATGGTATTTCGGAGCGATGGAGAGTTGGGAACATGCCGACGGTTCGATACCACACCAGACCGGAGATTCATCAGAAAGATTGAGATTCCAATGGTTAGATCAAATCTAACTCTCAGATGTGTGTTTTGATCAAGCCATCGTTGCAGTCAATTGTTGTAAGGGGTTCCCCAATCTGCTTTTGCTGGGTCATTTCTCTGACTTGTTCCAAACACACCATTCCAATCGATTGTCCTGTGGCTTCGGATATCTTCGGCTTACTCACCATCATCAAGACCATGAATCCACTATTCTCGTCATTCAACTCTTCACTTCATTACGTGAGTGTTCTTGCCAACGCGCATCATACAGGAAACGGTCTAAATTTATCAAGACAAAACAAACTCCCCACTGGAAGATGGGGCTGGTCGATCCTCCCGACGTTCGAAGAATCTTGAAGGGCGTTTCATACGTTTTCTCAATCAGTATCATGGAAACATGATCCCTCTTCTGTGTTCATGTACGTAATCCTGTTGTTCTCCAGTCAATTCTCGTTTGTGTTGACGGCAACCGTTCTCTGCAATTTGTTTTTGAGGATGTTGACACTTCTCTCCCAATCACCTTCTTCCCTCGGTCGTGTTTATTGTGATCCCAGAATAATCATGGTTTGGTCGCCTTACAAAGAAGTCCGACCATTCTCTCATTTGTTTGTGTAGCGTGTTGGAGTCATTCTGATCGATGTTTCGCGTGTCGATGGTTTTCGAGTCATCAATCGTCTTGTGAGAAACAGAGAATACAAAGAACTCTGATCAACTGCACCATTCTCTCTCATTTTTCTACTCGGCGTGAAGATGAGAAAACAATAAAAGAGAAACGTGAGTCGTTTTGTGAGATGAGAGTAATCAAAGAAGTGAAATGGATAGTCAATCCCGAAAGGGTTGGTTTCGCTTTCGGCACGGCATCAATCGCAACAATGTCATTCAGATCCAAATCCATTATCGGGAAACAGGGGACCTGCAGTTGGCTCCGAAGTATTGCAGAATACATCTTGTTTCATTTATGGTTGAATCGTCATATTTCGAGTGGATCTCCCTGCAGAGGATGAACTCGATCGCATCCTCCAGTCCTTCTTCTCGAATCGTGGGAAATCCTCCCCTTCTCCACATCCTTTCTGTTGTTTTGTCGACCTTCCCTTCTTTCACGTCATTGATCGGTTTCACTAAGGTTTTCATCGACCAAGAAAACACCTTGCAGAGTATTACGTGGTTCACAATGCGGGTGAAGATTCCCGTGCTGCTGATGGCGCGAGCTACCACTGGCTGGTCACATGCTGAACAGATGCGTTTGAACTCATCTTCCCATTGTGAACTGTTTGGGTTGAATGACGAATGTTGAAAGTATTCGTTGAGGCACACGACGGAAGGGGCGATCAGACGTTCTATCTGGGTTCGAGACAATCGCGTCGCACAGTGACGAGCTTGTTGGAGGCTTCCGAGAACAAAATTGACGAAGAGAGTATCACAGTTTTCGGAGTCAGTGTCGATTGAGAGTTTGTTCTGGATTTTCATTCGCACGATAACTGGAACAGTCTCCAAATCAGCCTCGTCCCATTCGTCCAATGTTGGTTCGTGATCGTCGGGTCGAGATGAGAGGAGACTGCTGATCGGAGCTTGTTGGAATGATTCGACGTGCAGAGAGAGGAAAGACTCGAAGGCATGGAAATACTCCTCTTTCGTGCGTCCAGTGTTTCGAAACGCCAGTTGGAGGCTTCGGGTGTTGTGACGTTTGAAGAACACACACATCCGCAGAATCGTCGAGTCATCCAAAGAGCAAGAGCTGTCCAGCAGACCCACAATTCGATCCACAACGGCCATCGTCTCGCAATCCGAGAGAGGACACACAAGTTCCGCTGTCAGGATGAAAGGCGGAGAGGACGACACGAGACCAGACGAGATCATTTCTTCCTTCAGCTCTCGACGAAATGATTCAGTGGTGGGTGTCTTCAGATCAAATCGCATCACTTCGGAAAGCAAGTAATATATCGCGGGTTGACTCTGTGGATGGAGTGCAAAAACATTGTGCGAGAGATGGACAAGATACTCTTTCGAGAGAGTGAGAAATGAGAGACAACATTGACTCAACTCACTGTGAGTGATGTTTGGTTGAGAGAATTTGGTCTCAGGTTCGCATTTCTCGAAAGAATAGATGATGTTGCTCATCACATCAACGAGGTGAGCATGGAGTGAATGGT
This sequence comes from Blattamonas nauphoetae, assembly GCA_033064195.1. Taxonomy (NCBI): domain Eukaryota; phylum Preaxostyla; order Oxymonadida; genus Blattamonas; species Blattamonas nauphoetae. The sequence continues at coordinate 75,905 of JARBJD010000050.1, forward strand.
ATTGAGGCGTGAATGGCAGGTGTGAAGGGTCGACTGCGGTGAGGAAAAGGGAGAGCCAACCATTCCAGAAATGCTTCACTTTGCCAATTGGGTTGATCCATTCAGCGATGAGTTGAGTGGCAGCGAGCATGATTGTTGCGTGCTGCGGTTGTGTTGGGGTGAGGAGTGCCCAGAGTGATCGGACATGGTGTTTTGACGAAGAAACCAACTTGTCCTTCACTTTAATCGTGAATATCCCATCGTCAGCGAAGGTCAGTGTGGTGTCTTTCGGAAGATAGTCACTGTAAACCCTTGGACGACGGTCGATGAAAGTGGCAGTTGATTGAATGTAGAAATCGGTGAATTGTCTCCCTTCGTCAGCGTGGGCAAGCAGACATTCAAATCCCTTCGCCCAAACAGAAGTGTGCGTCGAATCCTGTTCGCCGTAGAAAAGACATTCGAAGATCACATCTTCATCGAGCTGATCCAAAGAAGAAGTAAACTCGGCCAGCTCGGTAAATATTTCGTCAAGCAACTCAGCGAGTTGCGGATGAGATGAGGGAGTGTGGGTAAATACCGATTCGCTTTCGTAGATTTGCAGAATCGTTTCAAACATCTTCCTATTCCGCTTCCAAGGGAAGAAAACAAGATGGGCGATGACATGCCGCAAGTATGGACAGAATTCTTGGGCAATTGATGCAAAACCTTCAGATTTCTTCACTTCTCCGAACCAGGCCGACTCGTCATCCCATTCCCATTCATCTCGACGGAAGAGAGCAATAACATCGATAGAATGGAGCAGAATTTTAGAAACATGGCGGTGGAAGTCCAAAGTTGTGTCGTTGAATGGGATTTCGTGTGGTTTCAGAAGCGAGAGGAGGTTGGAGAAGAAATCAGTTTTTGCGATCTTATGAGAGTATTCAGTCATCCAAACAGAGTACCCAGCGGAGAAAAAAGCAATCGCAGCAGCACGTAGTGTGTCTGAGGGATAGGACAAGATTTTGAGGAAAGAGGACGGGTCAACTTTTGGTGGAAAGTAACTTTTTTCGGCGGTGTGGATGGAATAGAGAAAATAGCGGGGACCATCCGTGGAGAGCTTGGTGGTGTATTCCATGAACCGAATTGCGTGATTCACTTCACTGGGTGACAATTCAGCGCCGGATCCAACTTGTTCGAAGAGCGAAACGCATCCCTTCTCCAGATCATCGTTGGTAATTGAATCTTGCGAAACGACTCTCCAGTCCGATGTGATCGAATGTTGAAGAGGAATATCACCACCCACCAGATGCGATCGAACAGAGTTTGGTTCGAGATAGAGTCGTCTTCTTTTCGTTTCGTACTGCACAATTTGCTTTGAAATTTGAACATAGGGTCGATCATTCGGGAGGATCGTGAGGAAATCATTGGTTGATTGGTTTGGATGCAAATCAATTGATGATTCTTCGCTGGTTTGAACGGAGTCTGGATGTGATGAATCCATGATGTCTGCATTTGAAATATTAGATTGATCAGTTTGTATAGGTGGAGTAGATTGTGAATCATTACGAATTCTCCGCAGTTTATGCTTTGGAGGCATCAAAGATTGATCTGCCCTTTTCACCATTCGAATCGTCGTTTTATCAGCTGATTGCTTTTGAAAGCTCTCCTCTTTCATCAAAATGAACACACAGGATCTCTCTCTTCTCCTTTCTGTTCGTGCTGCCCCTGAACCGTTTGAATGACAGGATAAAAACTTCTTCTCAAAACAAACCATCCACGAATGAAGACTAGACCAAAACAATTACAAATAATGGAATTCAAAACTCGTTCTCTGCATTCGACACGTCCAAGCGAGCGAGGCCTGCTGTGGAATCCAAATGGTCCCTCGGTTTTCTCACCCACTTTTACGACTCTCACTTTAGACAGTGCTGGTATTTCGTCCCTCGTTGAGTGGAATTCACTACCTGGCGGCGTGAATGTCTCCAACATTTTGAAAGATTGAGAGGAATTCGGAATCTGTGGAATGCTCACACTCTTTTCGATGTGTCGTTTCATTCTCTCCTATTATTGCTCTCTTTTTCTCTCTGCTTTGTTCAGAAACGAGGAAAAATGATCAAACTGTGACGTGAAACGTGAAATTTACATCCGATATCTATTATATCTCCATCCTGTCCATATTGTGGTGTTCATCCCAGTCTCCCTTCGAACCTGTCTCACGTACTCCACAATCTCTGATCGTATTCGATTGTCCCTTCGCATCAGCCATCCTTCAATTGCATCTTCATGTCCTGCTTCTCGTCGTCTCTCCACTCGCTTCTTCCATCTCGCTTTCTCATTCATCTTCATTTCCACATCGTCTTCTCTGATCTCCTTCAGTCTCTCTCCCAAATCTCTCTCCTTTATCTTCTCTACCAGCCACCCAACTTCCCACTCCTCTCTTCCTGTCTCCACCATCTCACCATCTTCAAACAGTTCTCCCTCGAGCATCAGTGTCTGTTCCAAAAGAAAAGAGATTCGAGTTGGTAGATCTCTATTGGTTGAGACTACTTTCGGAATGAACTCTTCTCGCTGAAGGATGATCTGCAGGCATTGCTTCGCTGGTTTCAGGACAAATTCAAACTGCAACTTTCTGATTCTGATCTGTTCTTCTTTGTTTTGAGTGACGCATGTCGGATCCCAAATCAAGTTGACGATGACCCAAACGAATCTCAAATGGAATTGACCATGTTGGATTGGAACTGTCATCGGTTTGGATGTGTCGATCACTCGTTCAATCAGATGCTCTTCCAGCAGGCGAGGCACCAGGTGATGGAGAGTGGAACTGATGTTGAGTATCAGTGTAAGATGGCATGAATGAGATGGAGAAGAGAGACAACAAGTTTGCTCCAAAAGTGAACACAGCTGTGGAACATCGGAGAAGGCAGATTCGACAACTGGACGGAGGGATTTGTGAGAGCAGGTGAGACTTTCGGCAGCACAGCTCCACGAAATGTTGAGAATTGTGATCAAATGAGCAGTTCGGTCATATGGTAGACAATTCGATTCGTTCTTCTCGAGATCGAGTAGATCGAGGGAGGCGATGATAGTTGATTTGAGAAGAGGAACAAAGTTGAACTTGATGAGAATCTGGACAGGATGAGAAGAGACAAAGGCACACATCTTCAAAGTTGACGTCCACATCAAAGAGCAGAGGGTTGAGGAGAGTGAGACCATCACAAAGAATTTCCAAAACAGTGTTTCCGTTGAGAAGTGGTGATTCGGAGGGAAGTGTGGAGGAGAGAGCAGAGATGGTTCCATCCGAAGGCGACGATTCGGTGAACAGCGACTTCATTTCCGAAACAAGCTCGGCCAGTGTGGAACACAGCCGTCCTGCGAACGGAACAAGCTCCGACGAACGTATAGTTGAACCAGAAGGCACTTCGAGTGTTCGGAGGAAGGAGCGTGTTTGATAATCAGACTTGCATCGTTTGGAGAGTGCTTGGAGAGCCATCTTGGATACTTCGAGATGGGGTGAGAAACACAGATGGGTGAAAATCTTTGTAAATGGGAGAGACAACTTAAGACTCTCCCAACGATCGAAAAATGAGAGAAATTGGGATTTGTGGTGGGTGACGATGGTTGAACACGATCGAGGAGTGGAAGTCATCATCAGCAGACAATCTTCGATCTGAAACGAGAAAAATGAAAAGATGACTGGCAGCAAACTGCATTTCTTACAATGTTGTTCTTTGTCGAAAGTACACATTTGAGAAAGAAGGACAGAATCGATGATGCACAAATCCGATCCAATTCATCTTCTGAAGTGCTCCCTGATCGAAGAATTCATGATAAAAAGTCAGGATGAACACAAAACATGGGAAGACCAATCAGAATCAACAATTTCGGGAGAGAAGTCTGAGAGATGATGACGAAACAAGAATCAGACTGTAACTTCAGATGGTTGAGTCTTTTCACAATATGTCTCAAGAGTTTTGATGTAGTCCATATCAAGAATTGCTGAGAGGGCCCAATCAGATTCTGTCAAAATCATCAACGAGGACGAAGGAAAACAAAGCGAGACAAACCAGTCGCAAGAACGAGGAGATTTTTGAGCATCACAGGACGGAGTGATTTGCATTTCCCGCAGATCTGGTGTAGAAGCGCTTCGACAAAGTTCTGCAAACATTTCAGAATGATCCCGAGACAAAATCTTCAAACTGTTTGTTTCGCTTTTTTGGCATCAATATCAGGATGTACTGATGTATTGTCGACGAGCATGGTAGTTTTGAACGATGAATAGTTGTGTATCTGTCGAATACTCGATAGTACTCCGGACTGGCGATTCATCCGCCAGATTGAGATTCCAATGGTTAGATCAGATATGATCGTCAGATGTGTGTTTTGTTCAAGCCTTCATTACAGTCACCTGTTGTAAGGTGTTCCACAATCTGTTCTCACTGGGTCATTTCTCTGACTTGTTCCAAACACACCATTCTTTTCGATTGTTCTGTCGTTTCGGATATCTTCGGCTTACTCACCTTCGTCAAGACCATGAATCCACTATTCTCGCCATTCAACTCTTCACTTCATCACGTGATTGTTCCTGACAATGCACATCATGCAGGAAACAGGCAAACAGTCCATCTCAAAAACAAATCCCCCACCAGCAGATGGGGCTGGTCGATCCTTCCAACGTTCGAATAATCTGGAAGAACGTATCAGCAATTTTCTCAGTCAGTATCATGGAGACATGATCCCTCTTCTGTGCTCATGTTCACAATCCTGTTGTTTTCCAGTCCATTTTCGTTTCTATTGGTCGTGTTTATTGTGATCCCAGAATAATCATTGTTTGGTCGCCTTGCCACGAAGTTGAACACTCTTTCATCTGCTTGTGAAGCGTGTTGGAGTCATTTTGATCGATGTATCGTGTGATGATTGTTACAGACTACTCGAGAAAGAATGGAGGAGGGATGTGCTTCTGTCATGTCTCGGCTTCAGGGCGACGTCGAGGCTTCTCCATCCTCTTTGACGACAACGTCGTGAAAAACACAAGAGAACCCACCGAAACAGAGAAACAGAACCATTCTCTCTTGTTGGGACGATTCGGCGTGAAGATGACAAGACAAAAAAGAGAACTGTGATTCGTTTTGTGAGATGAGACAAATCAACGGAGTGAAATGGATTCTCATTCCCGAGAGAGTTGGTTTCGCTTTAGACACGGCATCAATCGCGACACTGTCATTCGGATCCAAATCCACTATCGGAAAACAGGGGACTTGCTGTTGGCTCCGAAGTATCGCAGAATACATCGTGTTTCATTTATGGTTGAATCGGAATACCGTGAATACGTTTTCCTGCAGAGGATGAAGTCGATCGCATCCTCCAGCCCTTCTTCTCGAATCGTGGGAAACCCTCCTCGTCTCCACATCCTTTCTGTTGTTTTGTCGACCTTCCCTTCTTTCACGTCATTGATCGGTTTCACCAATGTTCCAATCGATTTGTATATCTTCTCACTGTTTGTGAGGCCATTTACAAGTCGGGAGAAGATTCCCGTCTTGCTGATGGCGCGAGCCACCACAGGCTGGTCACAGGCTGAACAGACACCTTGAAACACCTCTTGCCATTGATCACGGAACATTGAGAAGGTCATACGATAAAGTTTGAAGTATTCGTTGAGGCACTCGATGGACGGGGCGATCAGACTTTCAAGCTGTGTTCGAGTCAATCGAGTCGCACAGTGACGAGCTTGCTGGAGACTGCGCACAACAAAGTTGACGAAGAAATCTTGGAACTCTTTGCAGTCAGTGTCGATTGAGAGCTGGTTCTGTTTTCTCTTTCGAACCACAATCGGGACTGTCTCCAAATCAACTTCGTCCCATTCGTCCAATGTTGGTTCGTGATCGTCTGGTCGAGGCGAGAGGAGATTTCGAATCGGTGTGTCATCAAACGATTCGATGTGAAGAGAGAGGAAAGACTCGAAGGCATGGAAATACTCCTCTTTCGTGCGGCCAGTGTTTCGAAACGCGAGTTGGAGGCTTCGGGTGCTGTGACCAGCGATGAACACGCACATCCGCACAATCGTCGAGTCATCCAAAGAGCAGTCCCTGTCCAGCAGACCCGCAATTCGATCCACAACGTCCATCGTCTCGCAATCCGAGAGAGCACACACAAGTTCCGCTGTCAGGATGAAAGGCGGAGAGGACGACGCGAGACCAGACGAGATCATCTCTTCCTTCAGCTCTCGACGAAATCCTTCAGTGGTTGGTGTCTTCAGGTCAAATTTCATCACTTCGGAAAGCAAGTAATATATCGCGGGTTGACTCTGTGGATGGAGTGCAAAAACATTGTGCGAGAGATGGACAAGATACTCTTTCGAGAGATTGAGAAATGAGAGACAACACATCTTCAACTCACTTTGAGTGATGATTGGTCGAGAGAATTCGGCGTAAGGCTCGCATTTCTTGAACGAATAGATGATGTTGCGCATTACATCAACGAGGAGAGCATGGAGTGAATGGTATTGAGGTGTGAATGGCAGATGTGAAGGGTTGACAGCGTTGAGGAAGCGGGAGAGCCAGCCAATCCAAAAATGTTTGATTCTGTCTGCCTGGTCGATCCATTTGGAGACGATTTGAGTAGCAGCGAGGATGATGGTTGCGTGCTGCGGTTGTGTTGGGGTGAGGAGGGCCCAGAGTGATCGGACATCGTGTTTGGACGAAGAGACCAACTTGCCCTTCACTTTGATCGTGAATGTGCCGTCGTCAGCGAAGATCAGTGCTATGTCTTTTGATTGATAGCCCAGTAAGACTCTTAGACGATGTTCCATAAAAGTCACAATCGACTGCAGTTCAACATCAGAGAATTGCCTCCCTTTGTCAGCATGAGCAAGCAGACATTCAAATCCCTTCACCCAAACAGAAGCGTCTTTCGAATCCAGACGACCGTAGAGAAGATATTCGATGATCGAATCCTGATCAGCCTTATCAAACGAAGATGCCAAGTCTGACAGTTTGTTCATTATGTCGTCATACAACGATGCAAGTTGCGGATGAGAGGAGCGAGTGTGGATGAATACCGACTTGCTTTCGTAGATTCGCAGAATCGTTTTAAACATCTTCCTATTCCGCTTCCAAGGGAAGAAACAAAGATGGATGATAACATGCCGCAAGTATGGACAGAATTCTTGGGCAATTGAGGCGAAGACTGCGGTCTCTTTGGATGAGAGACGTTTGTCGCTGAGGAGAGCAATATCAGCAATAAAATGGAGCAGAATTTTTGAGAAACGGCGGTGGAAGTCCAAAGTTGCGTCGCTGAATGGAATTTCGTGGGGTTTCAGAAGAGAGAGGAGGCGTGTGAAGAAGTCAGTCTCTGCGATATGACGAGAGTATTTAGTTGTAGAACCTGAGTATCCAGCGGAGAAAAAAGCAATCGCAGCAGCTCGCAGTGTGTCTGATGGATGGGAAAGGATTTTTAGGAAAGTGGACGGGGCAACTTGAGGTGGACGGTAACCTCTGTGGGTCTTGAGTAAGATACAGTTAAAAGAGCGGGGACCATCTGCGGAGAGCTTGGTGGTGTATTCAAGAAACCGAATTGCGTGATTCACTTCACTGGGTGACAATTCAGCGCCGGATCCAACTTGTTCGAAGAGCGAAACGCATCCCTTCTCCAGATCATCGTTGGTAATTGAATCTTGCGAAACGACTCTCCAATCTGATGTGATCGAATTTTGAAGAGGAATCACAGCATCTTCCAGATGTGAGCGATCAGAGGTTGGTTCGAGATTGTGTCGTCTTCTTTTCGTTTCATACTGCATAATCTGCTTTGAAATTTGAACATAGCGCCGGTCATCCGGGAGGATCGTGAGGAAGTCAGTGATTGATTGGTTAGCACATGAAGCAATAGATGATTCTTCGTTGGGGCTTGTGATGTCGAGATGCGATGAATCCACGATGTCTGCATTAGACACATTAGATTGACCAGTTAGTCCATACGATGTAGCTTGTGGAACATCGTTCCTTTTGCTAAGTTTATGCTTTGGAGGCATCGAAAATTGATCTACCCTTTTCACCATTCTGATGATCACTTTATCGGATGATTTCTCTCAAAAACACATCCACGAATGAAGACTAAACCAAAACAATTGCAAATAATGGAATTCAAAACTCGTTCTCTGCACTTTGCTGTAGAAGAGAGTGAATATTCTCAATCACCACAGAGCTAACAGTATTGATTCCCACCTTCGGAATTTCCAGGTTTTCCTTGGCCACATTAGAATTATCCACCCCAGCCACCACATATTCGGCATCTTGTGGGTCATTCATTTGATATGGGTCGAAAACACGCTCTGGGTGGGAATTGAACGACTGATTCATTGCTGGATGTGCTGGCCTCGAATAGTTCACAGCATTCCCTCGCCCTGTCGTCGGATAGAACGGCGTGGGTCCATTTGGTGATGTCCGATGTCGTGAATATGCAGTTTGTGTGTTGGGAGCTGGAGAAGATGTGATGTTCTGTGTTCGTGGTTGGACGAGGGAAGCAGGTGATTGCGGATATGTCACATTCATCAACGAATCATAAGGTTCGTTTTCTGTGGCTTGCGAGTTAGGTTGCTGTGAAGTGGTGTTGTGAAGGGAGACGTGTGTTCGGAATGGTGTTGAGAACGATTCTGAAATTCCACTCTGAACTCGCATTCGAACCGATTCCCGATCACTGTTGGACCGTAACGAGGTTTGTGTTTCTTCTGCTTTCGTGTTGGGTTGGAGAGCAGGAGCCGATTGCGGGAGGATCGTCGCCTGGACGGGTGGTTCATCAGAACGAGGTGACAAATCGGATGGTTGTTCAGAAAATGAAGGAAGTGCGCTGTTCTGATCATTCGCAGCGCGATGACAGTTCTTACAGCATTTGTGGCAACAACACTCACATTCCTCCGTAGACACTCCTTTCTCATTGGATTGGGACGATTGTGGATCTCGAGCTTCCGAAGTGTCCATATCCTGCTGTTTCGTTCCATAAAATTGTTTTGGCTCGAACGCCTCAGCCTGTCTTTGTTCGAATTGTCTTTTGGGTCGGTCGATGTCGTTCTCTGTCCGATCTGTTCCTCGATCACTCTCGACTGGCTCTCTTCGCATCCTTCCTGGATCCGCAAACCATCGACTCTCCGGCCCTTCCCCATTGTTGTCTTCTTCTGCTTCCAGATATTTCTTTATGGGCGAGAAATCGTCCGAGGCGTAAAAATACTGCATTTCCACTCTTTCCCCCGTTCTCGAGCGATTTTCCCGCGAAATGAATGTTGGCCCATCGCCTTGCGCCGAGTGAGGCCTCTGCGGTTGATATTGTGATTGTTCAACGGATTGTCGGATTGGGAAGTTTTGAGCGTTTGGATATGGCACCATCTGTTCCTTAAGTCGATCTCGGATGGGTTTTTGGGTTGTGGGAGGATTTTTCTCGGTTTGTGGGGCTGTTTTGGTTGCTCGTTGTTGGCGAACTCGCTTCCCTTTTTCGATACTCTCTCGCATCGGTTTGTGCTTCTTTTCGCGTTCAATCACTCGTTTTCCGATCCAATAATCCCTCAAATCGTGGTTCTCATCTCTGTTCCATCCGATCAGTCCCATCTCCGAACTCTTCCGAAGTCCACTCCCCCCTTCAGAACGCGATTGTGACCTGCTCCCAGGACGAGAAGATTGAACGTCTGTGTTGATTCCTCCAAAAGAATACGCAGATTGAGTTTCTGGTGATGGTTGGATCCGATCCCAGATCGATTGAGTTGGATTGACCATGGCATAGCGGGGAGGATCAACCACCTGTTCTGCCTCCGGATTCGCTCGTTCTATTTCCCATTGATCTTTCTTTCTGGTGACTGGTGGCTGGAAACGAGATTTGGATCCTCTTTTTGGAGGGTTCTCTTCTCGAGCAACAGCCTCACCGCGCGATGGAGCCTTCCGTCGAATTCCATCGCTATTGTTCCATTTATTCGGGAATACTGGCGTTTCTGTTGTGTAAGGTTGAATTCTTGAGACTTCGACCGGGTTTTTATGGGCGTCTGATTGCGACGAGATATCCTGATTTTGAGATGGGTTGTCGCGGTAGAGAGAGGAGGGAGGTATGGGGAGGGGTTCATCGTCATATTTCATAAGTTGCTCTCGACGTGGGAGAGATTGTTTGGTTGTTGTCTTCCTCTTTGGTTTTGATGATTTTTGCGTCTTCTGTTTTGGGGCTGCTCTGTTCGGTACATATTCATCGTTCTGGGTGTAATGTGCCACTCTTTCCTTTCGTTCCATCCGTTCGTACTCTTCTTTCAATTCATCTTCAGAATTGATTTGTGTTCGCTTTCCCGCCGGAAACCAAGGTCGTAATCCGTCTCGTGTCTTCCACAGAGTCGTTCGATTCGGACTAACTGTCCGCTGCTCATCGTCCAGAACAACAGCACGTCGTCTTCGATATACACTTGAATTTGGGTCCTGGTGCTTTGTGGCTGGTTGTTCCAAGTCTTTAAACTTCTCGGAAATCGTTTGGTTGAGACATGACTCATCTACAGTGGTTGTTTGCGTCGAAATGTGACCAGTGATTGGTCGTTCTTCGAGTGACTGGATTTGTGGGTGGTTGGAGGGGAAGAAATACACAATACCCGTTTTGCTCTCGTGGTGTTTGATCGGAGAGGATGATTTCACAAGAGCTGACGGATCTTGTTCAACGTGTTGTGACGTGGTGTGAGTGGCGCGTGGTGGAGAACGAGAAGATGATGATGGTCTGTTTGACGTGAGATGAGATGTATTGTGTTGATTCTTCGGTTGATACGATGAGTCTGGAGGTGTTGAGTGGAGAGTTTGTGGATTTTTGAATGGAAGCCTGAGAAGATGATGATGAGAAGAATATATCAAAAATGAGGACAATATGATGTTAAAAAGCAAGTAATAAGGGCATAGATAAATGAATTGGATCGCATACGACTGTACGGGTGCGTCAGCTTTGGCCTCATTTCTGATCTCGGCCCAATCTTTTGCTTGAGAATCAATATGATCTGACTGCGATGAAGATGCGATATTACGTTGGGGAGGCTCTTTATGAACGGAATTTTCCTCAGATTGAGAGATAATTGTCCGTGTTTTGGTTTCTGGTGGTGGTGGGTGAAAGGTTGGTGGTTCGGCTGTTTTTTCTCGTTCAAAGCTTGATCTGATTCCCACTTCTTTCCGATGGGTATGTCTGATCACTGGTGGTGATGACTGAGTTGTTGTCGAGATCTGATCATTCGGTGTTCGCCGATCTCTCTTATCTGGTGTTTGAATGGGTTTAAGCTGTTGAAAGAGTCTGTCATCAACAATTCTCGCAGCCATTTCTGGCCCATATCGCTCAATATTTTGTTTTTCTTCTTTCTTTAAATTGATGACTGTGCGAACATAAGATTGATGAGCATCACTCATAATTCGTTCTAATTCACGAACACGATCACTTTCTGTGCGAAAAGGTGGAATTCCTCTTGGATCGAGAGACTTCTCTGTTTTATGCTGAGAAAAATGGAAAGAACGAATTAACACGAACTCTCAGGAGAAAAAAGAAGAATCGGTTGAAAGTGTCAAAAAAATCTGAATTAAGACGCAAACCATATCGGTCCAAGCAAATAAGACCCGAGTCGTCAGCTACAGTTTGAACGTGAAATCTGATCTCACCCAAATTTATTGATACCCATCCTGACGAATGACATGATTGAAATTCCATGGAATTGGTTTTGAAATGTCTTGATAGTAATGTGATAAACTGGTTTGTCATGATTTGATGACAGGTTTGTTGTAAAAATGGGTTAGTTCGTGTCGATCGCTGACTCATTCGCAACTTGATGGGCAATGCCGTTCTCGCCATTGTCGAGAGTGCAGTTGTTCCCGGCATTGTGGTGTTTGCTTGTGGATGGTTTTTTGGGACAACAGGAATTATTGAGGATGTCCATGTCGATGGAATCAACCGTTTCAGTCTAAAGCTCGCGATTCCTGTTGGGATTGTCATGAATTTCGCAGCGTTCGTCTTATTTTCATGTGTTTATCTGTTTTAGTTATGAATTAACGGGAAGAGATCTTCTTTTCGTTGTCCCTCTGCTGATTCACAAAGTTATCGCGATGATCATCACAGCGATCCCACTCTTCTTTATCAAACGATACACCATCGAGCACTATGCAACAAATGTCCTCAACTTCGTCTATGTCAATAATATTGTCTATGGATTGTCTGCTTTGCCTGAATCACTCTCACTTTTGTTCTTCTGTCTTCAGTGCCTTCTTTGTTGCTTTGTATCCAACCAGTGGCATCCCATTGATGTGTCTACTATCTGCCCTGCCTGATTGCCTCTTTGCATTTCCATATTGTGTCTTTTTCTTGGAGCTGAACAGAGCTCGACGCAAGAAAAGAGAAGAAAATCCTGACAACCCTGGATTATCAGCAAAAGAAAGCCTCAAACTCGTCCCAGGCATCATCGTGCGAATCCTCACAAATCCTGTTGTCTGGTCAATCGTCATTGGAATGATTATCTCCTTCACAAGTTTCTTCTCCCATTTCTTCCTCATTCTCCCAGAATGGAAGCTCCCAACATGGCTCAAGACATCAATTGATTTTATTGGCAAAACAAACTTTGGTGTTTCGATGTTTTGTGTCGGACTATTCTTGTTTGCCACATTCTTTTCTTTGACATCGCAGCGCTGTTGCTCCCACATATCGAGTGAACTGGAGTTGGATCAAGTCCAAGTGCTGTTGCTGTGGAAAGTCTTCGAAACCAAAAGAAGATCATTCCGAAGAACTCCTTCAAGAACAAGGAACAACCCCACGTTACCAGGAGGATGATCACTTCGGAGAACACCCACAACCAAGCGACAATGAACCGACACACCAACAGACAACTGTTGAATCAACATATGAATCCCAGGAAAATGAAGAAGGCGTTGAGAATGTCACACAACGTGGCGACAACGTTGCAAAAGCTGAACAAGGCGTTCCAGAACCATTTTCTCCTCACCATACCCAGATAGTGGCCGTAGATGAGCCCAAAAAATCCAAACGCCCTCGTCCAAACTGGAAAATGGTGATTCTCTGCCTGATCGAGTCACAAGTTCTCAGTCCAGCGCTGATGTTGGGTGTCGCATCATTTTGCAAGTTTTTGACGGTGGAAGAAATACATGCCTCTGTTCTCATCATGTCTCTTCCTCTCGCCCTTATTGCCTTCTCATTGGCGAAGGAATACCAAGCTCTTGAACAAGAAGCTGTTCTCTTAATTGTGCTGCAGTCGTTCGTACTGACGCTTCCAATATTCCTTTTTTGGTACTGGATCATCAATCTGATCTATCCAAATCTATGAAACAGTCTTTCTTCTCGTCTTTTTTTTCCTTGCGACTTTTTCCCTATCTCCTGACAATGCTATTTATATTCGTGCACAAGTGGGCATTTATCTTATTTATTGATCAACTATACATTCAACGTCGTAAGCACTTCACAATCCAATTTTAATGATTCTTTCATCATTTCGTGGGACTGATCAAACTCACTACTCCATCGAAATGACAACTGAGCTCCAAGCCGTTCAAGATTACCTGTTCGTCTTTTTTCAGAGATATTTCCCAGAATCTTTTTCGGCACATGGAATGTTGGCACGCATCACCCTCCTGACAACATCGACACTTTTCTCAGAAAAGACGAAGGGCTCTACGATATATATGTCATCTCTCTCCAAGAAGTGATTGAACTTAAAGGTATCTTTGCATATTTTGCTCAAAAATATCTTAGTATCCAATGTCGGCAAAGACAGCAAAACATTCCACACTTGGACAATAAAACTCCACAATGCTATCGGCGCGAACTACAAAATCGTCTGAATTCTTTTGTATTTCATCGTTTCGCAGCTCGCCGAAAAACAATTATTCGGACTGGGATTAATCATTTTCCTCAAAACATCCTTATTCGCAGAAGTATCGAATGTCCAAACCGCTATGGTCTCATGCGGTATTTTTAAACCTATTCCAAACAAGGGGGCTATAGCAATATCTTTATTTCTCAGAAACCGTCCGATGGTTTTCATCGGCTCCCATTTGACAAGTGGACGAGGTATTTCTCGTTTTTCTTGAGTATCCTATTCAGAGAAGAATAACAGAAGATTGGGAGACTATGAAACAATTGTTAATGCACTCACACACGGTGAAACAGGCGCAGGCGGAGCTTTTCGGTCCCCTCGCTTGAATCTCTTCGATCACGACTTTGTTTTCTGGTTGGGAGATTTGAATTATCGACTTGACACCAGTCTATCTCGTGAAAATGTTGAAACTTTGTTATTCTTGGAGCAGAAAGAACAACACGAGAAAATGAACAAAAGAAGAATGGAAAGACGAGCGAATCTCGTCCAGAAAGGGCCCACGCCTCTCTCAGCGAAGCATTCTCTCCTCAGACATAATCCATTCGGACCAAAGAACACCACAACAACCTTCACCGAAGTGCCTGTGTCACCGCTCGCTCAATTGTTGTCTTATGATCAATTGACACTCCACAGGCTGACCTCAGCCGCATTTTCGAGTTTCAATGAAATGAGGATCACTTTCCCTCCCACTTATCGATACGACCAAGGAACACACATTTTTGACACAAGGTTCGCAAAAAAGACCATAATATTCACTTTTTGTCATTTTTGTTTGATTTTCTGTTTTTATGCTCTTTGATTTCCCCTTATTTTCATTTCTTACCCATTCAAAGCCACAAACTCCAGTTTCCAGCCTGGTGTGACCGAATCGTCTTCCATGTCTCCGACCCTCGCATCAATTCGCGTCGTATGAATGATTCTCGTCGCTCGAGGACTCAATCCATTGCCCTCAACTTCGAAACGGGTCCTGGATTCATCACAACCAATCAGGCAGTGATCTCGCAATTGCAGGAAGAACAATTCTTCGTTCTTACACCCCTTCTCTATGATTCCGTTCCTTCATTCATCAGATCCGATCATCGACCTGTGATAGGTCTGTTCAAACTCTCACTCCACCCAGCATCACATTTCGATCTCCCTCTCGTCCCACCCATCACTCCGGTCACTTCGGCAAAACCATCGAAATTGCTTCAGATTCCACATGTGTTCCGATTTACATATATGGGGCGATTAGAACAAGGAGAGTTTGACCGCTATCCGACTCGGCAACTCTCGAATGAAGAAAAGGACGATCTACAGTTTTTGGAACATGAAAAGGCTTCGACACAGAAGATGCTGGACCGGATGGATGAACAACTCAAGAAACAGGATAAGGACATTGAAAAGGGCGAGATCGACAAAAAGGATAAGGAAACCACGGCTCATCCTGAAGAAGAACAGACAGAATCAGCTCCATCTCAACCAGAAACAGAGAATGTGCAGTCTTCACCACAAGAAACCACGTCAGATCCAGCTGAAGAGATCACGACAAAAGAAGAACCATCAGTGTCTGATTCTAAAGACAGAAACGAAGAACGAACAAACAGCACAGCATCATCCATCGAAAATCCACTTTCAGCTCGAAAAGCTCAGGAAGACAGGGGAAAATTAGCGAAAAGAACGGAACTGCAGGCCAAAAAAACAAAACTCGAACTCTCCATTGCTCATCTCACACAACAAATAGAAGATGATGCAATGTCACTGAAAAATGAACAACTTCAAATTGAAAGATTGAAATCTCTTATTTCTCAAACCGAAATACAAAAGATCACAATCGAACGAGATCTCAACTCTCTCAGCGACACTCCACCGCAAGCACCTGCCCCACGTCGTTTTGGGAGTTCTGGTGTGACTACACAGCACAGTATTTCCCCGTTGATCACATCACTCCGCATTCTCACGAAGAAAGAGGACGATGCAAAGAAGCAAATTGAAAAACTGAAACTGAAGTTGGAGGGAGGAAGGGAGACAGCCCAGCCAGCTCCAAAGGCTGGTTTTGGATCGAAAATCATGTCTTTGATTGCCAGATACAATCAAAACACACAACAAGAACCAGCGCGATCAGAGCCAGAGAAAAGCAAGGAGGAGATTCAAGCAGACATTAATATGAAAGAAAAAGAATTAGATATCTATAGAAAGGATATTGAAGAGACAAAACTGAAAATACAAACTCAGAAAGACACGAAATCCAAAGAACTCGAAGAAACCAAAACAACACTCGCGAAACTTCGAGAAGATCTGACAAACAGCCAAAAACATCAACAAGACTTGGATCAATCACTGTTTCTCTCCCGTGCCAACCTCGACAAGCTCAAAAACGACGAAACTGGACTCTTCTTCCAGATCGCGTTGCTCGACCAGTTGGAAGGAGACACAACCACATCCAACGACCTTCCACCCCTCCCACCTTCCCAAAACACCAAAAACGACACCATATCTCAATCAGACCAACAATCACCATTCGCCAAACAACAGACTCAACCCTTCACCCTTCTTCCGCCTCCAACCATTCCTCGTCGAATTTCTGTCTCAGGACGGCAGTTTGACGGTCATATCCTCCAACCGCCGCCCATTCGGACAACTCGCCAAAGAGTGTCGATATTCGAAAGAGATGTGGAGGTCGATGAGATCCCGAAGAAGGTTGAGGACGGATTAGAGGATCCTAATTTGGCGTTCAAAAAGGTTGATTTGAGTGCGAGCACTCTTCCGACGTCACTTTCTTTGATTGAAAGGAAGAAGAGAGCGGCTCTGCTGTTCCTCTGTCCATATCCTGAATGGGGATTTGCGAGGGGAACCACAAAAAGCTCGCTGGACTTGGTTTGCGATGGAATTTTGCAGAGAAGGGCGATTATGGAGGAGAAGGAGCGACTAAGATTGCTTGAAGAGCAACAGTGAATCGTTTCTGACATACCATCACTTATTTTTTCATTGTGCAAGAGCACGGATTAATTGTCTTGATTATTCTTACGTTCTCGCCTATTGACAATTGTTTGTGATCTTCCGACCAGTCTTAGACAACAGTAGCATAATCATTCTTGTTTAGAAATGAAGAAAAACGAAAATAAT
The DNA here is from genome assembly GCA_033064195.1 of Blattamonas nauphoetae. Classification (NCBI taxonomy): domain Eukaryota; phylum Preaxostyla; order Oxymonadida; genus Blattamonas; species Blattamonas nauphoetae. Next base: position 92,829 of record JARBJD010000050.1, read on the forward strand.
GTGATCCAGAAAATAAGAAACGAAATCGCGACTGCGCTGATAAAACTAGATTGGATTTTGCTCCGGTGAGATGGTCTGTGAAGTATTAAACACTTCGTCAGTCTCAGGAGCCTTCTGATCAGCATCTGCCTTAATCTGAGGCTCTTCCTCCTCGATTCGCCCCGACGACGAGATTGGCCTTGAAAAGTCATTCGCTTCCACATTATCTTCAGGACGATTTTGGCTTTCATCCAAAATCTCATTTTCATGAACATCGTCATCATTAGCCTCTTCTTGTGGCTCCGGATCATAGCGAGCTTCATCTCCCTCAATTTGCGAGGGTTCGGAGCTTTCATTCTCAAGATTCACATATTCCAGTTTTGGGGAAGGCTGGCGGGCAGATGAGAGTGACTCAAGATGTGTACTTGTTCGGACTGAGGGTTGATCTTGTATGTAACTTCTTGTTGAGATGGGGGCGTTTGAATAAAAAGGTTGGCCTTGTTGGGAACGACGAAGGGGGGAGTATCCAGCTAAAGGAGAAATAAGACCGGAGGGGAAAGAAATCGGTTGAGAAGACGGATCGATCGGTGAAAGGTGACAAGACACGACATACTACCTCGATTTTGGCCTCGACCCATCCCATCCAATTGCAAAGAAAGATTTCTAATCTCAGCTTCCTTCTTTCTTTCCGCATTTTGAAGTCTTGCGACGACTTCCTTCCATTCTTCCAGAACCCGATTGGTCTTGATTATCTTTGTCTGTTCCTTGGAGATTTCCTTGTCTTTCTTTTCTGTAATTCTGAGCAGTTTTCGTTCGAGTTTTTCTTTTTCTGCGATCATTTTCGACAATTCTTCGTTGTCATCATCCGTGGCTCGTTTTCCTGTGATCCCATTGACCGCTTCTCGACCATCTGGGCCAAGATCAGACATAGCTGCACAAAGTTGGTCCATTTGTTGTTTTACAGTCTCCAGTTCCTTTGTTGCCGTCTCGTCAAGTTTTCTGCTTCGTTCCAGACCTTCTTTGAGGGTATCTTCTTGTCTCTCTCGTTTCTGATTTTTATCTTCGAGGAATGTTCGCTCTGCTGTTAGTTTTTGTTGGATAGCTTCAGACGATTGCTTGTTTTCTTGTCGGAGATGATCTCGGTGCATGACTCGCAACTCTGTTTCTTTATTTTTGATAGTAAGTCGAAGCTGTTTCAGTTCTGCATCAAGATCGATCACTTTATCTTTCATTTTGGCGTCATTCTGAATCAGCCCGCGACGATTTGCGAGAACTGCTTGGATTCGGTTGATGTCATTGTTGAGTCGTTTGTTTGTTTCCTGTACAGTGGAATAATCGATAGGTCTCCGAGAAAGGGTTGTTTCCATATAATTTTCGGAAGATAAACGAAAGACAGCGAGGAGCTGTTTACAGTGATAATTCTAGTGGTTCGATCTCGCAAATTTATGAGAAAAGTGAAAATGAACAATTCACTCAAAAAGAAGATAATTAAATCCTGCAAACGAAAACAAAATGGATAAGTCAGTGATTATCACGACGGGATCGGAGTGTGTGTCGGCGATGGCCCTTTCTCAGCCGACCCACTCAAACAAGTGTCTTCAGCCTCTTTCAGCTCATCCAAAACCATCTTCCTCAGCTCTCTCTCCATCTTCTCAGCGGGCGTCTCATCTTTACTCTGTTGGATCGGCGCTGGGAGTGAAAATAGTACAAAAAGTGGGTCCTCCGGCTCGACTCCCATTCTTCTCTCCGCACTGAGTTCCGGGATCTGTTCCAAAAATTTTGGGAATTTCGAATGCTTCGAAATGACGAAGACATTCTGGATGGAAGTGTCGTGGAGGGATTGGACGATGAATTCGGCGTTGACGAGTAGGACAGACGATTCGACGAAAGGATATGTCGAGTTGAACGCTGTCACCCCGTCACTCATCACCGAAGCCTTGATCCTCTGCACAAACTTCATCTTCTCTCCCAAAAGTCGTTTGCTATCGTCTGGGAGTTGGTACATTGATTTGACGTGTTCAACCATTTTGGCGTCGATGTCGCCTTGTCCTTCATCCCACAAGCTCTCCATCCGACGGATGAGTTGGAGTTGTTTGTCTGTGTACCCGTTTGAGACGAAGATGACGACAGAGTTGGGAGGAGTTGTGGTTGGGTGGAAGCGAGTGTGGGTGAAGGTTGGGGTGTCGGAGTGAGGTGGATGGAGAAGAGAGTGTGACGATGATGGCGTCGCAGCATCAGAAACAATTCCGCTCGTCTCGATTCCTGCCGCTTGACTGGGAATCTGAAGAGGAGGAACAGATTGTGTGTCGGACGGCTGCGAGAGATCGAAAGAAAGTTGATAGAATTGTGGATGATGATAATGATGGTGGTGGTCGTGGTGGGTTGGTTCTGGTGAGGCTGGTTTGGAAGGAGCGTCTGGTTGTTTCGTGGGACTGGCAGTGATTGGTTCGAGTTGAATCTGGGGTGTGATGGCTGGCTCAGCCTTCTCTTTCTCTTTCTCCTTCTTTTCCTCATCCTTCTCTGCCTTCTGCGTCAGCTTGTTCCGTATCATCTTAATCATCTTCCCAACAAACACATTCGCTCTGAGCAGTCGATGATCCGGCCGGCCAACCTGCGGCCACGCGACCTTCCTCACCGTTCCCTCCAAACGGAACACCTTTGAATACACAAACTCCGAAAAATGGGGCGTGATGGGCGACATCGCCAAGACGAATGCGAGCGCGTAGAATTGAAGAAGGGAGAGGTTCACAGAGTCACCTGATCGACCCAAATACTCATCGCGAGCTTGTCTCAGCTGTGACAGACACAAATCAACAACTCCGTCGAACTCGCCTCTTTCGTAGAGATCGTCGGCGAGGAAGAGAGTCTGCTGGATTTGGGAGTGGAAGACGAGAGCGCCGAATGTTTCGTCTGTTTCAGGTTCGTCAGCGAGGGAGAAGAACCGTTCCGTTTGGAACATGTTCTGTTCTCGTTCTGTTCCACTCTCATCATCATCACTTCCTGTGAACACGCTTGAATTGCTCTCTGTCGACATTCCAGTGTGCGGTTCATTCACCCCTAGCGACGACGGCATCTGATGCAACGTCGAACTCGCCCGTTTCGTCGTTGAACCCACATTTTGATGGAGTGACGGAAAAGACGAGAACGTGTCGACGATCGGCGATGGCGTCTCGCCTTTGTAGAACAGCGGATAGCTTGTCTGCCTCTCAAACGGCTTCGTTTGCTCGATCTCGTTTGATGTCGACGGTGTTGGGAGTTTGACAGAGAGAGGGACACATTCCTCGTTTTGATGGGAAAGGAGAGGTTGGAGTGATCGCTCGGCGAGTGGGGTGACTGGTGAGCTGTCTCCCATCAGCGACGAACTCGAGTTTTGGGGTCGAATGGCGTCGGGGACAACATCTGGGATGAGATCGGGGAGTGTGAACGAATTCGTTGCGGCCAGAACTGGACTGGAGACAGTGACATTGGAAGGAGAGGAGAAGGGATGGGAGTTTGCAACAAGTTGGAACGTTCTCGCAGCTTTTGGGCGAACACGACTTCTCACCCGCTTCCGCATGTCCAGCACGTGCTCCGGAAGAATCGATGTCGAGTTCCCATGAAGCACCAACGAGAGGTGATTGGTCTGTTTGAGAATCGTCTCAACTTGCGACACAAAGTTCTCGGGAACTGTGTGTTGGATGTCGTTGTGTTTGAGCAGATTCATCGAATGGATGGTGTGGATGGCGTAGTCGTTTGGATCAAGCGGTTTGGCTGTGGTTTGAGCTGCTGATTTCAGAGATTTGGGGATGATGGGGAGTGGCGTTGGGGATGGCGAACTCGCTTCAGAATGCGGGTCTGGTGTCCGATTTCCTGATTTGGGTTTGGTTTCAGAATAATCAAGAATCCATTCCCCATGAATCTCCGACTTGACCTCATCGACATCGAAGAAATCAAAATTGTTCACACAGCAAAGTTGTTCGAAGAAAACGAGCTCTTTCAACAGAATCGAATTGGCCTCAGCCGCGACTTGCCTTGAGAAATCCAAATCCTCCTTCTTCTTGCTTCTTCGTCTCGGTTTGACCATCGCGATTCGCATTCCATCAGCTGTAACCTCATCAATCGTGTTTGTGAACGGAGTGAAGAAATACGACGTCATGTGAGGGTCGCGGCCCTCAACTGTCATTTCCGGCAGGACCAACACTTTTCTTGGGAATTTGGAAAGTGGGAGGAGATCGGCGTGCATGAAGAGAGAATACACCAAATGATTCCTTCGAAGATGAATTCCGATGACTCTGAGGTCGACAGGGTACCAATAATCATATTCCTGTTTCAGGAGAGTCAGGACTTCGATTGGAATGCCTTTCACGTCAACCATCTTCTGTTGGGAAGGTGAGGTCGACGGTGAGAGTGGTGGGAGTTCTGGTTCAATTCTGGGTCGCGCAGCATTATCAAAGATTTGGGCTGCTTCCTTCTCTTTTCTCTCTCGCTGCTTCCTCTGCCACACACTTAGAGGGATGGAGGCGAGCTCTCCAGGCATTGGCCCATCACATAAAATGTATTCCCATACTTCTGGTGTCAGAAGGTCGGGATCAATGATATAGACGGGATTTGCGGGGTCTGCGGTCTTTATGCCTTCGTTGAAGAAATGGGTGATGGAATAAAGGGCTGTGTAAACTGTAGAATCTGTGAGGGGTTCGATGAAGCAGGGGTTGAGGGGATCGAGGCAGAGGGGGACACCCATTCCATAACGATGGGTGAATGGCCTGTCTTTGATGTTTTGAATGGCTGATTGGAGATAGAGGCGGAGAGAGTCTGATCCGCCGAGGTCGAGTTGCTGCATGAAGATTTGGGCCTGATCTATCCACTCTTCGTCAGAGTATGTCAAAACCCATTCTTCACCCATTTTCACAACACATTCATCACCGACAGTGGATATTGTGAGCATACTCGGCTCGTAGTACTCAAGGGCAGCGTGATTTTCGACCAGAAATTCCTTCGCAGCAAAGCGTGCTTCTTTGACGCCAAGTCCCTTGAAACGCCCATTGGCAATTGTTCCATAGTTGTATGAAATACGGTTCATCCATTCAACTGCATTTTTCACTTCTTCGCTGGTTGGGTGTTCAGGATCCTTTGCGAGGAGTTCAACGACATTAGGAGAGGAGAGATAGATGCACTGATCGACATGAGGGACAACAGGCGTCAGAGAAGTTCCAGAAATGATGCTGAAGGCTGGGGATTTGATTGGCTTACCAGAAAATGTCGTGGCCTGGATCGAGTGAGGGATGATGTGCGATGGAGAGTATGCGGTCGGTGGAGTGGATGAGACCATAGAAACTTCACTGTCTGAGAACATTTCAGAAGTGTTTGATGGAGTTGACGCATTTGAGGGTGGATTTGTTGTTGATCTTGGAGGAACAAAAACAAGGGGATGTGTCAATGTATCCATTGAGGAATGCTCTTGGTGCCCTTTCTGAGCTTTTTCCTTTGGTATTTGAATTTCAAAAAGCAGTTTTTTCTGCTTTGGGTCGTCGAGATCCGGATGATCAATTTTCACCGAGCCAAAATAATGCTCTGGTGTCTCCCAAATGAAATCTTGTGTGTATTCCGTCTTTGGTTGCTCATTCTGCCTTAGCATCTTCTTGAAGGCGACATACTGATCAACATTGTCCCCTGGTCGAGCTTCAAGAAATCCAGACCCATGCTTGTCATTGATAAAGCGGCCAGGGATGATAAAACACTGCTGCTTTGAAAACTGTTTTGATGGTTCAGGCAGAGCTGTTTGGACTGGCACTTGGAGAGGAGTGGAATCAACGAGGATGTTCTGTTCAACAGGCAGGCCGATGAGGTGTTGTGCTGCGACGGAGAAGATGCACATGTCTTCCCAGTTCGCTCCAATAGCTTCCAGGTCTTCACAATGCTGATAGAAGAGATTTCGAGCTGCTCGGGCCGAGCAAATGTAGATCTCCCCATTTCCCATCAAATAACCGCCAAGATGCGAATCAGGATGCACGAACACCGCAATTGTGGTGGAGATGGACTCAGGTCGTGCTGTGGTGCTCAGACAGTATATTTGGTTCCGACGAGCTTCCAATTCCGCGAATGAGGATGGTCGAGATGCCAGGAACTCGTATAGCTTCGAGTTTTTCTCTACAGATTCAAGTCGACGTGCATGAAGGGTCGGATAGAAGTGGAAAATATCGGGGAGGGCAATGAGAGAGTGTTTGACCAGCATATATTCGATTGGGATCGCTGGACCTCCTTCAAGACGATCGTGATCGAGGCAGGGTTGTCCGAGCTTTTCTGACCAAATCATTGGAGTCCGTGCCTTCTTTGCGTGGCCTTTTTCTTGAAGTTTTGTCATTTGCCAGTTAACAAAAGAGACAAAGTAGGGATTCATTCTGGACGCGATGAGAGAGCGACGCCAATCGATTCTCATTCCAAGCTTCATGGCATCACGCTGAGAATGATAAATGTAATAAGATAGACGAGCAAACTTTCCCACATTTTGCAAAGTAATGCATCCACGCACTTTCATCAACGAAATCTTTGACATTCTCCTCCTTGACTCCGCATTTCATCAAAAGACCAGTGATATTGATATCACTCTTTTCCACTGGTGGTTTAGTGAGAAATTCTGAATCTCGGCCAGAGACGATGAGGCGCTCCGGAAACGTTGACACGATGCCGTCGATTTCTTTCTTGAGTTGGTTGGACCGAGACTAAAAAGAGAGTGAAATGTGAGAAGAACAATGAATATTCGGATAGTTTTGTAAATAGTAGAAGTGAATGAGTACCACGGAGAAAAATGGCAAAAGTGTGAATGTAGACTTTGATTCTGGTTCCGCTAAATTGAAAATTGAGAGAAAGAAGAACATTTGAGCCTTTCATTGATGCATAATTTGCATAGATGTCAGTGACTGTCAGTGCAAATCCGCGGTTGAGGGACATGAGTGAGTCCGTGTATGGCATTGGCGTGGTAATTGTCTTCTTAGGCCGTTCTTCGTATGGATCTGGAGAGACATCGAATGTATGTTCATCTTTCCATTTGTTCTGCGAGAACTGTTCGATATCCTGCAGGATTTGAAATTGACGAGATGTCATAACACGAATTACAGATGATCAATCTCGCAAAGTTCTCAGCATTTCAGATTCCTTTGAGAAGTGAGGGTCTTCTCTAAAATCACATGAAAGCTGGGAGGATAAAACAAGAGTGTCTGTTAAACCTTTTACAATTCTCTTAGATTCAACAAGAAGGTCGTGGGTCAGATCTATGAGTCTCTGTATATCTCTCTCTCCAAGACCCAATGATACTGCCCGATCCAGTGTCTCGCCATCTTTGGGTTTTGATGGATCTCCTTTCTTTTCATCTGATGAGAGCGACTTCTTTTATCACTATGACGATTCAGCCATGTCTTGTTCAGACTGCATCACTCCACCGCCCTTTTTGCCGGACGTATCTGACACTCTTTCGTTAATGGCTGGATCTCCTGCGATCACTTCACTATTAGACTCGCAGTCGCCCGTGGAACTCCTGTCAAACACCACACGAAAAATTCCGTTTTTCCATCCATCATTCTCGACCCACTTCCCACTCACCTCAGACACTGATGACGCATTCTCACTATCATCTCACTCCCCACAGCGCTCCCTTAAACAATTCCGGGTTCGAGTTGTGGCGGTGAGTGTGAACAGGTCCCCTTTTCTGTTTACACAACGAGCAACAACCATGCTTACGACGAACCCGCGAACACTGTCTTTGATCGTAAAGTCATTTCTCCCTCAAACTCAAGTAACTCCCGAAATTCGATCGATAATTGAAGAAAATCACACAACATTATCTCGTGGAGACGATTTTGAGGAGGCCATCACGCAGGATGAGAGATCCTTTCAGTCATCGTCACTTCGAATCCATTTTGGATGTATTAGCCGGAGCTCGATGAATACATTGACCCAACATGGTTCAACTTCACGTAATGGCATTGCCATCATTTCTTTGTCGTTCACACTTTTTTTTCTGTGTGTCTCATACTCCTCGAGCCGTTGTTATGTACCCCTTTCTTTGAGAAATTTGGAAAATTCATTATTCGTTGTTAAACATCGGGTGATATCTGGGAGAGTTCTCCAGGCTGATTAGTGAATCAGAGTTCGAGTGGATTGTCAATGTTGATCAAACCATTGGAGACTCAATCTGTGTGTAAATTTTTGAAAACTTGGGTGCGTACCCCAGCTCGTAAAAACGAAGTCTCTCAGTTTTTTTGTGAACTTTGTATACTGGCCTGACCGAGCCTTTTGGCTCGGTCAGTGTCACCCCTCTTTTCTTCTAAGGGACAGATCGACCATCAATCTCAAAATCAGGTTGAAAACCAGGTCTGAATGAATTAATGGAATCTCAGAATGATGATCGAGAAGATAACACTTTCGAACGCTGGACTTCGTTGTTGATCTTCCCATCGACTCCATTCGAGACTAGATCCACGCTTCACTCACCTCACACGCTTCTCTCGAACTGTCCTTCTTCCTTACTTCGGTCTGGACCGACCGATATGAACAGATTTCTGATTGATGGAGGACTGACAGTGAAATGGGACGATTCAAATATGTTCGAAGAAAGCGAGGAAGAAGCCGACCAATTGTAGTGTGGCACAAGTCAGCGATCGGATTTCCTCCGCCAGTCCACGTCTTCAGACACACAATTCATATACCTTTTATATCCCGTCCATCACCCACCCCGATCACATCCCATCCACAGCCTCACTCAGCCCAGATATGCAACCAATAGTCCACGAAAGATGATGATTCTGTGCAGATCACCCATTTGTATGCCTTCTGCCTTAATCTGTGATCTCGAAAGAAGGATGTCGATATCTCCCACAATCGCCCGAACAGGAAGTCTCTCAATATCGCTGCGTGACGCCCAAAACGTGCATCCTGTCCAGTCGACTCAGCAGATGCAATTTGGCCATACACAGATTGGAATGATGAATCAACAGCTAGTATCATTCCCCTGGATGTTTTGTGGTCGTTTCTTTCGCTCCTTCAATCGTGACACCGCTACAAATTGGGAAATCAGCACCAATCCCCTCCAAATCAACCAGAAACAGGGATTTCTTGTGTGCAGAGACAATCAAGATAGCATCGGACACTGTGGACCGGATCATCTCCAAATCCAGCGAACATCAAAGTGATGAAGGATCTTCTCAACTTTTCGCTCACTCACGGCTTTCTCCCCTCAAATTCAGCTCATTCCAGTTCATCAATCGTCAGATCCCAGTAATTATCCGACTCGAATCAAATCATTTCTTTATGACGGGTAATGCCCTGCTTGGAGATCCATTGTCTAAGGAAAATCCACCCTCTGTCAGTTGACCACTCCTCTGCAATCTATTTTCATTTCAATGGAGCAGAATGTCCACTTCATGAAGATCTCTCCACTTGTCACTTAAAATGACATTTCTAAAATATTGAGACAACTCAGATGATAATAATGTGATGATGTGACAAAAGAAACGATAAATGACAACTGAATGCAGTATAAAAGACTCATTTGATACTCGGGACGCGAGGATCCACTTCCTGTCCTTCCCATGACAAAAGAAGAGCACACACGTTTGGCTGACTCCCCGACTCGTCCGGGAGGAGCGGGGGAGGGGGCTTGGGACAATGCGAGTGATGGGAGGAGGAAGCGGGTGATTGGCTGTCGAAGGGCGCAGTGCATGACAGGGCGGTGTTGGCCGCGGAAGGAGGGGTAGGGCGAGTGGTCACGGTGGGCCGAGTCGTGTGGGGCGGAGAGAGAGTCGGCTGCATCATCATCAGCATCGATTCCAACACCCACAAAAAGAATCGCATCAACCTGAAATGGAAGCAAGAAAGACGAAGGAGTAAGTGAGGAGGGGGAAGGAGAGGGCGGAGAAGCCGAAGAGGGCGTGGGGAGGAGAGAGGAAGCCAATTTCGTCACACACCATACTTTCTCGTCGGTTAAGTATAGGCGCAGATCCGATTTTCGCTACGCGCAGATCCATTTTTTTGGATACGCGCAGATCCAAATGGATACACGCAGATCCAAAAGGATCGTTGATTAATTGTTGCTAACCAGATCCAATTCATGTTTTTTTTTGCTGGAATTGCTCACAATTCATTCATACTCTTCCAAACTTTTCATAAATCTGAATTGTATCAAGTCATAAAAAGAGAATGTTGATCAAACCATCAGGCCTATTTCGATTGAGGTTTGCCCCCCTTAGTATGACTCGATATTGGGAAGTTAGGCTTTCCATTTCTCACACCGACAATTTTCTTCCTCCTCCTGCACGTGGGTTACGTCTCAGGCCGTTCCGTGTCTCATCCTGATTACTATCCTTTTCCTCTTCAACATCAGCTCTGCTTCTGAAAATATTCACAACGATCAACGCTCTTCTCTTCCCTTCTACCGCTTTCGCATCATCAACACACATTTCTTCATCCAAATCGTCATCATCTCTCGAATGAAGAAACGACGATTTTTCTTGCTCTCGCTGGCATCAATTGATGTATATTATTGTTCCTCGCATTAAATTTCACATATTTTTTCGATATCTCTCTCCATACAACAGTCAAATTCTGTATATCCATCACAACCACCACGATCTTCATGAGAATCCAATTTAGCGTTTAATGGGTGATATCCGTCTGAAATGATCAACAAGTGATCCAGCTAACCAGTATCTTTGTATCATTCTGACAGCTTCCCCGATACATCGCGATCGTGCTAGTTCTCATGACACTCGTCAAGATTTCGTTCTGATATTGGCGTTTGGTTCCTCATTTCCGTGAAAATGAAACACCAGCATCATCTGCTCCAATTTGTAACACGTTGCTCACTCATAAGTCAAAAACTGCGGAAGAAATGATGATCCTCCCTCCATCATCGTTCCGTGCTCTCCATCCGGTGTATACCCGCCTATTGTCATAAATCCGACGACCATCCCAATTAGTGGAGATAACTAGCTAAATGAACAATCCCCTTCATCGTCAGAGGAACAAGAGAATTCAAACTCTCTCTATCTCACTCCGTGAGTCTCACCGCCTCAACAACTCGCTCCAATCATCATTCCACTCACTTCAAACACCCCGCATCTTGCTCCTGTCCTGGCATCGTCATCCTCGCAACCAGCCGCGCCAAAATACCTGTAGGAGCAGATGGGTCCGAAATTACCAAAACACACCAGTCCAAACCAAATGATGGAGGCGATCAGGTTCATGACCTAAAAAAAGCTGGGGAAGACGAAGGAGGAGCCAGTGTCATCCCCATCCACGTCAGAGGAAACACGATCACTCCTGTCCATACTTCGGAGCTCGTCGACGAGCTCATCAACCCTCCGATGACCCAGACCAGTCGCGGAAGGTCGATGGAGGCAGTCGTCGCCCCCTCCGCGAAGGATCTGTCGTCTGGGCAGGTGATGGTGCTGAAGCGGAAGGCGATGGCAAAGACCAACCTTGTTCAGCCATCGAACAGAAGGAGGTTCGCGCTCAACTCAACCCCAACGAAATCTCGCTCATCTCAATCGGGACAATGCACAGAACTTCACCATCGCAGCTGACATCATCACCATCTCACTCGAACTCCCTGTCAACGAAGTCTTCCTCTCCTTCTCTTCCTCCAACATCAGTCGCTGTGTGGGCGAAACATTCAACATCACCAATCCTGGAAACCACCCAGCCAACTTCCACTGGGAAATGGACCAGACTGCTCTCCTCGGCAACTCCTCCACAGACGCGCGAGTGGTGCAGCTCCCGCCAGCCAGCGTCATCATGCACGGCTCGTACATCAAAGAGGGCGAGGACATTCAGTCGAGAACCTCCGCATCATCGGCGAGGTTTCTGAGGGCAGAGCGGAATTTATAGAGAAGCAGATCGAGTCGAATGTCTGCTTCTTTGTCGAGAAGACAGATCCCTCCCTCTCTGTCGTTCCTCTCACAGGACCCATCCCGATCGGAGGGCAGATTCTCCTCGCTGTCACCATCAACTCGTCCAGCAGAGCGTCTCCGTTGTTGCTGAAGCGCTCGAGCCAAACGTGGAGATTGGAGAGCCGCGATCAGGCCAATTCTGAAACCTCTCGAACAGTTCAATCCACCACTCCATTCTTTTGAATCTGTATGATCCAATAGAAGCCGCTATCCTGTCAACTTGTTCGCCTCCAATGCCGAAGGCGAAAACACTCCATAACACTTGTTCTTTGTCACTGTATTCGGGAATATTAGCATTATCATGGATCACAACCAGAAATTTCAATATTTCATCCAGAGCAGTATCTTCAAATCGCAATTTGCGACAGTCATTGTTTTGGAATCACCTTGCTCAATTTATCAACTTTTTTCAATCGATTTGTTATTCTGAAAGATGTGAGAGAGAAAATCAGTCCATATTGAAGTTTTCTGAGACTGTAACCAACCATAAATTCGAAAAGAAACAACAAAAGTTTAGATCTGCGTGTATCCATTTGGATCTGCGCGTATCCGATTTTTTGGATCTGCGCGTAGCGAAAATCGGATCTGCGCCTATACTTAACCTTTCTCGTCCACGTCAAGAAAGTTCCTCTCCTGCACCGTTTTCACTGCGTTGAAATGCCCCTGCAGTTCCTTGTAAAAAAGGGTACCATTCGCTTCAGGGCATGATGTCGGTCGAGACGTGACAAGAACACGAGCGAGAGAGAAGGAAGAGGATGAGAAGGAAGAGGATGAGAAGTAGCGAAAGGGCACAAAAGCATCATACCAGCGATTCCATACATCCTCAGTACCGAAAACATCGACATTAATCGCCGTGTCAACTGTACATCCAGCATTTTGGAATTATAAGTTTGGCAGAACCAATACCGAACGAGAAAGCATCCCGAGATCCGTCAAGAGAAGAGAACAAGATAAAGCACTCATCTTCATATGAAACAGGGAAGAGAATCGGTATATCAACTGAATTAGAATGGAGATGGCGAAACAATTTGTCAGTGGGGATGATCAAACAAGCGAAAACGAGTTTACAACGATGTTCACAAACTCATCACATGTATTGCCCTTCACCGATCCCCTTCATCCATTCAATCTCTTTCATGTCTCATGTTCCTCTGATTCGTACTTTTGCAGCAAGATCATGGTGTCGACTCCCACCTCAATCCAGCCTTACAGACTGCGCCATCTGTTTGTTTTTCTTTTGTGTTCGTATCTTATTTGTCCTCTCTGTAGGCCCCTGTCTCGGAATCGGAAATAAGGCAACTTGGAGAATCGATTGCTGATGTCCGTGCTGATCCCTTCGCTGTCTGCCCACTCGCTCTCTCTGCTTCCCTCATTTATGATTCATCTTCTTCATCCCGTCCTCCTCCTCTTCTGCCCATCATCCCCTTCTTCGCTGCCATTCAGGTCCTTCACACGATTTCTGTCCGCTTCGGTGTCGCTCCACAGTCCATCTAGCACAATCCGTCCCAAAACACCCACACCATCGCCCTCTCCGTCCTCCAGCTCTGCCTCGCTTCCTCTCCCCCCACTCCGCTCCCAAAGAAGGTGCTCCTTGCGTCGTCTCTCTCGTGCGAGTCGCATATCGAGCTGCTTTCGGGACTGTCTGACGAGTCGGCGCTGACAGTGGACGAGGCTGTGGTCGAGCACGATGACCTGCGACGGAAACTGGAAGAGAGCAAGCGACAACACGACAAGATGGCAGGCGAGATTGCGAAGACAAACCAGGTCCCACTACACCTTCCGCTATTTATCCCGCCTCTCATCGTCCGCTTCCACAAACACTCGCAGCTCTCTGCCTCGCCCTCCACCCAACGCTCCTCACACGACCACCACTGTACTATATCCAAACCCCATTACCGACTACGGATGAAATTCCCTTGTCATCAATTCCATTTTTTCATGACTTTTCGTCGATGAGACTGGACAAACATCCACAGCCTTCAAAAATCAGTTTGTCACTTCATCGTCATAAATTCTTAGCTTGTTCACCTTCATCTCCATGACTTCAACCAAGGATAGAGATCGCCTCAATTGTTACACTGAATTCACCATCTCAAGAAGCGACATTCATGGAAGATACCTCCTTACCATGACTTGCCTGTCAGTGTAGATGAAAAACCCCAAATTAGTTCCATTCTCTTTGGAGTGAAAGGTAGAAGTCTGTCAACACGCTTGTTTCAACATTTTAATTGTCAATGGTTCAGCTGATCGTATTGATTGTCCTCATTTAATTGTCTATCTCATTTCACGTGATTCAAACACTAAAGACATCTTTTTTAAGATGAAATGCACAAATCATGAATTAAAAGAACCAAAAATAGTGCTCAATCCATTGAAAATACTTTTATTGGCGACTGTCCAACGTGGTGTGAAAGGCAACTGACAGTTCAGCCAGGACCTGGTCAGGACGAAGACGGCGTCTTGATTTTGTGTAAATTTTGTTAATGTGGGAGAAATAGCGTTCGCACTCGATCTCTGAAACGGCAACGGCTCCAATCGACAACGCAAGGTCTCCGAGTTCATGTGCATTGGCTCCATCCTTGTACTCTCTCCAAAAGTGCCTAAAGGTTAATTCAGCGATTTCAGACGAATATGTCTCTTCCCGATTCAACCAAATATCGAATTGTTGATCCAGGAGTGGTTGATTGCGTCCAAGAATCAAAGGAGCATATTTTTTGAATCCGGCAATAATCTCGCTGTGAAATGAGTGCAGTGACGAAAGGACGGAAAATGGTGGGGCGCGAGGTAATTCATTTTGTTGCAAATCGTCATTCTGCCTTTGTGTTTGATTCGCAATTTCGGTGAGGATTGAGGGGAACTCGATACCTGTTCTAATTCCATGGAGATGGCGGTGAGGGGGAGAGTATTCAATTTCAGACACAATTCCTGGAAAAAGAGGTCGAGACGATGGAGGTTGAGGTGGAATAAATTGATTTTTTGCTTGTGGGTTCTGAGGACAGTTTGGTGTTGAATGCGTTGTTGTAGTGGAGACAATATCTGTTTTGAGGTGTGTAGGGGGAAGAACAGCTGGAAATGATATTGGTTTCGCTGCAAACATTTCTTTTGGTTTCGGACGTGTGAACATGGTAATTGAAAGTTGTCCCTTTGCAGAAAAGTGCGGCATTACCAGAGTTGAGATAGGGCGGAGTGGAGGAAAATATGGATGACGTTGGATTCTGACTTCGGAGTCAATTCTCTCTTCTGAATCTTGACTGTGGGTTTCTTCAGAATCAGATTTGGTTGAAGACTGTCGTTTCTGTGGAGTAATTATTGGTGTTTTATCTGACGGGAATGCTCCTTTTGGGTGTGTTTTGTCTTCTAATAGTGCCTGTTTTTGAACTTGGATGATCTTTTGTCTTCTTTCCTCACTCCTCCTGAGTCTTACTCTTCTTTCCACTTCTGACAGATCTTCTGAATCGTCAGACAACTCGATTGGGTTGGTCGGTGCCTTTTCTTCCTCATCAAAATCAATCGGAACAAAAACGTGAACGATGTCCGTATGATCAGGTAGAATTGACTTTTTTTCGATATATGAGTCGCGACCTTGCTTTGTAAGTGCATACGAAAGAAACATGAGCGAAGAAGCAGAATTGCAGAAGAAACGAAGAAAAAGGCAGTCGATTGCGATGGATCCCATCTCTTGCCAACGTGTTGGTGAATTGGTGAGGTTTAGGCGAATGGTGGAGATGGTTTGGATGAGGAGAGGGAAGACTTGAGTAATGTTACATTCTCGTCGTCCAAACAGATTTTTCAGGTGAAAGAGCGGCTGGAGGATTTTCAGAAGTTCCCGGAGTTCTCCAAAAAATTGTCCCTCCTCTTCAGTAAACGTGTCAAAGCGAGGATAGTGTCGAACAAACCACGAGACTTGATGAATCTCGTCAAGCCATCGGGTGGGAGAAAATGTAGGTGGCTTTGATCCTAAAGAGCGAGAAAGTGAAGCAGGAAAACTACCAGAACAGTGTCGAAGAGTGTCCAGTAGAATGGAAATGTGGGGAGCCACCTTTTTAGTGTCGTTCCACGCCAAATCAAGCAGATGGTTATGACATCTCCCCACAATAGGAGAAGGTGAAATTTGAGAAATAGGTTGTTGGTTAGGATCAAAACTGTCCATATTTCCGAGTTGTTGTTGGATTGCATTTAAACCATTCTGGAGGGGAATTGCGTTGTCTGCCACAAATGCGATGGGTCTTATCCCATGGTTTCGGCAAACTTGAATGCATTGTTGTGCAAAAGCTGAATAGAACTGGGAATCGAGATCATTTTCCTGAAAGGATGTATGGATGAGCAATGGCTCGAATCCAATGTGTGGTGTTGCAAAAATGCCGAGAAAGATGTGCAAATCACCAATTTTGCCTCCATCAACCACGATAGTACCCATCTGGCTCCTCCGAGCGATTAGTGATTGTTGAAGGTTGAACTTTCCCAATTCATTTATCCTCACTGAAATTCGGTCCCGAGACAAGACACGATGCATATCTTGTCGAATTCTCAGAGGGGTTTTGGCATTGCCCATAAGGATTTCAACCATTTTCTTAAATTCCGGTGCGGCTATAGCACGATACGAGATGTGGTATTTAGTAGTCCAGACGTACAACAACAGTTCAAATGGAGTGAATGGTGTTGTGGGACGAAGTTCATTTTGGTGAGGCTGAGGAGCTGACTTGTAGACGTGCGGGTGGTGAGGATCCCATACTGCGCGGCGAGAAAAATGCGAACATCTCCCATTGGTTGGATCGACATGCGTACAGAGAAGAAAGCGTCGATTTTGTTGAAATTTTTGTTTTGATAAACGAAATCTGATTTTCACAACCTCAGTTTCAAAATGTTCAGAAGGGTTGTCATCTTTGAGTTGAAATTCATATCGATCTTCACCAGGAATCTCTGAAAAGAGAAAGTTGAATAATATCATACGAAACCACTTTCCATCTGTCCAATTTGATGATTGCTTTGGGATATTTCGGTCTGAATGTCCATGGTGCAACATTTCAAGAAAAATTACGGTTCACTCTTCCCATAATATTCAAAATAATTGCTAAGAACCAATTAAAAGAAAAAATGAACGATGTTTTCTGGTTTGGATGAAATTATAATGTTAATCGACGTTGTATATCGGAGAAAATAATCTTTTTACTTCTCCAATTCAAAAAAGATCTTCCACAAATTCTTTTGATCTGACCCATATTTCGAAAACTCCAGGTCACTGACGGTCACTACTTTTTGGTAAAAAGTGACCGGTCACCCCCGGTCAGGCCAGTATAGAACTTTGTGAATGAGGAGGACTCTGACTACATAAATCTGTGATTTTTTTCGGGTAGATCATAGATCAAAAAAAGTGGTGAAAATTAGATCTAGGTTACAAAACTGATTTTTATTGGAAAATTTCAGCATATTGTTCCTTTTTATTCAGAATCAATCCACCGATCGCTCAATATATTGACTAGAGAATGAGAAAACGAGAAGAGAAAAAAAGTGCAGTTTTTCCTCTAGAGGCACCAAACAAGTCATCAATCACCGAATGATGCTCATTCACAACTAATTATCCACCAGACGAAAGTTTTTCAAAAGTGGTACGGGGGCTTGCTGTCCCAAGTTTTCAAAAATTTTCTCACATCTGGCTGATGAATCACCCGTCTGGTGCGGTATCGAACAGTCGGCATGTTCCCAACTCTCCATCGCTCCGCGATACCATGCTCATCAACGAGACCTCTTCAAACATTCCTCACGTTGACATCACAAAAGCGAAAAAAACAGTTGGTCGATTTTGTCTCGAAATACTTTTCAATCGTTTGCAGAACCTGGTCGAAGTGTTTCTATGTCATCTTTGTGGAGACTGCACACCTCTCCGTCCAGTGATATTGAATGATCTCCTTGTTCTTGCGACAGGTTTGTCTCGTCTTGTATTCATTCCCTCTCGTTGATGATTTTGACAGAATCTGATTGGGCCCTCTCAACAATTCTTGATGTGGATTACATCAAACCTCTTGAGGAATATTGTGAAAAGACACAACCATATGAGGTTCCTGTGTGTTACTTTTGTTGTCATCATTTCTCAGACTTCTCTCCCGAAATTGTTGTCTCTGATTGGTCTGTCAATATTTTGTGTTCATTTCGACTTTTTCTCATGATTTCTCCGATCAGCAAAAACATCAGAAGGTGGATGTCTTCGAATCTGTGAATCGTCGATTCCCTCCTTCCTTCTCGATTGGATAATCTCAATTTCGGATAAAAATCTGATCACTGAAGTTAGTTTTCCTCAAGATTTCCATCATTTTGATCCAGATCGGTAATTGTCTGTTGTTATGGACTTCCACTCTTCGATCGTCTTCCACCTTCCTCACCCACCACAAAACCCAATTTCTCGCATTTCTCGATCATTGTGAGAGTCATAAGTTATCGCTTACACACCTGACGGTTGTAGCTCAACAGTGTTTCTCGCCACATCCCGATGTGTCAAAGTTGGCTCTCAAAGCACTCTCCGCACGATGCCAGTCTGATTCAGAATCACGCTCTTTTCTCCGAACTGTCAAAGTGCCTTCTGGTTCGACTGACAGTTCGTCGGAGCTTGTCTCGTTCGTCGGACGGCTGTGTTCCACACTGGCCGAGCGTGTTTCGGAAATGAAGTCACTCTTCACCGAATCGTCGCCTTCGGATGGAACCGTCTCTGCTCTCTCCACAACACTACCAGACGAATCACCACTTCTCATTGGAAACACTGTTTTGGGGATACTTTGTGATGGATTCTCTCTCCTCAATTCTATTTTCGATCACATTAACTCCACATATAACGATGTGTGCCTCTGTCTCTTCTCATCTTGTCCAGATTCTGATCAAGCTCAACTTTGTTCATCTTCTCAAATCAACCATCATCGCCTCCCTCGATCTGCTTGAACCACAGAAAATTGAATCGAATAGTCATCCTGCAGACCAAACTGACATGTTGATCAACATTCTCAACATTTCCTGGAATTATACTGCGTCGTGTCTCTATGTGAACTCGTCACTCCGTCCGCTTGTCGAATCCACATTCTCCGATGTTCCGCAGCTGTGCTCACTTTTGGAGCGAACTTGCTGCCACTCTTCACCAACACATTTCTCTCATCTCGGAATGTTCGTCAACATCGGCACCTATACTCCTCACCTGATTCCACGCTTGCTGGAAGAGAATCTGGTTAAACGAGTGATCGACACCACCAAACCAATGGCAGTTCCAGTATCACATGGTGAATTCCATTTGGATCTCATCTGGACAATCGTGAACTTGATTTGGGATCCATCAGACATCACTCAAAACCAAGAAGACAAGAAACGAATCCGAATGCTTCAGTTTGAACGTGTGTTGAAACCGGCCAAGCAATATCTGCAGTTCATTCTTCAGCGAGAAGAGTTCATTCCAACTGATGGTCCAAGAGGGAAGAATCTGCCTTTTCAAATTTCTAATCTTTTGGAACAGACGTTGGCGCTCGAGCGAAAACTGTTGGAAGATGGTGAGATGGTGGAGACAGGAAGAGAGGAGTGGGAAGTGGGGTGGTTGGTGGAGAAGACCAACGAGTTTTATTTGGGGCAGAGACTGAAGAGGATCAGGGGAGACGATGTGGAAATGAAGATGAATGAGAAAGCGAGATGGAAAAAGCGAGTTGAGAGACTTCGAGAAGCAGGACACGAAGATGCGATGGAAGGATGGCTGACGAGAAGATCCTATAAAACACCGGAAGAGATAGAGGAGTGATAGTCGCGTGTAAAAGCCGGACTTGTAGATTAAACCGAACGAAGACCATGATCCATCAGAAAGGACGTCCTTCAACGTTCAAGTTGATTGGGACATCTAAATTCCCCTTATTCGACGACATTTCTTTGATCAGACCATTGACTCGTGCTTTTGTTCAATTTACACCTTGATTTGCATGAAATATTAGGAATGAATTCAAAGAGATATGAAGTGAATAAATTTCAATAATTTTAGAGTTGAGATCAATGAGAGTTCGTGAATGTTCTTCCGATCCTTTCCGAGGCTGTAAAGTTGTTGACATCTGTCGAAAAGTGCAGCAACTTTGTTTTGGTGGGCATTTGCCTCCTTGATCATTCTGAAGAGTTCGCAATCGTTCTTATTTTCGTCTTGTGGCTTCTTTTGATTTCGTGTGGACCATGTTCTCTTCCAAGAGCAGTTAATTGATTTTGTTGATATGACCCTTGAAATTCCACTCTTTACATCGCTCTGGATCAATGTTTGTTCGCGTTTTGTGGTCTCCTTCAGTCGAAACAATCGATCGTGAGAACTGTTGCTGGAAATCCGATCTTGCGAATCTTTCACCACCAAAATGATACGTGATGTGATTTAGAGAACGTGGTAAAACGTTCTTTCATTCAGCATTTCCTCGACAAACTATTCATGCGTACATCCTTCTCGTTGCGGATCGATGAGTCCGTAAAAGAATGAGTACTATCTTGAAATTGGAAATCGATCGATGATGGTCATCCTGAAAGATTGTTTACATCAGTCCTGTATTCATTGGGATGAGAAAAATGGAATCAGAAGCTGAAAACAAACAGTTTACACTGACCGTGTTAAACCTTTCAAAAAGTGAAAAGTGAGGAGATCGAGGCTTGGTTACATAAATATTGGCAGGTATGAGTGGGTGTTGTTCAGAAAATGATCAGTGAATCATAGTTCACAATTTATTTTGAATTGAATCCCATATTCCTCGTCATTAACTCATTCAGACAAAACGAAGAAAAAGAATAACAAAAACGGTTGAAGAAATGCTCGATGAATCATTGCTGCCCTTCGTTCGGTTTCATCACCAAGTCCGGTTTTAACACGGGACTATGAGTACGTGACAGAGGTTCGAATGGAGAATGGGATGAATAACAGAATACGGTCACGATGGACAGGATGGACATTATATGGATATTATATGTAAATTTCACGTTTCACGTCACCAATTGTTCATTTTCACTTGTTCTCGACCATCGCAGAAAGAACAACAGAGACGAGCAGGTTCGAAGACTTGGAATGTGAAAAGTGATTGTGAAGTGTGTGAGGACTGAGCTGACCTGTCGTGAGAACTGACTGTCACAAATCCTGAAATGAGATCAATTCAACGAAGTGAAAGTGTGGAGTCATCGCTGGATTATTCTATCTGAACTATCTGCCTTTCTCTCTTCTCATCTTGTCCAGATTCTGAAATCATCGGAAACAACTTTGGAAAACGTTGGGGATGTGAAAAAAAGGTTTTTGAAATGGAAATGACTGTTGTGAGAGATGGAGAGGTGAATGAAGTGGAAGAGTTGAGGAGATTTGAGTCAGCTCAACAAAACAGCAGAACCATCCAAAACGAGATGTCGGGATGAAGAACACGGAAACACGAAAGAGAGAAACATTCAATCAGATCTGACAAAGAATCGCCATCACTCCCTCCAATCCACAAAACGAGCTCAGAGGCATTCGGAGGTGTGAATGACAGTGAAACGACAGTGACTCAGGTGAGATGAGAGGCACATGTGTGTGAAGGTGTGAGTGGGGTGGTGTGAACATAGTTGATCGTGACGTGAGATGGCAGACGATGCTGGACAGTTCAAACAGCTGAATTGAGCGTCTCGTTGGGAAGGGTCCAGTCGAGTGAACGGAAAACAAAGAAAAATGTGTCAGTGTTGTGTGAACACATGAATGAAGATGAAACAAATAAAGATGTGAAAATGAAGAAGTCGGCCAATGAAGAACATCACGGTCGCCATGTTGTGAAATGAGTGGATTGAAGAGTCATCCAACATGCGACATCGCATGCCCCTCTTTCTCGTTCGACGGTTCAGCAACACTGTTCAGTTCGTCAAGTTGAGACAGAACTGTTTTCAGTGTCGGGCGTTGCGAAGGGTCAAGCGAGAGGCACGGAACGATGATCGCTTGCATCGATTCACTCACTTTCTCCATCCGAGGCTTCTCGTCTGTAGCCAGTCGACGCTGAGCGGCTGCTCCATCCACTTCCCCGAAGGGCACAGCACCAGTCTCAATTTCCCACAACACAAGGCCAAGACTAAAAACTGCCCCGTGGTCTGCATTCTCTTTCGTTTGTTGCCAACCATCCTGTCCAACTTCCGGCGCCATCCATCGCTGTCCATCTTCCGACGTCTTCTTTCCAACTTCACCCATCCCACTCTCCCCCAAAACAACACTCTGCCTCGAGTGCGTCCTCAGACTCACTCGATCATTCTTGTCGAACAGAACCCAGTGCGGTGACAGGTGAGTCAACACATCCACAACCATTCTCATCTCGGCAAGACCAGCAAGACCTTTCGCAATCGCTTGACTCACTTTTCGCTTCTCAACAAATCGAGTCGAGTGAGCATTGTGCAGAGCGTTGAACAGCGTGTCTGTCTCAACTGCCACTGAACTCTCTAGTGCATCGTTGCACACAATCACTTCCACACACGACTGCGATGGTGGAATTCCTTCTCCACTCGAAAAGCGGGTGTTCTCAAACAAAGTGTCTTGCATCACTTTGCTCGATGGAAGTGATGAGAGGGCGCTGTTTGGCGGGTTTGTGATTTGATCGTTGTCTTCCATCTTCTCATCTTCGTAAACTTGACCTGCTGACATCTCTTCGCTCATCAAAAGTGCTTTCCGAGTCGAGTGTCGCTTTCGATGCATACAGACACACACAACAATCACAAGCGATACGAGAAGCGCACACGACAGACAAATGATCACGGGAATCCACCATTTCGATCCAGCTCCACCAAGCGATTTGTTTCCTGATCCAAGTTCCGACACAACCATCCAATTCGGAGTTCGCTCTCCATTTCCAAACACAAGGCGACCTCGCCATTCCATCTTCTTGTTCAGTTCCGGAACATCTGCTGCTGAGAAAGGAATCACGATTTCCGTTTCATTCCAATGTGTCGCTGTCGACGTGAGATCAACAAGCTCGCTTTTCCCTTCCACTTCCACATTCTTCGACGAGTCCCACTCAAACACTTCCAACCACAGTCCACACGGCATCAGTGTCTTCCCAACCACTTTCACTGTCTGTTGTCCATTCTTGTCTGTCTCAACTGTCGATTCTGTCGAGCTCAGTGTTGGGATATAGAGTGGCGAAGCAACGAGGTATTCTTTTCCGTCGATTGAGCATTCCTCGGCGTCAATCCACATCGAGTCTGTGTCATCCATCGTCTGTTTGTCGATAGAGATTGTTCCTTCTCCCTCGCAGTGGATGTTCTGGCGAGCTGATGGGAAGTCGGATATCAACGGTCCGTTTTGAGAGAACACTCCAGCTGTCACATTCAGCTTCCCTCCACTCATCCAGATTCCACCCATTTCAATCTCTTTCATCGTCACACTATTCAACTCAGTGTCTGTCTCGATCAGTTCAACAAATCCTCGAGACCATCCACAAATCGATCCATCCTCGTTGTTTGATCCACTCCCTCCTCTTCCTTCAATCGAACAGCTTCGAATCACAACTGTTCCTTTCGAGGCTGACACCAGTTTGAACGACGAGCCAGACAAGCCGGCGATGACAGTGAGGAGTGTCAGTCTGCACTCCGCCTCCTCTTTCACTGAGACTAGGACACAGTTCGGTTGGGAGGCGGATGGACGAGCTTGAAGAGTTGCTGGCTCGGATTGGAACGAGAGCAGAGTGAACGGGACACTGGTTGTGACGACGAGAGGAGAAGAGAGATCGGCTGAATCAACAATTCGCATCGTGGTGTCCAAGATCCCAAGAGCAGTCGCTGTCTTCCATGCTGACTTGATCGCATTGCAGGTTTCTGGATCGGCTCCATTCCGATCCTTATTGGCACTCGTTTCCGTCCCACAAACACACAACGACAATTTCGATGGCTTTCGAGGTGTGGCGATTGTCGTTTTCGTCGTTTGGATTGGTTGTTTGTTCGAGTTTTCGAGGGCTGTGATTTCGTATTCTGAACCAAATGCGAGAGAATCATTCACGCCAAGTGGAATCACTTCGCTCCGACCAAAGGTGTCCGATGAGAAAGACACGTTGAACGTGAAAGAGTCATGCAGTGTCATCGTTCCGATCGTTCCACTTGGCAGATTCGATCCCGAAACTTCAATCATCATCGACGTGTTCAGTGAACTCGCCAGAACAACTTCAATTCTCGTGATCAGAGCGTCATCTTGATTGGCATCGTCTGGAGTGTTGAACTCTCCAGAGTGGATCACTCCTTTCACTGATCCATACGAAATCCCAACAATCGTGTACGAATACGAAAACTTCAGATCACTTCCTTCGGCATGATACAGTTGGAGAGAAGAAGACTTCGCCAGTTGTTCCGATGATGCAGTCACCACAAACGACGCTTCATGGAGTGGGGATGGAGGAGGCGAGGGAGAGTTAATTGGAGAGCCAGAAACAGTCACAGTGTAGAACTCTCCAGACACAAAGCCAGACCCTCCCACTGTCACGACGATTCTGTCTGTGCCATCTTGCGTGTGCGACGCCGACGTGACTCGCACAGGCTCAATTGGCATCGAAAAGCGCACGGATTCATCCAGAATGAACGAAGCCGTGTCAGAAATGGCGAGCGAGACGAGCTCGGACGTCTTCCCATACTCAAGCAACAGTTCACTCACTTTGTAAACTTCAATCTCAATTGGTTTTGTCCTTGTTTCGCTGGCGACTTCCGTTTCAGGAAGTTCAATTTCAGATCCAATCATGAGTCCTGCTGTGTCAACTTTTTTCACTTTCACGGACAGTGTCTTTCCAGAAGGAAGTTTCGCTCCACAAATCACAATCTTCGCATGTGTTTTCAATTCCCCAGAAAGCTCACATGAAACTGATGACACTCGTGCTGGTTTGCCTGGCATTGTCAGAGATCGTTTTGTTTCGTCTTTTGGCAGAGCAACTCTCAGCGAACTGCTCGACAGGCTCAGCACTTCGTATGTCGCTCCATACTCAAGGGTGGAAGACGAAAAGATCACAAATTCCAATGTTCCTTCCGAGTTCGCAATCCTGATCTTCAATTCCGTTTCTTTCGTGCTCACTGTGCCCTTCAAAACGAGCCAATATTCTCCATCTGCGATGTTCAATCCGGAAATCGAAATCTCAACCGTCTTCGCATCGCCATCTTTCAGCTTGCACGAGATCAACGTCACTGATGGCTCAGAAGGAGTTTTGAACTCTCCTCCCTCAACCACTCCAGCCTCTGTTCCATTTGTGATCGCTGTTATCTCATACGTGAATCCAAAACAGAGAGAAGAATCAGAACTTGACGAGAGAGAAAGAACAGATGACTGGGCTGCAGTTTGTGAGGAGGCCTTCACTGTGATTGTTGGAGTGTGGATGTCCGACGAGGTAGGTTCGGTTGTCGGTGTTCCACTCAGAGTGAGTGTGGATGTCTCGTCCTGAATTAATCCGCTTCCCGAAATCCAAACAACTGTTGTCATCGGCTGATCTGTCGAACACCCCGCATCCTTCACTCGAACTGGCTCCATCGGCATTCTCAAGAGAATCGGAGAGAATTGAGTCGGATAATCGACATCTCCAATTGAAGCTGACACACCAATCACTTCGTAGTCCTTCCCAAACTCAATCCAGTTCTTCCATTCTTCCTCATTTTCGTTTGATAGATACAACTTCACTGTCTCGTCAGCAAGATGTCCAGCGCTGTCTGTTGTCAAATTCATCACAAATTCCACAATTCCATCTCTTTCTTGAATCCTGATCTCGTAATCTGAATTGCCTTTCAGATGTCGAGATGAGAACGACAACTTGATTTCTGTCTTCGCTTCGTTCAGATCGCTCACTTCAATGTTCGAGAGACAAGCTGCTTCAGGAATCGTGAAGAAAACTGGCGATTGCATCGACACGACAATCGATCCATCGTCCTCCTTCATTCCACTCACAATCACAAACGTCATGTTCTCCTTCCATTTCGAATTCGCTCCAATCAATCCCAAGTCAACCCTTGCTTCGTTTCCTGAGAATGTCCCTTTGATTGTTGATTTATCATGAAGGGTGAACACGAATGTTTCACCATCCACATCAGATCCTTCCAGATTCAGCACTGCTTTCGTGTGGCTTTCATCTAAAACACACTCAGCTGATGTGAGTGTTGGAGTGAGAGTTACTATGACGATAGGTGAGTCTGAAAACGAGACATTGTGATCAGAGAGAGTCGCAGCACTGATTCTGTAGTCTTCGAGGGACTGTTGGAGAAGACCAGTGTCATCAATGCTCACTGTCGTTTTTCCTACGCTTGACGACATAGTGAATGCCAACACTCGATCAATGTTTGGTGCCTTTGTTGAGTCGGTTCGAGGTGTTCCTCTCGCATTCGACACCAAAAGCAAAAGCCTTCCCGACACTGCCTTGTTCAGAGTCACAGAAATCTCGGCTTCCGTCGAGCTTGTCAGCTGAGCTGTTAGTGATTGGATCGTTGCCGTTTGGGTTGGTGTTGGGAGAATAGGATCGGTTGTGAGTGTTGTTGGATAAAACCGATTCTCTTCTGGTGTTGATGTTGAATCGCAGTTGAAAACAGTTGAGAGCGACACTGTTGGCAGTGGATATGTTTGTGAGGAGTGTTTGTAGAAGTACAAATCTCGCCCATTTCCAGAAAAAGAGGAACATC
The DNA here is from genome assembly GCA_033064195.1 of Blattamonas nauphoetae. NCBI lineage: Eukaryota > Preaxostyla > Oxymonadida > Blattamonas > Blattamonas nauphoetae. The sequence goes on from JARBJD010000050.1 coordinate 119,351, forward strand.
CTCGAAATCGGAGAGAGTCAAGTCGGATCGAGTAACACTGCGAGAAGTAGCATCCACCACCACCGCCTTCCAAGATGGCAGCAGTGGTTCGACTGTTCTCGAAGAGACAATTTGATAACACATCCGATGGCGATTGAACATCCCAGGCGTTAATATACACAGCTCCTCCCAAAGAATTGGCCTGAGAGTTCAGAAAGACGGAGTCTGAGATGGTGATTGTAGCTATTCCGGAGATGGAAAGTGAACCACCTGGAGCAGACGAAGAACTCGTCACAAATGACGACGAAGAGATTGTCAAATGCTTGTTGATTCCGGTTTGTGATTGGAAGAAGACTGACCCTCCATTGCTCGAAGAGCACGAGTCGAACGAACACGATTCAATTTCGAGTCCGGCATCGACATTGTACATCGCAATCGCTCCTCCGTACGTGGACGCTGTGCAGCCTTTGAAAGTGCAGAGGGAGAAGTGGTGGATGACATTCGGTGCAGTCAGTTCAGTTCGGGTTGTTTTGTGCTGATTGTAATAGTCACTCGCTGTGCAGTGTGTGAAGGAGGTGTTCGAGCACAGAACCGATCCACCCAAGTTCAGATCGTGAATGGCTGTTCCGTAAAGATGGTTCGTGCAGCTTGAAACACAACTCCCAATCATCTTTTGCGAAACTGTCCAACAATTCTTGACATCCCAATCTCCTTCCTTCACATCTCCGCAATTGCTTGTCGTGTTCAAAAGTGATGCCGAAGAAAGGGTTGTGATGATCGAACAGCAATCTGAATTTGTTCGTGACAATCCACAAAAGTCGAAAAGCGGGCCAGTTCCAACAATCAGCGAAGCATCCCGAATCCAAAGTCCGTGCGACGCGATCTCCACATTCTGCGCAACGTCCACATCAGACGGCGAGGCTGAGCTGAGGGAACGAGATTCGAGGCTTGTCAGAGGCAGAAGCGAGGGAAAACACGACGAAGAGTGTGAGCTCTCATATATCGTGATGGAACTGAATTTCCCCGCATCTCCTCCAATAATCACCAAAGGCGTCCGTTCTGAGTTCGAAATCACATGACTCTTCCCAATCATCACATAAGATCCTGAAACAGTTGCGATCGAGGAACCAGCTGATCCACATTCGAATGTCAGTTCTGACATCCAGATTGTGGAATTTGAGATTCGGAAAAGTTCATTCTGTCTGTTTTTCCTTGCATCTGCAAATCCGTTCGATTCTGAATGATCTGATAAATCTTCATTCAGGTTCGGTGTCGATGATGGACAGATTGTTGAATGTTTTCCATTCATATTTAGGGTTGTGGATGTGATTTCATAGTTCGACACATGATATCGGCCATTCGGAAGCACTACTTCGGACTTGGTGAAATGAGAATTGAGAGCTTGTGTGGTATCTTGCTTCGAGATGAATGCTTCCAACGGGAGCAATTTTGGAGAGGTTATTTGATGATGCGACGGGTATATGGTCAGAAGGAGAGACACGAAGAATATGAACTGTATTGTGAAGTCGATCAATATCCCTTAATCGTTTGGTTCTTTGAAATCTGTGAATCCTCGAGTATTAAGCCTGTCACATCGACACGGTGATTTACTGAGTGGCTTACCTTCTCTCGCGGTGTTACCAAACATATCATCCACTTCTGTGGACGGCATCAAAACATGAATCATGAAAAGGGCAGATCGATTCTCAATGCCTCCAAAACATAAACTGAGGAGAAAACGCAATGTAAAACGAGCTGCCACACCTGTACAAACTGTTCACTCAAATATTTCTAATGCAGACATCGTGGATTCATCGCATCTCGACATCACAAGACCCAACGAAGAATCATCAATTGCTTCGTGTGCTAACCAATCAACCAATGATTTCCTCACGATCCTCCCGAATGATCGACCCTATGTTCAAATTTCAAAGCAGATTATGCAGTACGAAACGAAAAGAAGACGACTCTATCTCGAACCAAACTCTGTTCGATCGCATCTGGTGGGTGGTGATATTCCTCTTCAACATTCGATCACATCGGACTGGAGAGTCGTTTCGCAAGATTCAATTACAGACGATGATCTGCAGAAGGGATGTGTTTCGCTATTCGAACAAGTTAAATCTGGAGCTGAATTATCACCCGGCGAAGTGAATCACGCAATTCGGTTCATGGAATACACTACCAAGCTCTCCACAGATGGCCCCCGCTCTTTTAACTGGATTTCACTCACCACCCACAGAAGTTACCGTCCACCTCAAGTTGACCCTTCATCTTTCCTAAAAATCCTTTCCCATCCATCAGACACACTGCGAGCTGCTGCGATTGCCTTTTTTTCCGCTGGATACTCAGATTTTACAACTAAATACTCTCGTCATATCGCAGAGACTGACTTCTTTTCCAAACTGCTCTCTCTTCTGAAGCCCCACGAAATTCCATTCAACGACGCAACTTTGGACTTCCACCGCCACATTTCAGAAATTCTGCTCCATTTTATCGATGATATTTCTTTCATTAGCGAAAAAAGTCTCTCAACAAAAGACACCTTAACCTTTGCATCAATTGCCCAGACATTCTGTCCATACTTGCGGCATGCCATCGCCCATCTTGGTTTCTTCCCTTGGAAGCGGAATAAGAAGATGTTTAAAACGATTCTGCGACTATTCAAAGTCAACACCAACTTCGCCCACACTCGCTCATCTCATCCGGAACTTGCTGAGTTGTATGATGACATAAGGAACAAACTGTCAGAATTTACTTCTTCGATTGGTCTGGCTGGTCAAGATAATGCTGTCAAATGTCTTCTTTACGATCGACTGAGATCGGCACACACTTCGGTTTGGGTGAAGGGATTTGACTATCTGCTCGCTCATGCTGACGAAAGGAGGCAATTCTCTGATGTTGAACTGCAGTCGTTTGTGACTTTCATCAAGCATCGTCCAAAAGTTTACATTGACTACATACCGAAAGACACAACACTGGTCTTCGCAGACGATGGCACATTCACAATAACTGTGAATAACGAGTTGGTCTCTTCGTCCACGTTCCATCTCAGATCACTTCTGGTCCTCCTCACCCCAACACAACCGCAACATGCAACACTCATTCTCACTGCCACTCAAGTCGTCTCCAACTGGATCGACCGCGCAGACAGAATCAAACATTTTTGGAATGGCTGGCTCTCCCGCTTCCTCAACGCTGTCGACCCTTCGCACCTGCCATTCACGCCTCAATTCCATTCACTCCATGCTCTCCTCGTTGATGTGATGCGCAACATCATCTATTCTTTCGGGAAATGCGAACCTGACGCCGACTCTTCTCAACCAACAATCACTCGAAGTGAGTTGGAGAACTGCTGTCTCTCGTTTCTCAATCTCTCGAAAGAGTATCTCGTCCATCTCTCGCACAATGTTTTTGCACTCCATCCACAGAGTCAACCCACGATTTATTACTTGCTTTCGGAAGTGATGAGATTTGACCTGAAGACACCCACCACTGAAGGATTTCGTCGAGAGCTGAAGGAAGAGATGATCTCGTCTGCTCTCGCGTCATCCTCTCCGCCTTTGATCCTGACATCGGAACTTGTGTGTCCTCTCTCGGATTGCGAGACGATGGACGTTGTGGATCGAATTGTGGGTCTGCTGGACAGGGACTGCTCTTTGGATGACTCGACGATTGTGCGGATGCGTGTGTTCATCGCTGTTCACAACACCCGAAGCCTCCAACTTGCGTTTCGAAGCTCTGGACGCACGAAAGAGGAGTATTTGCACGCCTTCGAGTCTTTCCTCTCTCTTCACATCGAATCGTTCGAAAATTCACCGATCCGAAGTCTCCTCTCGCCTCGACACGACGATCTCGAACCAACATTGGACGAATGGGACGAGGCTGATTTGGAGACCGTTCCAGTTATCGTGCGAATGAAAAAAGAGACCAAACTCTCTCAAAACTGTGACACTCTCATCATCAATTTTGTTCTCGCCAATCTCCAACAAGCTCGTCACTGTGCAACCCGATTGACTCGAACACAGCTTGAGCGTCTGATCGCCCCTTCCATCGATTTCTTCAGCAAACACTTTCAATGTGCACCGTTCAACCCACACAGTTCACAATGGGAAGATGAGTTCAAACGCATCTGTTCCGTCTGTGACCAGCCAGTGGTAGCTCGCGCCATCAGCAAGACTGGACTCTTCTCCCGGATTGTGAATGGCCTCACAAACAGCGAGAAGATGTACAAATCGATTGGAACATTGGTGAAACCGATCAATGACGTGAAAGAAGGGAAGATCGACAAAACAACAGAAAGGATGTGGAGAAGAGGAGGATTTCCCACGATTCGAGAAGAAGGGCTGGAGGATGCGATCGAGTTCACCCTCTGTCGGAAGACCCACTCAATCTATCACAATTCAACCAGGGATGAAGCCCGATGTATTCTGCGATACTTTGGGGTCAACTGCAGATCCCTTGCTTAACGATCGTGGATTTGGATCTGAAAGATATTATTGCGATTGATGCCGTGCCGAAAGCGAAATCAACCCTGTCGGGATTGAGTGTCCATTTCACTTTGTTAGTCTCATCTCACAGAACGAATCACGTTTCTCTTTGATTGTCTTGTTATTTTCACGCTGAGTCATCAAAAGCAAGAGAGAATTGTTTTGTTTCACAGAGTTCTGTGGGTTCTTTCTTCCTCCACTTTTCTCGAGTAGTTTTTTTATCTGGTTCTCATCCTCTTCAGAGACGCTCGCCACCAGGGACAGAAAGACATTCTGAATGATACCGCCGTTTATGAAGACTGTTGAATGGAGAGTGATGTGAGTAACGCTCCGAGGTGAGTTCACAAAAAGAGGAGAGAGTGTTCGGACTCCAGCGAGCGGCGGCTCGAACAAGATAATTTTGGGAATGTGATGAGCACGATCCAGGGAAGAAGATGATTGGGAGAGAAAGTTGTCAACGTCCTCAAAGACAATCTGTGGAGAATGGTTGCCGTCCACACAAACGAGAATGGACTGGAGACAACCAGGATTGTGGATGTGAGAACAGAAAGAGAAACACAGCTGTTCATGTTTGCACTTTGGAGAGCAACAATTCTCGATTCAATTCACTGGCTCTGCGTCATGAATCAAAGAACCATGATATCTGTGAGTGGTTTTGTGCTTGGTTAGAAAGGAACCTCACACAAGTTGCTGTTGAGAAATGCACATTTGTCTTCTGCTGATGGTCATTTTGGAGAATCAGATTCTATTCACTCGTTTGGATGATACGAGAAGTGAAGATATCTGGAGATTGGATCAAAAAGATGCACATTGAGAGTCGTCGGGTGTACAAACTGAAGCAAACAGTCTTTCAGTGATGAAACGACCACAACCATTGTGAATGCTAGACAGACGTTGTATGGTGTTTTTGGCAGTTATCATCCCGTCGCTCAGATCAACTTCGATATGACAAAGGAGAAATCTTGAATCATGACATGTTGATTGTGGAATAGCCGAACAATCATGAAATGATTGGATTCCGGAAAAGGATGGTCAGTGTAGCTGAATACAAAGAAAAAATAGAGGAATCGCAGAGTGCGGAACTGGTGATAATGACTCAGATCGATAAAGGATCTGAACAATCCAAGGTTGAGTGTAAAACATGATCCAACCATTGGAGAAGTGATCACGAATTGGACTCGCCCATCCGGTGTCCTATCGAGCATTCGGCATCTATCCAACTAACTGACATTCACCAATACCATGCTTGTCGACAGGACATCTTCACAACCCCAAATTGACAACTCAAAAGCGAAACAAACAGTTTGTCGATTTTCTCTCGAAATCATTTTCCGTCGTTTACAGAACTTGGTCGAAGTCTTTCTAACTCATGTATGTGGAGAGTGCAAGCCACTCCGTCCAAGAATGCTCAAAGATCTCCTCGTTCTTGCAACAGGTTTGTCTCGACATGTTTTCCTTCAATCTCGTTTATGATTTTGATAGAGTCTGATTGGGCCCTCTCAGCAATTCTTGAAGTGGACTACATCCAACCTCTTGAGGAATATTGTGAACAGACACAACCATGTGAGGTTACAGTGTGATTCTTTTGATGTCACAATTTCTCAGACTTCTCTCCCAAAATTGTTGACTCTGATTGGTCTGTCTATTATTTGTGTTCATCTTGACTCATGTTCATCATTTCTCCGATCAGGGAAATCATCTGTAGGTGAATTAAAGCGCATTTGTGAATCGTCGATTCCCTCCTTCATTTTCAAATGGCTGGCCTCCATTTCGAGTCAAAACATACTCATTGAAGTTTTGTGTCAATCATCTTTCCTTCATCTCGTTTCAGATCGGAAATTGTCTAGTGTTATGGACTTCCACACACCGATCGTCTTCCACCTTCCTCGCACACCACAAAACCCAATTTCTTGCATTTATCGATCATTGTGAAAGTAAAAAGTCATCTTTTCCACATTTGATGATTCTGGCTCAACTGTCTTTCTCCCCTCATCTCGAAGTGTCGAAGATGGCTCTCAACGCTCTCTCCATTCGAAGCGAAACTGATTCCGCAACTCGAAACTTCCTCCGAACACTCAAAGTGCCTTCTGGTTCGACTGACAGTTCATCGGAGCTTGTCCCGTTCGTCGGACGGCTGTGTTCCACACTGGCCGAGCATGTTTCGGAACTGAAATCACTCTTCACCGAATCGTCAGCTTCGGATGGAACCGTCTCTGCTCTCTCCACCACGCTTCCCTCCGAATCACCCCTTCTCAATGGAATTGCGTTTTTGGAGATGCTTTGTGATGAACTCTCACTTCTCGACTCACTTCTCTTTGACATGGACAATACCTTTGGCAACGTGTGCCTTTGTCTCTTCTCATCTTGTCCAGATTCTGATCAAGTGCAACTTGGTTCCTCTTCTCAAATCAACCATCATCGCCTGCCTCGATCTGCTTGAACGACAAAAAAGTGACTCGAACCATCCACCCACAGGCCGAACTGACTTGATGATAGACATTCTCGACTGGTCGTGGGATTGTGCTGCTTCATGTCTCTGGGACAGTCGCAAACCACTCACTCGAATAGCGGAGTCCACCTTCTCCGATGTTCCGCAGCTGTGCTCACTTTTGGAGCGAACATGCGGCCACTCTTCACCCACACATTTCTCTCATCTTCGAATGATCATCCACGTTAGTATAACTCTCCCTCGCCTTGTTTCTCGCTTGCTGGAAGAGAATCTGGTTGAACGAGTGATCGACACATCCAAGCCAATGACAGTTCCAATCCAACATGGACAATACCATTTGACATTCGTTAGGGTCATCGTCAACTTGATTTGGGATCCTAAAAATATCACTCAAAACACAGAAGAACAGAAGAGAATCCGAAAGTTGCAGTTTGAACAAGTGATGACACCAGCGAAGGAATATCTGCAGTTCATTCTTCAGCGAGAGGAGTTCATTCGGGAGGATGACTCATTCAGCAATGATCTGCCGACGACCGTTGATGATCTTTTGGTAAAGACCTTAGTGCTCGAGAGGGAAATATTTGAAGATGGTGAGATTGTGGAGACAGGAAGAGAGGAGTGGGAAGTGGGATGGCTGGTGGAGAAGACAAAGGAGGATGATTTGGGAGAGAGACTGAAGAAGATCAGAGGAGACAATGGGAGAATGAAGAAGAATGAGAAAGCGAGATGGAAGAAGAGAGTGGAGAGACGACGAGAAGCAGGATACGAAGATGCAATGGAAGGATGGCTGACGAGAAGAGACAATCAAACACGATTCCAGATTTTGGTGTACGTGAGAGAGGTTCGAATGGAGAGTGGGATGAACAACACTCAGTGAGAAGGATAGAAGGAGCGTCACGATTAAGAGAATGACTTTCACGTTTCACGTCACGGTTTGATCATTTTTCGTCGTTTCTGAAGAAATCAAAGGGAAAAGGAGAGCAGAATGAAGAGTCAATGAAATGACACAACGAGATGAGTGTGAACATTCACAACGCCTGCCAGGGAATACCTCTCAACGAGGGACGAAATGTCAACACAGCCTGAAGTGAGAGTCAGGAATGTGGGTGAGAAAACCGAGGGATCGTTTGGATTCCACAGCAGGCCTCGCTGACAAGAATGGAGAGAGAATGGTCTTCTTTCAGAGCAGTCACAATCCCACTCACAGCGTCTCGTCGCTTCCCAGGCTGCGAGCTGTGGAGCACAGAGGAAAGATGGATCAGCATTTGGTGTGGATGCTCGCTCGACATTCGGAAGACCGCTCGGTTGAGGATGTGTTTGGACAGCCATTCCATCTCCGAACCCATCGTGGCTGATAGTGGTGTTAGAAACCCGCAGGCGTTCAGAAACCCGCAACGAGAGTCCAAAAACCCGCAACCTCACGATCTTCGTCAGAATCATGTTCTTTATCCATTTCTTCACATTATTCTCTAATTTTCTCACTTTTTTGTAAAAATCAATCACATACAATTGTGAAGTGACGCATTTGAAGCAGATCTTTCTCGAGACTCAGCTTTGTCATCATATACTACACTGTTCTGACTTTCTTATTGGATACGTTGTTGAGAGCTTCAAAAAAACGTTGTATCAGTAGTCAGTTTCATTTTCTTCTCTTATATTCTTCTTTTGAATGCAGAACCATCGATGTCACTGTCCTGTTGTCTTCTTGACGTCAATATCTGTATGAATCCTGATATTATCTCCTCCTCAGAATGTTGCATCTGTTAGATTATCTCAGGATTGATTTCAAAAAGAGACATACTTCATTGTTGACACTTGGTGATTCTGCCGAGAATCGCTGATCATCTCACTACCAATGGTCGGATGGACTTGAAAAACATTTTTTTTGAGAATTGAAACTAGTTTTGTGGTTGAACGGCATGAATTGGGTCATGGGCTTGGAAACACCAAGTTGTGTTTGAATCCTGACCCATTTCTTTGAATCTCTCGTTTCACTGATGTGTTTTTCTTCTTCTCTTTTCCCTAAAAACTTCTTAATTCCTTCTGTAGAGACCATGAGAAAAACAGAATAATTCATGAATGAAGTGGCGGTTTTATCACGCTGGTTGCGGGTTTATGAACCAGAGCGGGTTTCTAACACCACTATGAGGAGAGCATTTCGAGAGATCTCGACAGAATCGAGGAGAGCCTCCGCTAAATGTCTCTGCTCGCTCAGAAGAGTGACCTGCAACGAAACAGTCTCCAAGTTCGATTGTTGGAGATTTGGTTGGGAGATGTTGAGATTGTCAGTGCTGACAAGGCTGACTCCAACCAAGTTGTCATTTCGTCGAGAGAGCCTTCACGCATCCTCTCAAAGAGCCCGTACAAGGATTGATAGTGGTGTTAGAAACCCGCACGCGTTCAGAAACCCGCAACGGGGGTCCAAAAAACCGCAACCGAACGATCTTCATCATAATCTCACTCTTTCACCATTTGTTCACATTATCCTCTATTTTTCTCACATTTTCGAAAAAATCTATCGAAAACAGTCGTGAAGTGACGTAATTGAATCTGACCTTTTCGAGACTCTGCTTTGTCATCAAATACTACTCTGTTCTGGCTTTCTTGTTGGGTACGTTGTTGTGAGCTTCAAAAAACATTGTCTCAGTGATCGGATTCATTTTCTTCTCTTCTATTCTTCATTTGAATGCACAATCATCGATGTCACTGTCCTTTTGTCTTCTTGACGTAAATCTCTGTACGATTCAAGATATTATCTCCTTCTTCGAATGTACTATCTATCGGATAATCACAGGTATGATTTCAAGAAAGAGACATCCTTCATTGTTGACATTTTGTGATTCATCCATGAATCGCTGAATCTCACTCCCAATGGTCGGATGGATTTGAAAAACATTTGGATTTGAGAATTGACACTTGTTTTGTGGCTGAAAGACATGCAGTGAGTCATGGGCTTGGAAACATCAAATTGTGTTTGAATCATGGCCCATTTATGTGAAAGTCACTTTTCACGAACGTGTTTTTCTTTTTCACTTCTTCCTAAAAACTTCTTAATTACTTCTGTAGAGGACATTAGAAAAACAGAATAATTCATGAATGAAGTGGCGGTTTTATCACGCTGGTTGCGGGTTTATGAACCAGAGCGGGTTTCTAACACCACTATGATCAAACCCAATCACTCGTGAAGTTGGTGGGAGCTAGACGAGACCAGTCGATGGATTGTGCGTCATCTCTTTCTCGCCATTCCACACACTCGCGAACTTGTCTGGCTGATCTGGCCACTTCTTCAGATCATGCCAAGCTTCGTTGAAACAGCAGCTGGCATGTTCTTCCCAGTCATCCTGCGCCAGTCCCGCTTTCGTGTCGAGGACAGTCTGGACGAGAGAAGAGAAGCCAGCCATCCGCAAACTCTCGACGAACGAGAGGAACAACTGCTTCCGATCATCGCCCACATTCACATAATCCGGGAAGCGTTGTTGGATGAGGACGGAACTGTGGGGCTGGTCTCGCCCTGTGCTGTGAGGAGGGAGGGATTGAGTGTGGACAGATCCGTTCATTCGCAGATCGTTGTGGAGAGACATCCGAACTTCGAAAGACGAGATCGCGTTGGTCCAATCCGAGTGCATCATCGGAACAGACACAAAGTCGTCCGAATCAGACCCAAGCACAACACCCAGCCCGTCCACAGCGTCAACACAGCCGAGACGGAGTGAGGCCTCGCTCATCACATCCCCAACCACCTTTCTGTCCCACCCGTTCCACACTCCCTTCGAGATGACAGTTGTTGGGTCGATGAACAGATTTCCAGTGACTTGGGCTAGTTTCTCAGAGAGACGAGCAGATTGTGCTTTGAGCTGAGCCGACGATCGCTGTGTGGATTTGGAGTTGAGCTCGAAGGGGGCTTGGAGGAGACATGGAGCTCGACGAGCACGACGCAGCTTGTTGGGAGCGCCAATGTCGTCGGTTGTGATGAATTTTGGGACAGACTTGCAATCGGCGAGCACAGCGAACTTGACGTCATCGCTGCCGACGCTGCAGACAATCAACACGGGGAAGGCGGATGATTGGCAGGCGGTTTCGACGGCTCGGGGGAGCTAGCGGGCTCCACTTCCGAAGAGATCATGAGGACAATGCTGAATGTCAATTCTGTTTTGAATGGTTGTTTGTTTTGGTCTTGTTTATGTAAATGTGTTGTAATCTCGCGTTTCTTTGTTCTTTTCTGATGTGTTGGTTGTGGACATGTTCAAGAGATTCTCCTAACTCTGTGAAAGCTAACGCAAATGAATCACGCATCCTGATGAGACCAAGCAGACTCAATGGGATCTCATATTTGATCAAGCCATTGGAGAAGATTTCTACCTCTAGACTTTTCCATCAGATCTTCGATCGACATAATTTGTATCTTACCATCTGTCTGTCGTTCAGCAATACCATGCTTGTTGACAAGACATCTTCACTACCCCAAATTGACAATACAAAAGCGAAACAAACAGTATGTCGATTTTGTCTCGAAATCATTTTCCATCGTTTGCAGAACTCGGTCGAAGTGTTTCTAAGTCATCTATGTGGAGAATGTAAACCACTCCGTCCAATGATGTTGAATGATCTCCTCGTTCTTGCGACAAGTTTGTTTCGCCTTGATTTCCTTCCATGTTGTCGGTGATTTTGTCAGGATCTGATTGGGCACTCTCAGCAATTCTTGAAGTGGACTACATCAAACCTCTTGAGGAATATTGTGAAAAGACACAACCATATGAGGTTCCAGTGTGATTCTCGTTTTGTCATCATTTCTCAGATTTCTCTCCCGAAATTGTTGATTGTGATTGGTATGGCATTGTTATTGTGTTCAAATTGACTCTTTTCGTTATTTCTTCGATCAGGGAAATCATCAGAAGCAGAATGTCTTCGCATCTGTGTGTCAACGATTCCCTCCTTCTTCCTCAAATGGATGGCCTCGATTTTGGATGAAGATATGATCACTGAAGTTTTTTATTCCATACATTTTCATTCTTGTATTCCAGATCGGAAATTGTCTGATGATGTGGACTTCCACAATTCGATCGTCTTCCTCCTTCCTCACCCACCACCAAACCCAATTTCTCGCAGTTATCGATCATTGCACGAGTAATGAGTACTCCATTCCGCTTTTGACTATTCTGGCCCGTCTGTGCTTCTCCCCACAACTCGAAGTATTGATGAAGGCTCTCAGGCTCCAGCTGAAGCGATGAGCCTGTTATCCACACAGGGCTCTCGCTCAGCATGAGAGTGTTGACGTGTTAAGGGTCGGTAGATCAAACACCTCGAATGAATCACGAATTCACAAACAAATCATTGCAACAAACCGGAAACGACAGCCGGACAACCCCCGCTGAGGACCCACCAGCCTGGGTTGGCCCCGCCGTCGAACATTTTGCAGCCACATTTGCAACAGTTTTGCACAGTATTGTTGGAGAAAATAAGGAAAAGACTGAACCCAGGCATCAAAACAGAAGGAATGAACGAGAAAGGCTCATCGATTCCGACTCCAACTCCGATAGCTCAGATGAGAAGACATCACAACTTCTGTTGGAGAAACGAAAGCGTCTCCCTCCGAAGCCCACACAGATTCAAAAGAAAGTAAAACACAAAAGAAAGGCCGATGGATCAACACAGATCGATTACAACAGTGACTTTTCGGAGTCGGACACTCGCTTGCAGCTTGTCCCATCTCAACCACATCAGAATCTACGCAGCTTCGCCTTAACGTCGCAGAAATTGATTCAGATGTACATCCCAAAGTTTTCTCTCGATTGGCTATCATCGACACTCCCAGCAGAAGTCCTAGATGAAGTCAGAGGATCAACTGAGTATCTCCGCCCGGCATTCAAAATCGCCAGCAAGACAAAAGACGCCCTTCGCCCCAACGACATGCCTGGAAAGATTGACACTATTGCTAAGTCGGCAGTAGACAGCCTTCTCGTCGCCCTCTCAGCCTTGTCTGAATTGCTCGTTAGCATGAAAAGAATAGAAGTACCTGATGAACTACTACGACAATGGACGCAAGTCACGTGCTGTGTCGCAGATGCTGCTACAAAAGTTCAGGCTCAGCGATATCTGCGGAATAAGAACTGGACGGATGTTGCCCAAGCACTTGAGATCCAAACCGAAGTTGGAGAGCCGCAAGTACTCACGAGTGTGCGCCACGACACTGACTTTTTTCGAGGGGAGGGGATGGAAGACAACCAAGCCAACTTCCATCCCCGGCCCAACCGAAGCTACAGATCATATCGTCCCCTCAACAAGCCACCTGGGAGTCGCAAACCACAGTAGTCGTTCCAACCCAACGCCTTCCAATGATGAAACACAGACTGAAGACACAGTTGGAACGATGGCGAGCAATCGGTGGCGACAAGAGAGTTACAAAAGGAATGTTTGGGGAGTGGAAGACGCCGAACAGCGAGACGAGGCTCATCGGGACAGCTTCACCTCATCCATTCTCAGCGTCATCCCGTCTAGAACATCTGTTCAGCCAAGAATTGAAGAAGGAGATGCAGACAGCCGTTGTCAGGGAAGCCACCACCGGAGAAGTTCTGTGGTGGAACAAGACGTTTATGATACCGAAGAAGGACGGAACGTACCGCAAAATTCTCGATTGTTCGCAACTAAACGAGGAAATCAAAGATCGGAGTTTTCGCTTCGAGGACTTCTCAACGCTGAGACAGATGATACAAGCAAACGACTTTGCCACTGTGATCGACATCAAACAAGCCTTTCATCACGTGGATGTTCAGCCGGAATTTCAACGCTTCCTGGGTTTCAGATTTCAGAACAGAGATTATCTCTATCAGACGATGCCTTTTGGAGTCAAGCATGCCCCGCGCGTGTTCACCAAAATCCTCCGTCCAGCAATAGTCCACATCCGTCAACAGTGGAACCTGCGAGTTTTGGCATACATGGACGACATCATCCTTCTCCACCAGAACCCCACACACCTCAGTGCTGTCACGTTGGAAGTGTTGCAGTTCTTGAAAGACTTGGGTTGGTTGGTGGCAGAGGACAAGTTGATTCTGAAACCAACCCAACAGCTAGACTACCTGGGATGGAGTCTCGACTTGAAGGAGAGCACCTTCAGAACACCACCAGCAAAACAATCAGCGTATATCAAAGCTACTTCAAAGACTGTGTCCCTCGCACTCGGACGGAAGAAGGTGACAAACCGATCGCTCGCCAAACTAATCGGGAAACTGAATTCACTTCACCCACAACACAATCAGTCCTCTCTGTATCTGGGGGCATTACATCGAACACTTCAGAGAGGACTAAGACTGACGGGATGGAACGGATCCTGTCGTCTGAACCCGTCAGTCTTGGGAGATCTTTCATTCTGGACCACAGCACTCAAGCGGAACAGACCACAGCTAATAGTACCACCATCACATCAAGCCTGCCTGACAACAGATGCCTCAGAGAAGGGGTGGGGGGCAGTGCTCGAGTGGAAGAATCACTCGGTTCCGATGTTCGGTCAATGGTCAACCAAGACACTCCCACACTCAATCAACGTAAAGGAGACAATGGCGGTGGAGCGAGCGGTCAAGATGTCAAGACACATTCTGAAGAGAGAGAACATATCCAATCTGAAAGTGCGAACAGACAATACAACAACAAAGTTCAACTTGCAGAAGTGGAAGGCAGGAAGGAACCTCCTCTCGCCGACAACAGCAGTTTGGTCGCGTTGCGCGAAGACAGGAATATCGATAGTGGAGGTGGAACACGTAAAAGGAGTGAACAACGTCGTGGCAGACTCTCTCAGTCGCCTCCACCCGTTGGGAGAGTACCAGATCCTCCCAGCGATCTTCCATCAGCTAGTCTCCGAGCTGGAATGGAGACCAGAAGTGGACGCATTTGCGTCCCGAGAGACCCGCCTTCTCGAAGTGTACTGGTCGCTCAACAGCGAGCCAGAAGCGACAGCGACAGACGCACTGGTTCAGGACTGGGAGGGAAAGAAACTGTGGATCCACCCTCCCATCCGACTCATCGGCAAGGTCCTCCGGAAGCTGCAACACTCATCATGCCAAGCGGTGCTCGTTGTTCCCAGTTGGGAAGGCCAGTCCTGGACACACCTGTTCCACCAGCTGTGCCCGACTCGCCGAACGCTCGGATCGTACGAGACGATAATGAGGATGACAGGTCAGAACTCGACTCCAGAAGACTCAGAGGAAGGGAAGACAAAGACTCCCACCAGGACTGGTGGGAGTCGGTTTCCATCAGATCAGAACGAAGCCGGAGAACACTTCTTTTGTCAACTCAGAGTTGTAGCCAAGATAGACGAGAAGGCAGCAGACAGATTCCTTCCACAATCCCGCGACGCTCGAAGGAAGTGGAGGAGAGCGTTCACGTTGTTAGACGAGTTTGCGGACGAACGGGGAATCTCTGACGAGGAGTTCGTTCACGGCGAAGGAGTCGAAGCTCACATGTTAAACTTCACGAACTGGTTGTTCGATCAGTTCGGAGAGAAGAAGTCCACAATGGACATCGCTACAACTGTTCGCTCCACTTTGTGTCTCCTCAACCCAAAGACTATTCGCGAAGACTCTCCCACATGGAAGAAATGTCAGAAGGAAATCAACAAGAGGACCACAGCTCCACCAAAAAGGAAATATGACATCATGTGGGACGTCGAATTACTGTTCAAATGGGCTGGTGAGAGCAGATGGCAATCTGAGGTGGATTTTGTTCAACAGCAGAGGAGAACTCTTGCCTTGGTCATGGCATTCACTTGCTTACGACAGGCTGAGCTGCAGAGACTCACGTGGGGAGCAGTGACGTGGAAGCTGGATGTGGAGCCACCAAGAGCTGAACTCCTCGTCTCAGTGAAACAAAATATCCAGATGAAAGTCCACCGAACCGTGACATCCATTCGTCAGACATCGATCTCGCCGTTCCATGCACTCCAAGAGCATCAACAACGGGTCCTCTCCATTTTCAATTCAAAAGCGAACTGCCAGCATGACTCACTCCCGCCAACAATGCCAGTCTGGGTTGAGGCAGCGACTCTTCAAGGGCTTTCCATTCAGCGAATTCGAGAAGAGACAAAATCAATCCTGCAAGAGTTGGGACTCCCAGCGATCTATGGAGGCTATACTATCAAACACGCAATGATTTCATATCTCAGATCCGTTCAGGAGATGGACTGGGCCGACATCAACGCTTTGGTTGGGTGGAATATCAACTCAACCGCCGCACAGACGTGGTACAACATCCGAGTCGCGGACAGAGCGAACATACAGACTCGGATAGCTGACCAACTGAAGCTGCCGAACCCGGACGACACGGTAGGCCCTGGCAAGCAAGACAAGCAATTCCCGACTTGTGATCCTCATGCTGAGGCGAGAGCCCTGTGTGGATAACAGGCTCATCGCTTCAGCTGGAGCCTGTATTACCACACAGTGCTCTCGCTCAGAGTAGCCATCAGCTTCTCTGGCGTCGGGTCGACTCCACCCAAAAACCAGCTCATCGTCGACTGTCTTCTTGTCTTCTCACATCCCATCTTTCTCTTTTCTTTAAACAACCAACCAGTTTCAGTCTTCATTTCTTCTGATTCCTTGAACCGTTCGATTTCTCTTTAATTCTCGCTCTAGCCAGGCAATGCCTCCTCCAGTCTGGTATCCTCGGATCCACTGGAGCTGCCTTGAATTTCCTCCGCGAGAGCACTCAGTGTTGTCTCCTTCAAGAGAGAACATCCTTGGAGCAGAGAACATCAGTGCTAAGCCTAGGAGTCAACGCACTGATCTGATGAGACCATCTCCTGAACGAGGGAGACTCTCATAACATAATTTGATTCATTCGATTGCTTCTTTCTCGGTGTCAATCCACCGACCCTTAACACGTCAACACTCTCATGCTGAGCGAGAGCACTGTGTGGTAATACAAAGCACTCTCCACACGATGCAAGTCTAATTATGAAACACGCTCTTTCCTCCAAAAGCACAAAGTTCCTTCTGGTTCGACTGACAGTTCGTCGGAGCTTGTTCCATTCGTCGGACGGCTGTGTTCCACGCTGGCCGAGCTTGTTTCGGAAATGAAGTCACTCTTCACCGAATCGTCGCCTTCGGATGGAACCGCTGTTTTGGGGGTGCTTTGTGACGAACTCTCACTTCTCAACGGAAACACTCTTTTGGACGTTCTCTTTGAAGGATTCTCTCTCCTCTACTCGCTTCTCTTTTATACTGACTCCGCCTTTGAAAATGTGTGTCTCTCACTCTTCTCATCTTGTCCAGATTCTGATCGACTCCAACTTTGTTCCTCTTCTCAAATCAACCATCGTCGCCTGCCTGGATCTGCTTGATCAACAAAAAAGTGACTCGAACTGTCCACCTACAGGCCGAACTGACATGATGCTGGATGTTCTCGACTGGTTATGGGATTGTACTGCTTCCTGTCTCCGTGATGGTCGCAAATCACTCACTCGAATTGTCGAGTCCACATTATCCGATGTTCCACAGCTGTGCTCACTTTTGGAGCGAACTTGCAACCGTACTTCACTCAAGCATTTCTCTCATCTAGGAATGATCATCAATCTCACTCACAATCTCCCTCACCTGATTCCTCGCTTGCTGGAAGAGAATCTGGTTGAACGAGTGTTGAACACCACCAAGCCAATGACAGTTCCGACAGCACATGGTCGATTCCATCTGCGACTCATCTGGGCCATCAGGAACTTGATGAAAACTCCGATAGTCATCACTCAAAATAAAGAAGAGTGGAAGAGAATCAGAAAGTTGCAGTTTGAACATGTGTTGAAACCTGCGAAGCAATATCTGCAGTTCATTCTTCAGCGAGAAGAGTTCGTTTCGATTGTTAACACAAGTGGTTGGAATCTGCCAACTGAACTCAGTTATCTTTTCGTACGGATGTTATTGCTCGAGCGAGATCTGTTTGAAGATGGTGAGATTGTGGAGACAGGACGAGAGGAGTGGGAAGTGGGGTGGTTGGCGGAGAAGACAAACGAGAAAGAGTTGGGGGAGAGACTGAAGAAGATCAGAGAAGACGATGTGAGAATGAAGAAGAATGAGAAGTCGAGATGGAAGAAGCGAGTAGAGAGACAACGAGAAGCAGGACATGAAGATGCGATGGAAGGATGGCTGACGCGAAAGGACAATGGAACACGATCGGAGATTGAGGAATACCTGAGACAGGTTCGAAAGGAAAGAGCGATGAACAACACACAGTGAGAAGGATGGAAGGAGATGAGAGATTAAGAGAATGAAATTCACGTTTCACGTCACCATTTGTTCATTGTTACTCGTGTCTGAACAAACCAAAGGGAAAAGGAGAGCAGAATGAAGAGAGAATGAAACGACACAACAAGGAAGAGAATGGACACTTCCCACGATCCTGAACTTTACTCCATCAATCAAAATGTTGGAGACATTCACACCGCCGGGAAGGGAATACCACTCGTCGAAGGATGAAATGTCGACACGGGCTGAAGTGGGAGTCGTGTTGGTGAGGGTCTGAATTCGGTTGAGCGACGATTGCACAGCTCAGCCAGGTTTCGGGAAGTGTTCACAAGCACTTCGGAGTCGCTCACAAGAACGGAGAGAGTGATGTCGTCTTTCAGAGCAGTCGCGATCCCACTCACAGCGTCTGGTCGCTTCCCAGGCTGCGTTCTGTGAAGCACTGAGTAAAGATGGATCAACATTTAGGGAAGATGCTCGCTCGATATTCGGAGGACTGCTCGGTTGAGGACGTGTTGAGACAGACACTCCATCTTCGAATCCATCGTGGCTGAGGAGAGCATTTCGAGAGATCTCGACAGAATCGATGAGCGATTCCCTAAACGCGTCTGCTCGCTCAGAAGAGTGGCCTGCGACGCAACAGTCTCCAAAGTTCGGTTGTTGGGTCGATGAACAGATTTCCTGTGACTTGGGCGAGTTGTTCAGAGAGACGAGCAGATTGTGCTTTGAGCTGAGTCGACGATCGCTGTGTGGATTTGGAGTTGAGCTTGAAGATGGCTTGGAGGATGGCCTGCGCCGACTTCACTTTCGCTTCGTGATATTCTTCAACAACTTGCCCACACCACATCTCCACAAGAAGAAGTGCGAAATCGTGCATTTCCACGCGAACAGCAACCTGAGCGGCTTCGATGAGATCGATGTGGAGAAGGCTGAAGAGGCTGGACGGGTACTCTTCGTCGAGGGGAGGATGCGACGCTTGCCGATATTGCACGAGACACTTCCCAAAAAGGGTTGTGTGGTTCATGTTCTGATCAAAAGGAGACGAGTCTCGGTTCAGAATCGTTCGGAGTTGAATCGTGTCGTGTTGGCGGATCTGCTCCAGAACTGACAGAAGAAATCGGAAGATGCTGGCTTCGATTCGAGGGATGTGTGTTGGGGTGTCATCCACCATCATTCCATCCTCACTCCCGTCTGGAGAATCTGGCTCTGCTGTCTGTTTGAAGATTGTTTCAAAGAACACAGAAAGAGTTGTGATGTTTGCAGGTGCGTCACTCCACAGACAGTCCAACAACAGAGGCATCACCAACTTCTCCGAAAGTTCCACAGAAATCGCAAAGAGAGGTTTGAGAGTTCTGAGGAAGCTGAAAGGAGAGTGGGAGGCGAGTGTAGAACAGAAATCGGTGACGAATTGCCGATATGGAACGTCGAACGGAGACGGGATGACCAACGCGTTCGAACGCGGCGACGCAAGTTCAACGGAATTCATCGAGCTGAGAGGCGATGGGAGAGTCGTGGAGGATGTGAACGAGTTTGGTGAGCCAATTGTGGTGTTCATATTCGGAGAGAGAAGAGCGGTCGAAGAGACTCCAAGTTGGAGAGACTGTTTATCTTGTGGTTGTGTGGTATCGATACTGTTGTCCAGAACACTTCCCTTCCTCGCCGATGTCCATTCGCTGTCGTACTTCGAGAGAGGCATCTGCTTGAACCCTGCTAAGATCCTCCTCTCCAATTCCGGGAGTCGAGTAGCTGCCATGCTTCCGTCCAGATGCATGACAGATTGAAGCGAAGTGGAGAGTTGGATGAATGTGGCTGAGTCGAGTCGCTCATTGTAGACGAGAGAAAATAACGATTGGAGAATGTTCAGAGTGAGTTGCTGGTCATCCGGATAGTTGGTTGGGTAGATTCTTTTGATGACTGGAAGAGCAGAATGGAGGAACGGAGTCCAGATCCCGATATCTCCAAGCGCACTCAGAGCATTGGCTCGCATGGATGCGTGGGGAGAGGTGCTTGCGACGAGATGAAGAGAGAGAGTCAGGAGAAGTCGATGTGTTTCTGAAGGATAGAATTCCGATGCTGGGTTGTGGAGTTCTGTCCATTGGATTGAAAACACTGCAGCTTGAATGATCATCGCTGATTCTGTTGGCAGTTTGAAAAGAAGATTCTCGCTTTGATTGATCAGTGAGAGGTCGAGCTGAACTTGGGATGGATGATGAAATTCGGAATGTGCATACGGAAAGGTGAGAACACCAGCGTGAAGTCATTTTTTGTCGTTGAGATTTTATCCAAACTCGGTTATGTTCAGAGAAAGCATGGAAGAAATGAATGCCATCACCATTCTTATTTTCTTCGACGAGTCTTTGGCGAGGACCTGGTTTTTGGTCTCGTCGGGAGTCGTTTCCGGTCAGCTTTCTTCGTTTGATCGACTGTTCAAGTGAACCAACTCAAACAACCAATCTGTGCGAGCTCCTGAGAATCAATTCATTTCGAGGGTGGGTGAAAAAGAGGAAGAATTGACAGTGAGTCGTCCACACATGCTTTTATCATTTCTGTTCCTTCATTTCTTCACGCCGATCCAGGTTTCTGGACAGTTTGTGAAGACCAGAGGATGGGCGATGGTGAGTGGATGGAGAAACTGCCATCGACTCCACAACCAGCCAGCATCCCACAATCCGGTTGGGAACAGCGTCAACACGCAATTCCCATCAGCCAAGCAAACAGAATCGAGAGCAGTTGAGGGAGCAGTGCTGCTTCGATCAGTGTGAGGAAGAGCTGGTGTGCACAGAGAGCGTTCGGAGGACGGAGCGATGCATGTCCAGCATCGTTTCGATCGCATCGCTTTCCCCGCTTCATTCCCTCCTTCTGCTTCTCGTTTCGAGAGGGAGAGAGATCAGTCATTGGTTGGTGTGGATGAACAACCATTTTGATTCTGTCGACATTCCGAAGAGCCGACGACGATCGACGATGTCGATCCATTCCGAAATGGCATCGCATCGGCGTCCACAACAGAAGACGATCCTGTGGTACAATCACAAATCAAAGATCTCACACAAACCGCTGCCAATCAAAAGGATCGTCAGCATCGACAGCTTCCATTTCCGAGCAGTTGGAGCAGTGCGAGAGTGGCGGCGAAGGAGAAGGAGAGTGTGGCGAGCATCGAGGGAGGGAGACTGGCGAGAGAGAATCCGAATCGTGCCGCCTGCCAAAACAATGAGTGATTTCAGAGCCGACAAAGATCACGCAAACAGTGTTCATTGTCTCAAAGAAGCCTGAAACTGGACGAAATTGTTCGCTGGGTTTGGTCTGTTTCTATTCATGTTATGGAAGGTTCATGCCCTGCATGTGGTTCCATTTGATCGAGGAAGCAAAAATCCATCCTCCTCTCGATCCGTTCTTGTCGTTTTGCTGCTTTTCTTCCATCACATCTTCGAATCCCTCCATTCTCAACATTCGATGCACTATCGTCCACCAGTGTCGACATTCTCTCCTTTTCTTGCTCCATTCCCATTGGAACTTGTACATGTCTAATAGAAAATACCAGATTGTCTTTTCTTTTTCGAAGAATGAGAGACAACTTGGGATCGTGAGAAAGACAGGCATATGAAGAACAAAATCCATTGTTGGTTGATATGATGGACATATTTGGAGGAGTTGAGCGATGAGTACCAGAAAACGTCTGGATTGCTACCATCGATGATCGAATAGCGGTTGACGCACAAATGCCAAATATACTTCTCCGATGGCACCAGAACTTGCTTCAACACCGTCTCGTAAACAGTTTGTTGCTCATTGCCGTCTTCAATTCCGAGTTCGTTGAGATAATTTGGAATTGCGGGCAAGATAGAACGGGAGATAATTTGAGTGAGATTAACGCGGATATCGACTGCTTCCATGAATGAAAGAGGCAGCGGATTGAGAGTCATGATGAGTTGAGGGATCAGCTCAGCTTTGACAAGGGCAAGGAGGTTTTTGGTGGAACAAAAGAGAATCAGATGATTGAGGACCTCCATCGCTGCTGTGTTGATGACCTGGCCGCCTGAAGAAATGAGTACCACAATGGACTGGACGAATGCTGTCAAAGAATTGTCAGAGAACGGTGCAAAGCTGCCGAGAAAAGCATCGATACAATCAAGTTGCGTCATATTCACAGATTTGAGGAATTTCACTGCTTTAGCTTCGAGAGAGACATCAACTGCAGGCTGAGACTTCACAGTGGCAGCGAGAGACCGAAAGACAACAGCCTTTTCGGATTCAGATTCAAGGTCTTCTCCTCTCCAATTCAGGAACGAGAAGCAATCCATTGAAAATGACAAGTGAGAAGAAGACAAATCAGAGCTTTTTGAATTTGAGCAGGTGTTTGTTTTATTGATTATCGTGTTCATTCTCACAGATTCTGAGGCGAATCTCTTTTTATGGACCAGAACAAAAGTGAATCAACGATACAGAGAAAAGGATATGAAGATCTTGAGTATTGATTTTGAGTTGTTGAAGGCAGGTCAAATGTACTCTGGTGACGAAGTGAAGAGTTGAATGGTGAGGAGGGTAGATCAATTCTCGATGCCTCCAAAGTATCAACTGAGCAAAAAGAACGATGTTACACGAGCTGCCTCACCTGTTCAAACTGTTCACTCTAATATTTCAAATTCAGACATCGTGGATTCATCGCATTCAGACTCCACAGAAACCAACGAAGAATCCTCAAGTGATGATACACCTAGCCAATCAGACAATGATTTCCTCACGGTCCTCCCGAATGATCAATCCTTTCTTCAAATTTCAAAGCAAATTATGCAGTATGAACTGAGAAGAAGACGACTCCATCTCGAACCCAACTCTGATCGATTACATCTGGTGGGTGGCGAGATTCATCTTCAACATTCGATCACATCGGACTGGAGAGTTGTTTCGCAGGATTCGATTAATGATGATGATCTACGCAAAGGATGTGTCTCTCTCTTCGAACAAATTGACTCCGGACTTGAATTGTCCTCCAGCGAAGTGAACTACGCGATTAGGTTCCTGGAATACACCACGATGTCCTTCCAGGATGGTCGCCGCTCTTCTTTCGACTTCTTTAATGCTACCCACGTAGGTTGCCGTCCACCAGAAGTCATCTCGTCATCTCTCCTCAAAATCATATCATATCCGTCAGAAACTCTGCGAGCTGCTACACTTGCTTTTTTCTCCACACTTTTCTCAGGTTGGTCATCTCGTTTAACTCTTGATGTCGCACACACTGACTTCTTCCCCAACCTCATCTCATTCCTGAAACCCCACGAAATTCCATTCGGTGACGCAACTATGGATTTCCATCGCCATGTTACAAACATCCTGATCAATTTTATTGATAAACTTCTTTTCTTCAGCCCGCAAGAGTTGATATCTGAATCCATCCCAACGATTCTCCAAGCATTCTGTCCATACTTGCGACATCTCGTCGCCCATCCTGCTTTTTTCCCTTGGAAGCACCTTTGGATGACATTTGACTCGATTCTGCAACAATTCGAAGAGATAATCAACGATATGGTGTATTTCTCATCTCATCCGGAACTTGTTCACTTTGTTGACGAAATGAAGAACACACTTTCCGAAGAGCTTGCGTCTTTGATCGGTCTTGCCGATCAACAGGGGACAGCCAAATGTCTTCTCTTCGGTCGACTGGATTCGGTGAGCACATCTGTTTGGGTGAAGGGATTTGAATGTCTGCTCGCTCATGCTGACGAAGGGAGGTAATTCTCTGATGTTGAACTGCAATCGATTGTGATCTTCCTCACACGTCGCCCAGGGTATCCACGACTGCGCTTCGCTGACGATGGCACGTACACGATCAGAGAGAATGATGAGTTGGTTTCATCGTCCAAACTCGATGTCCGATCGCTCATGGCACTCCTCACCCCAACACAGCCACAGCACGCAACACTCATTCTCACTGCCACTCACGTCGTCTCCAAATGGATCAACACCTTCGACAGAATCAAACATTTTTGGAATGGCTGGCTCTCTCACTTCCTCAAAGCAGTCGACCCTTCACACCTGCCGTTCACGCCTCAATACCATTCACTCCATGCTCTCCTCGTTGAAGTGATGCGCAACATCATCTATTCTTTCGAGAAATGCGAACCTGACTCCGAATTCTCTCAACCGACCATCACTCAAAGTGAGTTGGAGAAGTATTGTCTCACATTTCTCACTCTCTCGAAAGAGTATCTCGTCCATCTCTCGCACAATGCCTATGCACTCCATCCACAGAGTCAACCCACGATTTATGACTTGCCTTCCGAAGTGATGCGCTTTGACCTGAAGACACCCACCACTGAAGCATTTCGTCGAGAGCTGAAGGAAGAGATGATCTCGTCTGCTCTCGCCTCGTCCTCTCCGCCTTTCATCCTGACAGCGGAACTTGTGTGTGCTCTCTCGGATTGCGAGACGATGGACGTTGTGGATCGAATTGTGGGTCTGCTGGACAGGGACTGCTCTTTGGATGACTCGACGATTCTGCGGATGTGCGTGTTCATCGATGGTCACAACACCCGAAGCCTCCAACTCGCGTTTCGAAACACTGGACGCACGAAAGAGGAGTATCTGCACGCCTTCGAGTCTTTCCTCTCTCTTCACATCGAATCATTCAAACATGCACCGATCCGAAGTCTCCTCTCGTCTCGACGAGACAATCACGAACCAACATTGGAAGAATGGGACGAGGCTGATTTGGAGACAGTTCCCATTGTGGTTCGAATGAGAAAACAGAACAAACTCTCAATCGACACTGACTCCGAAAACTTTGATGCTCTCTTCGTCAATTTTGTTCTCGGCAGCCTCCAACAAGCTCGTCGCTGCGCGACCCGATTGACTCGAACACAGCTTGAGCGTCTGATCGCCCCCTCCATCGATTGCCTCAACGAATCCTACCAACTTCATCGTTTATCCTTCTCCATATACCATGATAAATGGACGAAAGTGTTCAGAGGGATCTTTTCAGTCTGTGATCAGCCAGTTGTGGCTCATGCCTTCAACAAGACGGGATTCTTCTGCCGGGTTGTGAACAATATCACACTCTGCGTGGAGTTGCCTTGGTCAATTGGACCTTTGAGTAAAATGATGGATGATATGAAGAGAAAGAGATTCGACAGTGAAACAGGAAGGATGTTGATAAGAGGAGGGTTGTCAACGATTGGAGGAGAAGGACTGGAAGATGCAATCGAATTCGTCCAATTTATGAAAACGATTGAATCCAGTGATAAGAAAATCAAGAATCAGGCTCGAGATATTCATCTGTTCTTTGGAGTCAACTTACCCGCTCTGCCTTCTGATGATATGCCTGGAACCAATTGGCTATATCACTTTCTATGTCGTCTCTAGAGCGAAATCAACCCTTTCGGGATTGAATGTCCATTTCACTTTTTTGATTAATCTCATCTCACAGAACGAATCACGTTTCTCATTTATTGTTGGTCATTTTCATACCCAAAAGAACAAGAGAGAAAGAAGAGTAATCACTTGAGAATGGCAAATGAAATGAAAAGGGAGAGCAACAATCGACCAACGAAAACAGAGACAATTCAGAAAGAAGAAGAAGTCTGTGAATGAGACAATCGAAAGATGGTGCCCATCTGTTTTGAGTGACCTGACGAATGTCGGGTGAGCGAGAGTGTGCACAGCAATCAGAAAAGAATGGTGTCTTCCCAGAATTGGACGTGTTCATCATCGTTTGGTCTCGCTTCCATCACATCCCTCGCAGTGGCACGGATGGTGGACGGGTTGTGGCATCGGAGAGCGAGTCAAATTGGGCGAGTGGTGTTCGTCGATGGTGATAACGTGGATTGACAGTGGAGGTTGGAGTGAACGAGGAGCTGAATGAAGAAAATGACGAAGGGTGAGCAGAGGTTGTTGTGGACGGTGTGGAATGAAGATGTGGTGTCAGATCCGAGACTTGTGCGACGATGAGCAAACCAATTGAATATTCAACATCTGTTTGTGTATCCCTTCCAATCGTCCGATCCCACAACTCGGGACCAGCGTGACGATGATAGTGATGGGAGAATCCCACTCGAAGACGAAGGAGTGGTGGACACTCAGCGGACGTAGGTTCTCGCTCGTTCTGTTTCTGCTCGTGAAGGCTTCCTGACACATGCAGCAGCTGCCGTGTCTGGTTCAGTTGTCTTCGATTTCTCACAGCGCAAGTTTGTCTTCATTCGAGAGCGGAGAGGAAGAGTGACGAGCGAGAGCGGGAGAGGCGGAAAAGCATGCAAAAGATCCACTCTGTCACACACCACAGAAGAGGCAGTGTGTTGAGAATGGGATGCCCATCCAATCAACGAAGCTGGGTGATCATCAAGACGTGGTGTCACGGACGAGACATGCGAAGTGATCAGAATCGGACGTCGATCACATTTGAACTTGGCTGGTCATGATCTTCAACCATCCGCATTGTCCAGTGTTCATTCTAACCAAGCTGGTCAACACGATCGAGTCCTGCACAACTCCTCCTCCCCAATGCCCTTTGCGACTGGTCAGTAGCCTTCCTTTCAGAGTGCTTTCCAAGTCTTCCTTCCCCATCTTTCGAAGAAGGAGCTTCTACGACTCTCATTGTTCTTGATTCTTCCGATCCTGTGCTCGCTGCATCGAGATCGTGTTATGTGGAAACGTCAGAACCCACTTTGGGTGACAATTACGACATCTTTCGAGTAAGTCGGTGAATTGTGTGTGGCAACTTGGGATTGTGGCAAAGACAGGCATATGACGATCGAAATCCATTGTTCGTTGATGATAAGAACATCTTAGGAGGAGTTGGGTGAGGGCAACCAAAAAAACAGGATTGCACTTCATCCATGATTGGAGAGAGTTTCACACACAAATCGCAAAGATCCTTCTCCGAAGGGACGAGAACTTGCCTCAAGATCGTCTCGTGAACAGCTTGCCCATCGCGATCTTCAATTCCGAGTTGTTCCAGAGAACGTGGCGTTTGGAGCCAGAGGGAACAGGTGATGATGCGAAGTGGACATGTGTGGATATCAATTGCTTCTGTCAGAGAGAGAGAGACTGTGGGTTGAGAGAGGAGACGACGCTGTGGCACAATCAGAAATCAAATAGCTCACATAAACAGTGTTAGTTGTCCAAATGAAGTCACAATCAGGTCGAAAGAATCACTGGCTGACTGTTTCTATTCCAGTTCTGGAAGGTTCATGCCCAGCAGGTTGTTCCATATGATCGAGGAAGCAACGACCAATCCTCCGAAGTTTAATTGTTTGTCATTTCGCAGCTTTTCTTCATTTGTATCTTCGATGCCCTCCATTCTTAATATTCGATGCACTTTCTTCCACATCTGTCGCGCATTGTCACTTTGTGTGTTCCGTTTCAGTTGGAAATCAAACATATAAAATTGAAAATTCCAGATTGAACGATCATTTTCGAAGAATGCGAGACAACTTGGAATCGTGAGAAAGACAGGCATATGAAGAACACAATCCATTGTCTGTTGATGATAAGAACATATTCGGAGGAGTCTGGCCAGGATTTCCAGAAAAAATTTGGAGAGAATGTCATTTTGGATCGAAAAGCGGTTCACACACAAATGCCTGATATACGACTCCAAAGGTGTGATAACTTGCTGGAAAACCGTCTCATGAACAGCTTGATGTTCATCACCATCTTGATTTCCGAGTACTGCGAGACTTTCGGGAATGGTGAGCCAGAGAGTACTGAGGTTACACCATTCATGGAATTTGGAACTTTTCCGGCATACCACTTCACCCCATGATAATTGTTTTGCTTGAACATCTTTTCCGGAAACGACGATATCTTTATCCTGATCTTTGTAGAGATTCAACATAGAGAGATGTTATGGGAAAACTAGTGAGAAGTGAAGAAAATGGAGTATTAAACCAACAATAAAGGAGAAAAAGACTTAATTTTGAGTGAATGATTGCACAGTTTCATCGCTATTGTCGGCTCTGACTGTTTTCAAGATGAGTTCAATGTGTTCATCGTCCAAGACAGCGACTGGTCCCTCAGGTTCGTACTCAATTCCAATCCCACTCATGAGGAAAGCAGATTGAATGTTGTGGAGGGTAGTTGCAGTTTGATATCCTGAAAACACTTGTTGGATTGTGACTGGAAGTGGAACTGGCCCGGTCGACAGTTTGATTCGGGTTACTGTCTTCTTCACAATTCCGAAGGTTAAACGGTCCAGACTCTGAAGCAGATGAGTCGTATTGGGAGGTAGATGAAAGACAGATATTCCATGATCGGAACACATCCCTCTTGATTCTGTCGAGAGATGGAAGGCTACGTTGTCAAGGATGAGGACTGCCTTAGCGTGTGGTTTCTTTATCTCCTTTCTGATTGCCTTCACGTAGGGAATGAGCACGTATTCAAGCCATCTTTGGTAAACCTCACAGTTGAATCCTCCTTTTGGTGAAGAATCCAACATGATTTCGCGCTCCAGGTCCAGTCCGTACTGTCGTGATTGGTCTTCACTGAGTGGCTGTTTCAGTGATACATACATGGGTAATCGGCGGCCAGAGAGGGAGATGGCGCCCATGATGGAAAATTTGATCTCCTTTTCATCTGTCGGATAATTAAGTGGAATTCTTCTGAGCCTCTGTGATCCTATAAGACGTTGAGGTCTGTTATCCTTTCTCTGTTGATACCCCATTTCGTCACAGTTCACTAGTAGCAAGGGATGCACATTTTCAATTTCGACTTTGAGACGTGCAAAGTGTGTCATGATTGTTTCGATTTCGACTTTCATTTTCGATGAATCCCTTTCGTTGATGGTGTGGAAGCAGATTCTGTCTTTGTGTCGATTGACGAATTCATACGGCCAAGATACTGAAAGTGTTGTTTTTCCGGATGCCCGCAAGACCCATCGAACCAGATCGCTAGTGGTCCACAGTTTGAGTTCTTCACTGTCCTTCTCAATCTCGTCCAGCAGCTGCCCAACCTGTGCCCTTGAAAGAACAGCATTTGTGACGTGTTCTTGTTTTTCATGGTATGGACCATGGATTGCCTTGCTAGCCACGTTGGGAGAGCAGCCAACGATTTGTGCCAACGATTGTCTGGAAAGGGTTGGAAACGATTGTGCTTGCTGAAATGCGATGAGCTGTCGGCATCCGTCTGCAAACGATGTCCAAGAAAAAAGTTGGATGCTGAGTCCTGCCTCGAACGCCGCGAATTGCGGCCAGCCGTTCTCGCGAAGGACTCTCTCAATGTCAGCAAGTGAGAGGGTGGTGCGGTGAGCTGTCATCTTTCCTTGCTCGAAAAAAGTTTCGTATTTATGGTTCGTAAGATTTGCAGGAAAGTTCCAAATTCCATGAATGGTGTAACCTCAGTAAGGGTGATGGTTTTCATGACGTTGATGTGGATATCGACTGCTTCACCAAAGGAAAGAAACTGTGGACGGAGAGTGATGACGAGTTCAGGGATCAGATCAGCTTTCACGAGGAGAAGAAGGTTTTTGGATGAACAATACCACATCAGATTTTGGAGGATCTTCATTGCTGCCATGGTGATAAGTTGACTGGCAGAAGAAATGAGCACTACAATGCACTGTACGAATTTGGTCAAAGATTCATCAGTAGACGATGCAAAGCGGCTGAGAAAACCATCTGGTGAAGTTTGAGTCTTGTGAGTCACAGATTCGAGGAATTTCATTGCTTTAACTTCCAGAGAGCTATCAAGAACAGGCTGTGACTTCAATGTGGCAACGAGCGACCGAAAGACAACAGCAATTTTGTATTCAGAGAGACTGTTTCGTTCGTTCCAATTAAGGAACGGTGAGCAATCCTTTGACAATGGCAAGTGAGAAGAGGACAAATCAGAGCGTTTTGAATTTGAGGAGGCGTTAGTTTTCTTGATTATCGTGTTCATTCTCACAGATTCTGAGGCGAATAACTTATTATGGGTCATTCCAAAAGTGAAACAATGAAAGAGACTGAGATGAAATAAATGTCCAAAATGAACAGTAAAACTCCAAACAACGAATTTAATGTTCACCAAATCGACATATTCATCAATTCGTCATCTGTGATGGAAGGTGACGAAGAACTGGTAGACACCAGGGTCTTTGAATCGTCTGTTCTGATTCTGGCCCAGAAATGGCCCTGGACAGTGAGAAGTTGATTGAGGTGCAGCACAAACTTAGATGAGGTAATAGAGAGACGTAGTGGTCATTTTGAGTTGTTGAAGCTCCAAGCAACACTTCGAAGCTGCCACTGCACGTCAGAGCTTCAGCCAGTTCTCCGTTCATAGACAGTGACTTCACTCCGAGTGATGATGGATTGAAATCAGTTGGCAGGGCACTGGACGAGTCGAAGGCTGAATGACACCTTCCATCGGTGAGAAGGAAGTCATTCGTCTGGGAGTCGTCGAGACCTCCCATCTTTTCGTCACACTCCGCGTGATCCTGCGCTTCCATCTCTTTCGGAGCTGGTTCAGCATTCTTCTTCAATCGTCACCGGAGCAGAGCGATCAGAAGTGGCTGTCAACATCATCCGATCTTCCACAACTCCTCCCCAACCTCCTTTCCCACCCTTCAGCTCTCTTCCTTCCACAGTCCTCTCCAACTCCTCCTTCCTCACCTTTCGAAGAAGCATCATCATCGACTCGCGTTGTTCTCCATTGTTCATGTTCTGTTCTTCCAACATCGTCATCGTGTCAAAACAGAAATATGAATCAGCACGTGCGATTCTGATGTTGAGTCGTGGCCTGGACGAAACCCTGCAATCCAAGTGTGGCTGGATGACGATGGGTGGATGAAAGGGTCGGCTGGTTGAACGACGGGGGCAACGATTGTGTCGGGTTCATTCAAAGCAACACGCAAGTTCATCGAAGAGACAAATCCCACAAGACAAAAC
This sequence comes from Blattamonas nauphoetae, assembly GCA_033064195.1. NCBI lineage: Eukaryota > Preaxostyla > Oxymonadida > Blattamonas > Blattamonas nauphoetae. The sequence continues at coordinate 150,336 of JARBJD010000050.1, forward strand.
AGGAGAGAGTCCACAACACTCCACGGGGCACGGGTGATGCACAACAGTTGTCATGAAGATTGGTTCGGCATCTCTGGTCGAGAGGAGAGTGAACAGGAAGTGGCTGATCTGCATCAAGAAGCATTTTCGTTCTTCCGTCTTCCCAAATCGTCCAAGATCATCGTCGACGTGGGAGCATTCTGAAATCCCATTTCATGATCAGAACGAATCATGAAGAGAGGACGATTTCGTCGAGCAATCAGGAAACAATGAGATCGCCACAAACAGCGACGAATGGCGAGGATAGACTGGTCTGATTTGGGCGGAGTGGGAACGTGTGGCGACGAGAGAGGGAGACTGGGGGAGAAGTAAATTCGTTCGTGCAAATGATGAGGTGATTTCAGAGTCGACAAAGACGACACACAAATAGAGTTGACCAATAGAAGGAAGAAAGAGTTCGAAAGGATCGCTGGTTCCTGTCCGAGTCTACCAACGTTTCCGAATGTTCATGCCCTGCAGCTTGTTCCATTCAATCGAATTCTCAACAATCCATCCTCCTTCGATTCCGTCTTTATCGTTTCGCAGCCTTTGTTCAGTCACATCTTCGACGCCCTCCATTCTCAACATTCGATGCATTGTCTTCCACATCTCTCGCGTTTCTTCCCTTGTTTCGTTCCATCCACGATGGGGATCGTTCAGTTCATCCAGAAAACACCAGATTGAGTCTTCATCTTCGAAGAATGCGAGACAACTAGGGATCGTGAGAACGACTGGCACATTCACGACGAAATCCATTGTTGGTTGGTGGTATTGAGATATTTCGAGGACTCGGGCGAGAAGTTTCATAAACTCCTTGGATTGGTCTCCATCAACAATCGAATAGCGGTTGACGCACAAACGGCAAAGATAGTGCTCGGAAGGTGCCAGAACTTGCTTCAAAACTGTCTCCTGAACAGCTTGTTGTTCATTCCGATCTTCAATTCCGAGTTTCCTGAAGCGACTTGGCCTTGAGAGCCAAACTGTCGATCTGATGATTTCGATGAGGTTGTTGTGGATATCTTGTGCTTTGACGAATGAAAGAGAAAGTGGATGGAGAGTATTGATGATTTGAGGGATCAGATCAGCTTTGATGAAGGCAAGCCGGATTGGAGGTGAACAATAATAGACGAGAGTTTCGACTATCTTCATAGCTGCTGCGGTGATGACCCGATTGGGTGTTGAAACGAGAACCACAACGTGAGGGATGAAGTCTGTCACAGACAAATCGAAGAATAATGCATGGGGGTTGAGAAACTTCACGGCTTTCGCCTGCAAACAGACATCCAAAGCAGGCTGGGCCTTCACTGTGGCAACGAGAGACTGAAAGACAAGTGTCCATTCCGCATTAGATTGAAGTCGATTTTCATCCCAATTCAGGAACGGTGAGCAATCCATTGGAAGTGGCAAATGAGGAGAGGACACATCAGAGCGTGCTGTGCTTGATGATGTGTCGGTTGCATTGATGAGCGTGTTCATTGTTTTACGAATCTTGTAGAGATGACTTGACATGGTCAGCCCACAACCGTGTCTTCTGCATCAAGCAGAACGAGATGTGGACAACAATCCAACACACACAGAGAATGCAGAGAATGCGACGGCAGAAACCAGTCATCGCCTGCCGAGGACGAGGGTGAAGAGGTGAAACTGACGATTTTGGGAGTGCTGATTGTGAACGAGTTTCGATGTGACTGAGGCACCGAGTATTCAGAGAGGCCATCATTCTGCGATCAGAGCAGCGTTGATGTGACAATCTAACATTTTGGGGAACAATGATCATCGACGTGTCAGCACGTCCATAGTTCATTCAACTGTTCTCTCATTCTCAATCCCTCCTCATTCCCTCTGTTCTGAGAAGAGCAATCTGGCAAAATGTCGTCATTGACAGTTGAGAGTCATTTTTAGGGTTTGTCAGTGTCTCCGAAAGAGCAGTGCCCTCGTTCCTTCATCCACACACACGGAGAGGAAGGAAGAGTGGAAGCGACGAACACAGGCAGAGATGGTGGCGACTGGAAGAGGACACCAACGCTCCCTCGCTTCAGTTCCTCCTTCTGCTTCTCGTTTCGAGAGGGAGAGAGATCAGCCATTGGGTGGTGTGCATGAACAACCATTTCGAATCTTTCGCTTTTCCGAAGTGTCGACGACGATCGACGATGTGGATCGATTCCGAAATGGCATCGCATCGGCGTCCACAACAGAAGACGATCCTGTGGCACAATCACAAATCAAAGATCTCACACAAACCGCTGCCAATCGTCAGCATCGACAGCTTCCATTTCCGAGCAGTTGGAGCAGTGCGAGAGTGTGAATGTGGCTGCGAAGGAGAAGGAGAGTTTGGTGACAATCGAGGGAGGGAGAGTGGCGAGAGAGAATCCGAATCGTTCCGGCGAACGAAATCACGATGTGATGCCAGACCCGACAAAGATCACACACAAACAGTGTTTGTTGTCCGAAAGAAGACAGAAACTAGACGAATCTGTCGGAACAGTTGGCAGACGAAGCTGTTCGATTGGTACATGTGGATGGCCAAAGCGACGGGTGTGTGGTGGATGTGGGAAAATGGGATGAAAAGGGAGAAGAGGTGCGCGAGGTACTCCCACAAATCACAAATCGCCTGTTCCTCATCAGTTCGGTCCAGGTCCAGAGAGTCCAGTCCAGACCGAGTTGACAGCAGCAGAGAATTTCGATTGTGTTCGAAGCGTCTGAGTGCACATGCAGCTGCGAGCAAGAGAGAGGAAAGATCTTGTTCGAGATGCACGGGATGTCTTGAGTGTCTGGCAAGAAGAGACGCTGTCCATTGAGGGTGATGATGCGGAGAGTGATCACGCCAGTTTCACCCAGTTTCAATTCAACATGTTCAGAACAGTGTTGGGTGATGTGTTTGAGTGAGAGCATTGTTGTGCTGGTCACAATTAGCTTGGGTTCACGAACTCAGCACCCCAACTGACGCGATCGAGTCTGTCCACCATCCATCAGCCAACGATCCAATGTCGCAGAGAAGACAGTCAGCCGAACAGTCATTCCTCGCATCGCTGAGACACAACCATCTTCCCATCGACACTTTCTGGATGATTTGACAATGTTGGGGTTTGGAGCTCTCTCCGCAATGGAGGATCACAGCAGTGAGGAGGAAGTTGTGCTTCACATCTCCAGTCGAGAGTGAGAGAGGGTGCATGCCGTATGGGAATTCGATGTGTTCATCAGTCTTAATCAAAGAATTTGTCTTCTCGGTACGAGTGAGATCGATGAAGAAGTTGTGTGGGAGGGCAGAGGGGAGTGGGAGGGTGTGGGGGAGACGGAGCAGTGATCAAGAAAGAACATGGTTTGGGAGACTACATCTTCCGATCCTTCCCAATCGTCTTCCAAAGTGTAAGGTGACGAGCGAGGGAGATCCAGAATGAATGTGTGGATGTCGACTGTTTCTGATAGAGAGAGAGATTGCAGATGGAGAGAAGAGACGATCCTGTGGCACAATCACAAATCAAAGATCTCACACAAACTCCAACCAATCGTCAGAATCGACAGCTTTCATTTCCGAGCAGTTGGGGCAGTGCGGGAGTGACAACGATGGAGAGGGAGAGTGTGGCGACCATCGAGGGAGGGAGGCAGACTGGCGAGAGAGAATCCGAATCGTTCTGGCAAACGAAACCATGAGGTGATGCCAGAGTCGACAAAAATGACACGCAAACAGTGGTTGTTGTCAAACAGAAGCCAGAAACTGTTCGAGATGTCTGCTGCTCCCTGTCTGTTTCTACCAAGGCTCTGGAAGGTTCATGCTTTGCAGCTTGTTCCATTCGATCGAGGAAGCAACAATCAAGTTTCCGAAGTCTGTCTTTCGGTCATTTCGCTGCTTTTCTTCAATCACATCTTCGATGCCCTCCATTCTCAACATTCGATGCACTGTCTTCCCTATCTGTCGCTCATTGTCACTTGTTGTGTTCCAGTTCCACTGGAAATTGATCATCTCAAACAGATAAAAGTAGATTGAGTTCTCTTTTTCGAAGAATGTGAGACAACTTGGGATCGTGAGAAAGACTGGCATATTCAAAACAACTGCCAATGCCGGTTGATGGCAAGTTGATATTTGGAGGAGGCGAGCAAGAAGAATCATGAATTCTTTAGACATGTCACCATCGACGATCGAGAAGCGATTCACGCACAAATGGGATATATACTTCTCCGAAGGGGACAGAACTTGCTTGAAAACCGTCTCATAAATAGCTTGTTGCTCATCGTCATCTTCAATTCCGAGTTGGGAGAGATAATATGGAGTTGTGAGCCTGACAGGATGGGCGATGCTCGACAGGAGATAAGTGTGGGTATGGACTGCTTCAGGAGACGACAAAGACTGGGGATTGAGATTGATGACGAGTTCAGGGATCAGACCAGCTTTGACAAGGGCAAGGAGTTTTTTTGGAGAACTTTTGAAGAACAGACTTTTGAGGGTCTTCATTGCTGCCATGGTGATAACCTCACTGGCCGAAGAAATGAGCACCATAATGCACTGTACGAAGTCGGTCAAAGATTCATCTGTGGACGATGCAAGGCGGCTGAGAAAAGCATTAGCTGATTCTGGACCATGTGGATCTATATATTGAAGAAATTTTACTGCTTGAATTTCCACTGAGACATCAACTGCAGGCTGTGACTTCACAGCGGCAACCAGAGATCGAAAGACAATGGCCTTTTCGTGTTCAGACACAAGTTCATCTCCTCTCCAATTCAGGATCGGCAAACAATCATTTGTAAAAGGCAACTGAGGGATAGACAAATCAGAAGACTTTAGACTTGAGGAGGTGTCTATTTTTGGCATTATCGAGCTCATTCTGACAGATTCAGAAACAAAACGTTCGTTATGGGTCAGAACAATCTGTGAAAGAAAGAGATTGAGATGAAATAAATGTCCAAAAGGAAGAACGAAAAGCAGCCAACTAATATTGACACCATCCATGAATGAAGACGAAGCCAGAGAACGTGATAAACCGAAAGATGACAATAGTCCATCAAAGAACAACGAATGAACAAGAGAGGCAATGCAGGAAAACAGACGAAGAGGGCAATGTGTCACAGATCGCGATCCCGCAGTGTTGTGTCATCGTTGTCAATCGTTTGCGTCCACAACTCGGTACCAGTGTGACGGAGTGGGTGACTTGCAATTCTCATTCGAAGACGAAGGGATGGCTGACAGTCAGCGTTCGCATGTTCTCGTCCCGTCTGCTCCGTTACGTGAAGGTTTCTGTCCAGTTTGTGAAGACGAGAGGATGGGCGAGGTTGAGTGGATGGAGAAACTGCCATCGACTCTACATCCAGTGAGCATCCCACAATCACCGTTGGGAACAGTGTCAACACGAATCCCCATCACCCAAGCAAATAGAATCGAGACCAGTTGAGGGAGCAGGGCTGCTTCGATCAGTGTGAGGAAGAGCGGGCGCGCACAGAGATCGTTCGGAGGACGGAGCGATGCATGTCCAGCTTCGATTCCATCGCATCGCTTTCCCCGCTTCAGTTCCTCCTTCTGCTTCTCGTTTCGAGAGGGAGAGAGATCATCCATTGGGTGGTGTGCACGAACAACCATTTTGATTCTTTCGCTTTTCCGAAGTGTCGACGACGATCGACGATGTGGATCCATTCCGAAATGGCATCGCATCGGCGTCCACAACAGAAGACGATCCTGTGGCACAATCACAAATCAAAGATCTCACACAAACCGCTCCCAATCGTCAGCATCGACAGCTTCCATTTCCGAGCAGTTGGGCAGTGCGAGAGTGTGAATGTGGCAGCGAAGGAGAAGGAGAGTGTGGCGACCATCGAGGGAGGGAGAGTGGCGAGAGAGAATCCGAATCGTTCCGGCAAATTAAACAACGATGTGATTTCAGAGCCGATAACGATCATCCAAACAGTGTTTGTGGTCCAAATGAAGTCACAAACAGGTCGAAATCGTTCGCTGGTTCCTGTCTGTTTCTATTCCCGTTCTGGAAGGTTCATGCCCTGCAAGTTGGTACATTCAATCGAATGGTAAACAGTCCATCTTCCTCTCGATCCGTTTTTGTTGTTTTGCAGTATTGTTTCAATCACATCTTCGATGCCCTCCATTCTCAACATTCGATTCACTGTAATCCATATGTGTCGCCCCTCTCCCCTTTGTTTGTTACAGTCTCGCTGGATATCGACCATCTTTGTCAGAAACCAAAAGATTGAGTCATCATCTTCGAAGAACGTGAGACAACTTGGAATTGTGAGAAAGACAGGCATATGAAGAACACACTCCATTGTTGGTTGATATGATGGACAGTTTTGGAGGATGAGAGCAAGAAGAAACATGAATTCAATCGACATGTCGCCATCGATGATCGAATAGCGTTTCACGCACAAATGCCAGATGAACTTCTCCGAGGGCACAAGAACTTGCTGAAAAACCGTCTCGCGAACAGCTTGTTGTTCATTCCCATCTTCGATTCTGAGTACTGCGAGATAATATGGAGTTGTGAGCCAGACAGAACGGGAGATGCTTCGAACGAGACAGGTGTGGATATTGACTGCTTCAGGAAATGAAAGAAACAAGGGATTGAGAGATTCGATGATTTGATGGATCAGGTCAGCTTTGACAAGGGCAAGGAGGATGTGTGGGGAACATTTCATGACCAGAGAAGAGACCATCTTCATTGCTGCCATGATGATAGTCTGACTGCCTGAAGAAATGAGCACCACAATCGACTGTACGAAGTGTGTCGAAGAATCACCGGAGAATGTTGCAAGGCGACCGAGAAAAGCTTCTGCTGATGTGTCATTCTGAAAACGCACACATTTGAGGAATTTCACTGCCTGAGCTTCCAGTGAGTCATCAAGTGCAGGTTGTGACTTCATAGTGACAACCAGAGACTGAAAGACAATGGCCTTCTCGTGGAAAGAATAATACCGGTTTTCCATCCAATTCAGGAAAGAAGAGCAATCCACGGAAAAAGGTAACGGCAGGAAGGACAAATCGGATCGAGTTGTCCTTGAGGAGGTGTCTGTTTTCTTGTCAATCGCGGTCATTCTTTCAGTTTCAGAAACAAAATGCTTGTTATGGGTCAGAACAAAGAATTGGAGAAAGAGATTGTGATGAAATGCATGTCCAAAAGGAATGACAGAAAGAAACCAACGAGGACAGAGACAACCAAGGAAGATGAAATTTGTGAAGGAGACAAAACGAATGGTGTCAACATTTCATCAAAGAACAACGAATGAACGAGAGAGGCAATGCAAGAAAACAGACGAAGAGGGCAATGTGTCACGGATCGTGATCCCGCATTGTTGTGTCTATCCCTTCCAATCGTCCGCTTCCACAACTCGGCACCAGTGTGATGGTGTCTTACATGGGAATCCCATTCGAAGACGAAGGGATGGCTGACAGTCAGCGTTCGCATGTTCTCGTCCCGTGTGCTTCGTTGCGTGAAGACTTCTTCCGAGTTTGTGAAGACGATGGAGTGGCTGACAGTCAGCGGTCGTAGGTTCTCGTCCCGTCTGCTCTGTTGCGTGAAGGCTTCTGTCCAGTTTGTGAAGACGAGAGGAAGGTTGACGTTGAGCGGATGGAGAAACTGCCATCGACGCCACAACCAGCGAGCATCCCACAATCACGGTTGGGAACAGTGTCAACACGAATCCCCATCACCCAAGCAAATAGAATCGAGACCAGTTGAGGGAGCAGGGCTGCTTCGATCAGTGTGAGGAAGAGCGGGCGCGCACAGAGATCGTTCGGAGGACGGAGCGAGGCATGTCCAGCATCGTTTCCATCGCATCGCTTTCCCCGCTTCAGTTCCTCCTTCTGCTTCTCGTTTCGATGGAGAGAGTTCAGCCATTGGGTGGTGTGCATGAACAACCATTTTGATTCTGTCGCCTTTCCGAAGTGTCGACGACGATCGACGATGTCGATCAATTCGGAAATGCCATCGCATCGGCGTCCACAACAGAAGACGATCCTGTGGCACAATCACAAATCAAAGATCTCACACAAACCGCTCCCAATCGTCAGCATCGACAGCTTCCATTTCCGAGCAGTTGGGCAGTGCGAGAGTGTGAATGTGGCGGCGAAGGAGAAGGAGAGTGTGGCGACCATCGAGGGAGGGAGAGTGGGAGAGTGAGAATCCGAATTGTTCCGGCAAATTAAACAACGATGTGATGACAGAGTCGACAAAAATGACACGCAAACAGTGTTCATTGTCTCAAAGAAGCCAGAAACTGTTCGAATCATTCGCTGGTTCTTGTTTGCTTCTACCAAAGCTCTGGAAGGTTCATGCCCTGCTCGTTGTTCCATTCGATCAAGTTGTCAACAATATCTCCTCCACATCGTGTTTGTTGATCGTGTTGCAGCTGTTTCTCAATCACATCTTCGATGCCCTCCGTTCTCAACATTCGATGCATAGTCTTCCCCATCTGTCGCTGTTCTCCCCTTTTCTTGCTCCATTCCCACTGGAAATTGTTTGTGAAAAAAAGAAAACTTTTGATTGAAGCCTCATTTTCGCAGAAAGTGAGACAACTTGGAGCCGTGAGAAAGACAGGCATATGAAGAACAAAATCCATCGTTGGTTGAAAAGATGGACAGACTCGGATGAGTTGGGCGAGAAGATCCAGAAAAGTCAAGGATAGTTCGCCATCGACGATCGAATAGCGGTTTACGCACAAATGCCAAATATACTTCTCGGATGGTGTGACAACTTGCTTCAGAACCGTCTCATGAACAGCTTGTTGTTCATTATCATCTTTAATTCCGAGAAGAGCGAGATAATTCGGAGTTGTGAGCGAGAGTGATCTACGAATGTACTTCATGACGTTGATGTGGATGTCGACTGCTTCAGTAAACGACAGAGACTGTAGATTGAGAGTGATGACGAGTTCAGAGATCAGATCAGCTTTCACGAGGAGAAGAAGGTTTTTGGCTGAACAGTGCAAGAACAGGTCATAGAGCAACTTCATTGTGGTGGTGGTGATATCCTGACTGGATGAAGAAATGAGCACCACAAAGCACTGCTCGAAGCTTGTCGAAGAATTATCAGATGAAGACTCAAAACTGCCGAGAAAAGCATCAGCTGATGACTGAATCACTGGATACAGATATTTAAGAAATTTCACTGCTCGACCTTCCAGCGAGGCATCAAGTGCAGGTTGTGACTTCAAAGTGGCAACGAGAGATCGAAAGACAACTGCTTGTTCATGAGCAGAAGAACATCGAACTTGTCTCCAATTCAGGAACGGCGAGCAATCCATGGAAAAAGGTAACGGCAGGAAGGACAAATCGGATCGAGTTGTCCTTGAGGAGGTGTCTGTTTTCTGGTCAATCGCGGTCATTCTTTCAGTTTCAGAAACAAAATGCTTGTTATGGGTCAGAACAAAGAATTGGAGAAAGAGATTGTGATGAAATGCATGTCCAAAAGGAATGGCGAAAAGAAGCTAACAAAGACCGAGAGGTCATCACCGGTTGAAATAAATTCATTCATCCATTCATCTCCTCCCCACCTTTTCTCATCATGGGCAGTCGTCAAGTTCTAAGCTTTCCATCAAAGACCCTCCATCTCCTCGTTCCACAATCACTCTCGAATCCTCATCTCTTCCTCTCCCTTTAGAGCCGTGTTCTCCACTTCATCAACGATGGATACAACCAGCTCAACCTGTCTGAAGTCCCCATTTCTCACTCCTCACGCTGAAGCACATTCTCCAATCTCATCCTCTCTTCTCCTCTCTTCTCCCGCTGTCCACAGCTTCGCCTCCTCCAGCACTCTGATTGCCTGCTGCTGCTTCTGATATTCTGTTGCTGTTGACTCGATAGGGACTCCAGTGTCGACATCTGTCCTTCCAATCACCAGACAGCACCCATCCATCCATGCAGTGAGCGAAGGAGACGATGTGATGTGTGTCGCCCAGAATGCCAGCGACTGCGGGGACAGCGTGGCAAGTCGCGAGGTCGGCTGTGTCGATGTTGTGTCAGCCCTTGATCAACATTGACAAATCGTGTTCGTTCTGTCGAAAACACAATTTGGACATCGACAGCTGAGAGACAGTCACTCATCTTTGCCACACAGCATCCACAGCCCTCCCCAATCGTGATTGAGCAACGATTTCGGGACGATGCGCATAGGCGAGACAGATCTTTCTGCGTCTCCAGCATTCCCATCTTCACTCTCGACCCTTCCCAGCATCTCCTCACATTTCACACAATCACACTCGTCACGAGCCAGATCTGCAATTTCTCGTTTCGGAGCATCGAATCAGACTGCGCATGTCCACAAAACGGGCGCGAGATTGTGCTTTCAAAGAGAATCCCTCATCACTTCGATTGTTCAGTTGAAGCGGCTGAGAGCGAATGCGTCGAAGGAGACGAAGTGTCTGCTTTGAGTGGATCTCTTCACAGTCTCCGCTTACGCGCCATCGCATCGCATCTCTTTCCGCTCCTTCATTTTGTCGGCTCGTCTGCTGTTTTCATTTCTCGTCTCACATTCTTCCCAAGTTCACTGCCACCGCAAAGAAGAGAGAGATCGACGTCGTCCAATCGATCCCCTTCAGAATCAACAATCGCAACACAAAGCAGGTCAGTCGAGAATGTTCACTCAAACACGAGAACATCATCGTCGGTGAATTCGTCGTTGCATCTTCCGACTTCAAATGGGGCACGTCCATCCCTCCCTCCCTCAAACTCGACATGCAAAGCCACTTTCTCAGCGATTCCATCAAATCGAGGTGATGATGGCTGCCTTCCTCATCAACGAAGAGCGTGTCTGCGTTGTGTGGATCTCTTCGAAGTTGCCGCTTCCGAAGAGAGAGCACAGAAAGATGGGGCTTTGGTTCAGCAACTCGTTTCGAGAGGGAGAGAGATCAGCCATTGGGTGGTGTGCATGAACAACCATTTTGATTCTGTCGCCTTTCCGAAGTGTCGACGACGATCGACGATGTGGATCCATTCCGAATGGCATCGCACCGGCGTCCACAACAGAAGACGATCCTGTGGCACAATCACAAATCAAAGATCTCACACAAACCGCTCCCAATCGTCAGCATCGACAGCTTCCATTTCCGAGCAGTTGGGCAGTGCGAGAGTGTGAATGTGGCAGCGAAGGAGAAGGAGAGTGTCGCGATCATCAAGCGAGACTGGCGAGAGAGAATCCGAATCGTTCCGGCAAACAAAACCATGAGGTGATGCCAGAGTCGACAAAGATCACACGCAAAGAGTGATTGTTGTCCAAATGAGGCCACAGACTGTGCAAAAGGTTCGCTGGTTCCTGTCTCATTCTATTCCCGTTCAGGATGGTTCAAGCCCTGCAGGTTGTTCCAATCAATCGAGAAGGCAACAATCCATCTTCCAATGAATTCGTTTTGGTCGTTTTGCAGCTTTTCTTCCATCACATCGTCGATGCCCTCCATTCTCAACATTCGATGGACATTCTTCTCCATCTGTCGCTTTGTTCCCATTGTTTTGTTCCAGTCCAGCTTAGCACCGATCATTGAATTCAGAGAATGGTAGATCGTGTCATCATATTCGAAGAATGATAAGCATCTTGGGATCGTGAGAACTATTGGCATATGAAGAACACAATCCAATGTCGGTTGATGATCATGACATATATGGAGGAGGCGAACAAGAAGAACCATGAATTTATTCGACATGCCGCGATCGACGATCGAATAGCGGTTCACACACAAATGCCTGATATACTTCTCCGAAGGCACCAGAACTCGCTGAAAAACAGTCTCATGAACAGCTTGTCGTTCATCGTGAACTTCAATTCCGAGTTGTTCCAGACCATTCGAAGTTGTGAGCAAGAGAGACGGGCGAACGCTCTTCATGATGTTGATATGGATACCGACCCCTTCAGCATATGAAAGAGACAGTGGATTGAGAGTGTTGATGAGATGAGGGATCAGATCAGCTGTAATGAGGAGAAGAAGGTTTTTGGTTGAGCAGAGCCACATCAGATTTTGGTGGATCTTCATTGCTGCCATGGTGATAACTTGACTGGCAGAAGAAATGAGCACTACAATGCACTGTACGAATTTAGTCGAAGATTCATCAGATGAAGACTCAAAACTGTCGAGAAAAGCATCTGCTGATTCTTTTGTCCCCAGCTTCGCAGATTCCAGAAATCTCACGGCTTTAGCTTCCAGTGAGTCATCAAGTGCAGGCTGGGACTTCAAAGTGGCAACCAGAGATCGAAAGACAATGGCCTTTGAGTGGATATCATCACGTCGACCTTTGGTCCAATTCAGGAACGGTGAACAATCCCCTGGAAAAGGAAACTGAGGGATAGACATAACAGAGCGTGTTGAGCTTGTTGAGGCGTCTGTTTTCTTGTCAATTGCGGTCATTCTTTCAGATTCTGAGTCGAATCACTCTTTATGGGCGAGAACAAAGAATTAATGAAAGAGAATGAGATGATCACATGTTTTTTCAATCCCCAGTTAACTCTAGATTTGTTATCTTAGATCTGATTCTGATCGGTCCCATCAAGTGGTATCATTGAAAGATGCTCTTCCTTCTCACGTGGACCTGGACTCTCACTCTAGATCTTGATGACCTCCAAGTTCCTGATCTTGGAGAAACGATCTCATCACTTTCACGTGTGTCCAATCACGGAGAAACTCCACAAACCATCTTGCTCCAAAATCCACGATACCAATCAAGAACTGTGGAGATCTCATCAAAAATTATTGCCGTTAGTGGGAATGTCCAATCGCGTCCTACCATTTTGGAGAGTCAACAGGTAAAACGAACACTATTGCATTTGACAAACTCAACAGCTTCATTCATGAACCTTGCATTCCAATCCCTGACCGCCCGAATTCTAACTGCAATCGATCACTCTGAATGCCTTGTGGCGAACTCGGCGATATCGGTGATTGAAGACGTATCGCCGATTGAATGCAGTGATTCGACCGTTCGCGTTGTGAACTCGGAATTCGACTTCACATCGACCCAGAATCGTTCCCCCTCCCTCTCCACCACTGCATCGTTGTCGAGTTCGGTGTCGTTCCACAGCTGTTCATTCTCTAATGTTGTGGTGACGTCGCCTGGTTCGTTCATCAGCTGTTCGTCCGTGCAGATATCTCAGACTGATTGCTGCAATTTTCGAAACATCAGCCACTGCCCCACTTTCCTCCAGTCGTCATTTTCGCCACTTTTCCACAATGTCTCCGTTCTGAACTCGCGCTTTTCGGATTGCGAGAACGTGCTCTTCGGAGGAGTGGTGCGTGACACAGAAGACCGAACATCTCTCCTCGCCGCCAATACCACATTCACTCGTTCCCACAGCACATACACCAATAGAACTGGAGAATCATTCGGTCCATCAACGAAAACCGCCGAAAACGTCACTGTGGACCATCGCTACCAGCAATGCACATTTACCCAATGTGTTTCGGTGGATACATTTGGTGGTGGTATTCGATGCGACTCTGGAGCGAACCTTGCCGTTGATAATTGCACATTCATCCAATGCCACAGCAAATACGATCCTTCTGGTCAGGGTGGAGGACTCTCAATGGACGGCTACACAGATAAAGCGGGAGTGTCAATCACACGCAGTATATTCTCGGAATGCGAAGCTGTTTTTGGAGGAGGAATTCGAGTGATCAGACCGAGTCATCTCGTGATTCAATTCTGCAATACTTCGGAATGCTGTGCTGTTGAATCGACAGAGTCTTCAATTAGACCCTGGGGAGGAGGAATTGGGTTGACTGGAATGCCCCTTGCGTCTGTTCTCTCAAACATCCGATTTGAAGACTGCAAATCAGGACTGTCAGCGGCGTGTCTGGACAACAATGACGCATCTGGCTCGATCACTTATTCCAATCTCCTCTTCGCACGTGGTGAATGCCAGCAAGGAAATGCGATTTTTTCTGGCGTCGCTGGCAACGACGCAGAAATCACTTTTTTCAGTTGCACTTTCTTCTCTAACGTCGCAACCGCAACTCGACAAGGCACAGTCAATGGGACAGACACGGACTTGGCACTTGGAAACGACATCAAGTTTCATTATCTTCCTGTCTGGGAACGAGTCTTGAAGGACAAGTCATCCTTCATGAATTGCTTCAGTACCTCAGCATTCCCAAGACTCGCACTCGACACCCATCCTCTCGTCGTGGATTTCTCTCTTTTTGAAGAAGGAAACGACACACTCCTGGACATCCATCTCCCGACACCAGGGATTGTTGTAAGTGCTGAAGCTGGAGAAGATGAACCTGGATGTGGATCAGGTTCGAATCCGAAATGCCATTCGATTGGCTACACTGGACGGGACAGACTGGCAGACGCCGACACCACGGTTCTCGTTGAAGGGGGTCGATATGAAGAGACACTCTCGTTCAACGTGGGAAGCAAGCCCGCGTTCTTCTCGTCGATTGATGACGAATATCCCGTCGTCAGCTTCTCTCCTCAATCAGGCGAAGACAGATTCATGGAACTTGCTGTTGGAACACTGTCGCTGAGCTATTTCACGATTGTTCCTTGCAAGACAGCCAGCATTGTGAAAGTTGTTGGAGCAGGAACACTGACAATCGAATCGTGTCAGTTCCAGAATTACGCTGACCTCACTCCAATTGTGGAAGCAAGCATCATCACGATGAGTGAAGGCACAGCACTTCTGAAGAAGGTGGTGTTTGTTGGAATCTCGTTCAATCAGGGCAGGATTGTGAGATGTTCGGGAGATGTGATGAAACTGGAGATTCAGGAATGTGTGTTCACAGGAATGAGTGGAACAGCAGGTCCTCTGATCTCTTTCGAGAGATCCAGCGACGGAGGAGAACTCATCGTACACAAAGCTAAGCTTCATGGGAGTGATGTTTCGGACAGTATTGGAGGAATCACGACGAACAACGTTGAGACTGTGACGATCACTTCAAGCACTTTTGCCTCTCTCACGGATGCGACGCAGAAAGCAGCTCTCTCCATAAGCTCATGCACGACCTCCCTCACTCTCACCGATCTCCTTTTTGAGGATTGCTCTGGTTCCGAAGCCTCGTCACTCTTCGTCACATCTTCGGTCACGCTCACCAGCCCCATCTCAAATTCGTTCAGCACAACAGACGCCCCCATCTCGTCTGTCGACGGCGACACAACAACAGTCTTCATTCCCAAGCCAAACACTCTCACGATCGATCCCTCACAAGGGTCAGCAGAAGTCTTCTGTTGGACACAGGCAACTGGATGCGTATCTCTCTCCTGTCTCACACCTCGCATTGGACAAGGGCACACTTGGCTGATCTCAGCTGCAGATGGAACTTCTCTGGAGTCGTTGGTGTCACTTGATGACAAAACACTTCTTGTCGCTGGAAATGGAAAGTTGTCAACCACTTTCCAACACTCAGGTGGAATCGACTCGTCTCTGCTCGATCAGACGTCTGGATCACTCGCCATGAGTGAAATTCATTTCTCGATCTTGCCAGCACAAGCAGCAACGACACGCTCAGCGTCATTCTTCTCAATCAGTGGCGGCAGTCTCTCGTTGACAAGTGTCTCCTTCTCGCCGATGTCTTTCTCAGACTCAAACAGCCTCATCAAACACACCGGAGCTGCGTCTCTCACTCTCGACACAATCGACTTCTCTGGAATGGCCACGGAAGGCTCTGGCTCAGTCCTCCATTCGACGTCCACAGGAACAATCGCCCTCTCGTCCGTCTCTTTCTCGTCGTGCAACTGCGGTGAATCTCAGAAAGGACGGAGTGTCTTCATCGAAAGATCTTTCGATGCAGGTTGTGTCTCGATGACATCTGTTCTGATCTCATCTGCAGGCACAGTCGGTTCCCACGACATCATCCTGAAAGGCTCCAACATTGCTTCCACCGTCAACCAAACGTGGGAATCTCTGATCGGTGCCGAGGACACTCTCACTTCTGCTGTGATGGACAGAGTGGTCGGTGAAGAAGAGGGCTCTGAAGTCAAAAGCGGGCCTTTTGCGTATCTGCTGTATCCATTCGTTGAAGGAAGCATGTTCGTCGATGGAAGTTTCTGGGATCATGAGAATTGTGGGAAGGAGAAGCTGCCGTGCAAGACGTTTGAGAATGTTCATTCGAAACTGAACACATCCGATCAGAGAGTTGTCTTCTTGTCTTCCTACACACTCACAGGCGAGATCAACTCGCTCGAACTTGGATCCGTTCTGACGTCGAAACTCGCCCAAACGGTCACAACCGATCAGACCACTCAGTTCATTGTTCAGGCTGGTCCTCTCTCGTTCGAGGCGATCAACTTGTTCCTTCCGACAGCCATCACAAAGCCGCTGTTCGTTGTGAAGGCCAATGTCCTCTCCATCGCATCGTCAGTCACGATCCAGAATGCACCGAGCGCATCGACACACCAAGCACCACTCTTCTCTCTCACCTCTGGCACTCTGCAGATGACGGGAACACAACTGATCTTCCAACCGATCTTCGTCTCGACCAAGTCACTCATCGAACAGACAGAAGGCAATCTCGAACTCAACGGTGTCTCAATCCAAAACGTTTCAAAGTCGACTGGCGATGGAAGTGTTCTCCACTCCACTCTCTCATCGACATCTGACAAAGTTCAGATTTCTGGAACATCCTCCTTCAAAGACTGCCGTTCCACAGTCGGAAATGGAGGAGTTCTGTTCGTTTCCTGCCCTCAATCGTTCCCCTCCTCGTCGCTCGTCGTCGATGCCACATTCTCAGACTGTTCATGCGGTCCAGACATGAAAGGTGAGAGTGTTTTCGTCAGAGGCCACACTTTCAAATCCCTCATCATCCCGGAATTCTGGACAAAAGCCATCACTGGTCTCACTTGGGACTCTCCCAACACTCTTTGGGGAACAGATACGAATGAGGAAGAAAGCTCCGTCTATCACTCGATCTCGCTTCTCTATCACCTCGTTCCATATCGACAGCGGACAATCCATGTCGGAACAGGAGGGCGGAACGAGAATGGATGCGGTTCATCAACGTGGAAATGTCTGACACTCAACCAAGCTCACACTCATCTATCAGGCTCAGCACCGTTCACTCTCTCCATCGACACAGAAGCTTCGCACTCAGATGGACTCGTCATTCCATCCGAGACAATCATCAAAGGCAATCCAGCGACATCAAAATTGCTGGTCGGTGCCACTGAATCTCTCTCTGTCTCCGCCTCGACATTGTCTCTTTCGACGCTCGTTTTGGATGGATCGTCGGTCGGTCGTACTTCCTCATACTTGACGCTCTCTCAGACAGGATCACTCGACATCAACCACTGCACTTTCACCGGATTCAAATCCACGGCTGATGGAGCTGTCTTCTCGTCAACACTTGGAACCGCAAATTCTGTCACAATCGCAAACTCAGCATTCACGTCCTGCACGTCCGAAGGAAATGGAGGCGCCTTTGCGATCACTCTGAACGGGGGATCACTCACAATCGCAGATACAAACGTGACATTCTCATCGTGTGACGGATTGAAAGGGAAGAATGTGTATTTGGTTGGGAAAAACTTGGACACACTCTTGGCCGAAGGTGGGCTGGACGGAATCAAGCCTTCAACTCCAGAAAATGATCTCTTTGGAGAAGATGAGAAGTTGAAATGGTTCGGAATCAACACTGGGTCAGAAGCAAGTTCAGGATCTCTGCTTTATTATTGGTTCCGCCACACCATCACCGAATCGTCAACACATGTTCATTCGTCAGGAGAGGACCATCCTCTCTGTGGACTTCAGGCACTTCCGTGTTTGAAGCTGTCACGTACTCTCACCAACACAAATTCAGCCGCCAAGTTCCTTCTCGATTCCAAACTCTCACTGAACGAAGATGTCACCATCGCAAACACAGCTACGATCACATCGAACACTGCAGGTCGAGTTGTGGATGTTCAGGGTGACGGATGCTTTTTCATCACTGCCAACACTCTCTCCGTCGAATCTCTCTCCTTCACAACGCCAGTCCCATCTTTTGATCGCTCGCTCTTCACAATCACAAACACAGGGTCTCTCACTTTGCAAGAAAGCAATTTCACTGGATTCTCAAGCAGTTTTGCTGGCTCAGTCGTTTCTGGAACAGTAGCAACTTCAGTTCTGATCAAGGATTGTGTACTCTCTCAGTGCCACTCGACTGAGATCGGTGGAGTTGTTTCTGGGAGTCTCACTGGCTCTGGAACGATCTCGATTTCAGACAACACGTTCAGTTCGTGCACAAGCAGCAAGAACGAGGGGCATCTCGGGTCCATCTCGTCAACTGATCTCATCACATTCCTGAAAACCGACACTCTGTCCTCGATCAAACCATTGATTCCCGAAAATGGCATTTTTGGAGAAGATGAGAAGTCGAAATGGTTTGGAACAGATGCAGCAACAGGCACAACAGGATCGCTGCTGTTCTTCTGGTATCCTCATCTCGACACGGAAGTTTTAACGCACGTCCACTCAAACGGAGATGCAAACCAATTATGTGGAATTCAAGCACTGCCTTGCTCTGTCCTCTCCTCCGCTCTTCAGAAGACAACAGTGGAGAAGAAAACAATCATTGATTCAGCCTTCCTCCTGAACGAGTCAATTTCAGAAGTGTTCGGTGCTCACACACTGACATCAGCCTCGCCACTCCACACAGTGACAATCGGAGGAGAAGCGTCAATCGCATTGACAACCAACTCACTCACCCTCCAATCGATCTCCTTCACTCAGTCACCCCCAGTTCAGGCACTCAACCATCCTCTGATCTCAGTCACCTCTGCCTCAATCACAATCGATCACTGCACATTCTCGAAATTCACCATGACAGACTCTGCACTGATCCAACACACAGGATCGATTCTGTCTGTCTCAGGAGGGTCATTCAAAGGAATCACACGACGCCAAGGCGAAGGCGCAGTTCTCGCCTCAACCTTCACCGACGGAATGGAGCTGTATGTGGATGGCGTCACCCTCGACACAGTTGCCTCAGAAACTGGTCTGGCGGACGGAATCCACATCTCCTTCATCGCTCTCACAACCCCTTCCCATTCCACGCCGTTCTCTCTCACCAACCTGGTCTTCAAACAGTCTTCCTCATCAAACGCTGACTCTTCCCACTTCGTCTGCATTGTCGGGAACGATTTCTCGACGTGGATCACCACAGAGGATCCTCGCTTTGCTGGCTCTTACGAATCCCTCCCATCCGACAGCTGGATGTGGAGTGTGGACGAGGAGACTGAACTCAGCGGATCCGTCGTGTTCTATCTGAAAGAAGGGACAGGCCCTGTGGGAGTGTCCGACGCTGGCTATGTCATATCCAAATGTGGATTCTTCTCAGTCTGGTGCAAAGGACTGAAATATGGACTGGAAAGAGCAGACTCGATAAACCAAGTCCAGATCAACATTCACGACACGGTGACAGTGGACACACTGATCGACCTGAACGAGGAGTATCGAATTCATGGGAAGCTGAGCAGTTCTGTGATTGTGCTGACGCAGACGGGAGGGTTCGTGATCGACAGCGGAGAGGAGGTCATGTTTGATGGGATGACACTGAAAGTTGCTGGGAATGCTGACCGATCGGCGTTGGAAGTGCTGGATGGACATTTTCATCTGAAGAATGCGCGCGTGGTGGTCAACACAGTGGCTGCTCTTCCATTCCTTCACTGTCAGGATTCTCAACTCACTTTTGAGAGTGTTGTGATTGGCAAGCTTGCCGCCGCGAGCAACCAAGGCGCACCAGCAGCCAGTCACTCATTGATCAAACTTGAAAGGACCAAAATGTCATTCGTGGACATCACTCTCGAATCAGAACTACCAGCCAAGTCCACATTTCTGGAGATCTCAAATGGAACGACTGAGTTGAACAAGCTGCACCTCTCACCAACAATCAAAACAGTGGGAGCTCTGGTGTCAATGAATGGAGGGTCGTTCTCTCTCCTCGATCTCGCTCTGAACGCAGTCGCCATCACATCCACTCCTTTTGTCTTCTCTGAGGTCACATCTTGCACACTGACAAACCTCACAGCATCCGAACTCCCGTCAGCCGAACTCATCCACATCGACAGCGGTGATTCATTCACTCTCCAATCGTGCTCATTCAGAGGTGAATCCGCTGCATCCTCACATCTCAACGAGGACACACTCTGCTCATGGTCGTCCGGCCTCATCAGCATCAACTCCACTCCAACCACCATCCGCGGATCGACGTTCACGAAACATGGGCAGGGTGCACTGAATGTGAATGGGTGCAGTGTGTTTGTGGAAGCATCAGCATTCAACATCAATTCTGCTGGCAGTTCGGACTTCCCGTCTGTCCATCGAAACATTCGATGCAAAGATGGGAATGTGATATTAGTGGATCTGAGTGGAGGGGATGGAGTGAACAACACATCGTTGTGGATTTCGGGAGAGAATTGTGGGATTCGTTTGAAAGAAGAGCAAGTCACATCGCCATTCTTCCAACCCGCATTCGACGCTGAGAAATCGAGCAGCAAACAGGAAAAGAACAAGACACTGACAGTCACACTTGTCGCTGGCCTTCTGATTCCATGTGGCCTCCAAATTGAGATTTACGAAAGCTCGAAAGAATCAGACCACATCTCATCCTTCATGAAACTTCTCACTCCATCCACAACGACATCATTCACGGAAGAGAAAGTCATTCTCTCCCTTTCTCCAACCGAAGTGACATCGAAGCTCAACGCAAGCGCCGAATGGAAGGGAAGAATCGTGACTGGAGACGAACAGCGTTCATCCTCGTTCGTTGTGAAGCGGAGTCTGTCCGACGAACGCAAGTCACAAGCGATACAAGCAATGAAATGGGTGATCCCAGTTGTGTGTGCCGTCCTCGCGCTCCTCTTCGTCATCATCCTCCTCATCGTGCTCTGCCGTCGCCGTCGTCAGAAGAAGGCAACCGAAAAGAAAGACAAAGAAGAGCTGAACGACGTGCAGGACGAGAAGATTGAAGTGCTGAATGATGATCTGCTCTACCCTGCCACCTCTCTCGTCAACGCTGTCCCATCCCACGCGCCACTCGACAAAGAAGACGATACCGAGCCCAAACTGACCCAACAAGCAAACCCATCTCACCACCCCGACACACACGCCTTCACAAGTGTTGAAGTTGTCAAAGTCGAACACGGTGTTCAGGTTGGACAGATCAACAAACGAGACACGCTCTACAACCGCCTCCACTCGAATCAGAAGCAGCCGATCTCGAAAGGAATGACAGCTCAGCAGATTGTGCGGGCGCTGATGAAACTGTACAACGTCAACTCAGCCCTCGACTTGTTCACCCGCTTCTCGTCGCACGTTGTTCTGTTCGACAAAGACGGACAGGTCTATCTCGACATGAACAGATCCAATCCTGCCCAGCCAGCAGTTCCTCTCGTTGAGGGACAGCCGATCGCACAAGCTCAGCCAGCGACAGACTCGAATCTGACGCAGACCACGCCGTTCAGCCAACGGGAGGGGTTTGAGATGATGCGATGGCGAGCGCCGGAGACGATTGTGGAGCGGGGGGAAGAGAAGAAGGATGTGAGACCAGACCAAGCGGCAGTTTTTAGTCTTGGCCTCGTCTTGTATGAAATAGAGACTGGTCTTGTGCCCTTCGGGGAATTGGATGCAGTGAATGCGTCGAGGCAACTGCGGACGGGATGTCTGCCTAAAATGGAGCTTGTTGGAAGCGACGACCTGTCCATTCTAATCGCTGAGTGTCTCTCGCTGGACGGGAAGAACAGGCCGAAGCTGGACTCGCTCGAATCGCGTCTCGTGTCGATTTCGTTCAAAGCGGACAACACACCGAATCTTCTGGAGTTCGCATAGACAACTCAAATGAACCATCACCAGCATCTCATGGATCTCAACTCACATCACCCACAACACTGTCACTCAAGATTCATGTTACCATCATTCACAAGTGACATTCACCAAGTTGGACCGTTCCAATCATGACACTTCTCGCTCTGTTTGGGAATTCCTGTCAATCACGTCACACCCTCACCCTTACCAAGGATCGAGTATCACTCACTCCAACACACACATCGTGAATCTCCGATCTTCACGTCACAAGACAGGCTTTTCCTCGCACTTCGAGAAGCAAGTCAATCATCACACCTCTCACACACACATACACGATTGGGTCGCTGCTCACTTCACACTGCCCAAACCATCACCCCACAAGACAGATGACACTCTCGTCCACAAACAGGCATGCCACTCAACAGAGTTCAACCGAGTGGCATGCTCTTCATTCCTCATCACTGTACCTCCTCACTTCGCATCTTCATTTATGTCTTGTGTGGGGATGCTCTTCCTTTCATGTTGTGTGATCTGTCTTCATCCTCAGATCAACACATCGAGATTCACTCCCTTTTCTGATCACCGTCAATCAGTTTGGCGAAACACGATTTCACACCATTTTCATCTGCTATTAATTTGATCTTTTTGGATTTCGTAATCCTTTCATCAGATTTCTGGTTTGACACAGCTTTTTTGAGAATGGGGGCGTGCCTTCCATGCCATCAGAGAGAGTGACAAGTGGTCATCTCTTCAACAAGGAGCAGAATGGTGAAAAGGGCAGATCAATTCTCGATGCCACCAAAACACAAACTGAGGAAAAAGCGCAACGTTCCACAAGCTACTCCGCATATACAAACTGTTCGATCTAATATTTCAAATGCAGACGTCATAGATTCATCGTCACGCGGCAGCGTCGAAACCAACGAAGAATTTCCAAGTTATTCCACTCCTAGCCAATCTACCAATGATTTCCTCACGGTCCTCCCGAATGATCGACCCTATATTCAAATTTCAAAGCAAATTATGCAGTATGAAATGAAAAGAACACGTCTCCATCTGTGCGAATCCACGATGACTTCGCACTATCCTCAAAAACGCACCAGATTGAGTCGTGACCAATAGAAGGAAGAGGAGATCACGCCTCATACCTTTCTTTTGCCATTTCATTCCTTGTTCGTTTCATTTCGCTCGCCCATTTCAGAAAATTGGTTTCGATTGCATCTTCTTTTGAGACCTTATCAATCGCAGAAAGTCAGTCTTCCACTAAGAAATATCAGATTATGTCACCTTCTCATCAAATATCTCACAAATTCAGCTCTCTCGTCGAATATTGGTTCGCGAGAAAAGGAAGTCCATTCTTTGATCCTGATCTCCAACAAGTAAACTAGTGATCAAACCAAACACCACATCATCGGTGTTGACAACTCATTTCACACATTTTTTCGGACAATACACTCCTCAAACCAATCCGGTCAAAATCAGGCGATTTCTATCTTCAATCTCATCCAAAGGACATGGTCAATCAAACAATCGCACAAATCTTATCTGTTTTCAGGAATCGTCTCCCAACCTATGCCATTCTGAGTCAATCGCAAAAAGAAACAGACTCCAATCGACAGTTCACTGCGATTCGCTTTTAGACGGAACCAGACATATTTATCCAACTTGGTCGTGTTTGATACCTTTTTATCAACATTTTCAGACATGACAATAGTCAGTCGCCATTCAGTTCCCGTGTTTGCTTCGAACCAACTTCTGAAGTCGACCATATCCTTTGCGAGAATAAACTCGGGACGTTATGTCACTAAAAACAAGAACAAAGTCGAATAAGATTCTTTTGAATGACACACGAGACATTGGGAAGTCATTTTCTGCGATCTGATCACATTGTCGGATATCACCGTGTTTTGGTTGTTTGTCCTTCAAGCTCCAGTTTCAGCATCAAAACATTCACTGTCTGATAATTTCCAGTTCAACAAAACAGAAACCTTACATGTTCGTAGATAATGACGACAGAAGAAAGTTGTGACCGTTTATCACTCTAGAGCTCGTTAGAAGAGAAATTTAGATGCGTCGTATGATCTCACTTCTTATTTGGTTTTGTTATCTGATTTATTTCAAAAAATTCGAAAGTGTGTAGTCATCGTGGATTCGCACATCTCGAACCAAACTCTGTTCGATCACTTCTGGAAGATGCTGATAGTCCTCCTCAAAATTCGATCACATCAAACTGGAGAGTAATTTCGCAGGATTCTATAACCAAGGATCATTTACAGAAGGGGTGCATTTCTCTCTTCAAACAAGACAAGTCTGGACAGGGGTTTTGGAACCGGAGGCCAGCCTTAAATAAATTAATATGGTAAACGAGATATCTCATTTTGAAATGGAAAGAAGCAAAAAACCGTAAAAGTGAAGAGAAAATAGTGATTACTCAATTGTCTAGTTTTGGAGTCCGTTTTAGCTTCCAGTGCAAATGTCACCCAGATTGCTGTAGATTGTATTCACATCGGACTATTCGGAAAATGTGGCGATTTTTCATCAAACAGTGGAGATTTTCTGCCGGTAATGTGCTTGGATATAGAATTATTGCCAGTTTTTTTCAAAGTGCAGACAGATGTAATAGGTCCTATTTTGACGGAAGAAATAGAATCAAGAACGAGTATATGTTTCAAAATGGGATATTTGGTGATTTTGTCCTTTTCCATGACTAGATCCGACCATCTGATTGAGATGACGACATTCCGAGATGGCTATCGATGATATTCCAAGTAAAAATCCAAATTTCTGTTTCAATGTCTTCCAGAAAACTTCAGTTCGGCTGCCAAAGTCGAATATCACTTCTGTGTCCCTGCTCAACAAACACTCGTTCGAGAGTGTTGATCGCTGAGGATTTCATTGACAACGGAGAAAGTTTATGGAAATGGAGGAAAAACAATGGTAGAGGTGGAGAGTTGAATATTGAATCTGATGGTTGTTTTTCCAGTTCACACTTTAAAAAATGAAGAAAATGAGCAAAAACGATCAGCTCCGCATTTGCTCAATAAGAGGTTTTCAACCTTCTCCGTGATTTTCTCGCCATTTCTCCGTATTCTCTTTTGGTGTTTTTTTTATTTTCAAAAAAGAATCACCCAGAGCGTCAGAGTGGCGAAAAGTGAACTTTCTCTGCCTCCACCAACAGTGTATTACCCAGAAATTCCTCCGGTTCCAAAACCCCTGAGTCTGGAACTGAATTGTCTCCAGGCGAAGTGAACCATGCAATTCGGTTCCTGAAATATACCACTACGTACCTCAAGGATGGTTACCATTCATCGGAAGACTTTTTCAGAGATATCTTCAGCTATGACTTTCCGCTAACAACTTTCACGTCATCTCTCCTCACACTGATATCCCATCCGTCAGAAACACTGCGTGCTGTTGCACTTGCTTTTTTCTCCACTGGATTCTCAGATTGGAAATATGCCTTCTTTCCAATGATCGCAGAAACTGGCTTCTTCAACAACCTCCTCTCGCTTCTGAAACCCCACGAAATTCCATTCAGCGACACGACTATGGAATTCCACCGCCATGTTACATCGATTATGCTTTGTGTTATAAGTTTTATTGCTTTCTTCATCAAGTGGAATCTGAAAGTTGGAGACATCACATCAAGTCTCCAAGCATTCTGTCCATACTTGCGACATCTCGTCGCCCATCCTGCTTTCTTCCCTTGGATGAAGTTCGACACGATTCTGCAACAATTCGAAGAGATAACCGACTCCCTCGTATCTCACTCATCTCATCCGGAACTTGTTCGCATTGTTGATGAAATGAAGAACACACTTTCCGAAGAGCTTGCTTCTTTGATCGGTCTTGCCGATCAAAAGGAGACAGCGAAATGTCTTATCTTCGACAAACAGGATTCGACTAGCCCTTCTGTTTGGGTGAAGGGATTTGAATGTCTGCTTCATCACGCTGACGAAGGGAGGAAATTCTCTGATGTTGAACTGCAGTCGATTTTGATCTTCCTCAAACGACGCCCAGGTTATCCACGACTGGTCTTCGCTGACGACGGCACATTCACAATAAAAGTGAACAACGAGTTGGTTTCTTCGTCCACGTTCCATCTCAGATCACTCTTGGAACTCCTCACCCCAACACAACCGCAGCACGCAACCATCATCCTCGCTGCCACTCACGTCGTCTCCAAATGGATCAACACCATCGACAGAATCAAACATTTTTGGATTGGCTGGCTCTCTCACTTCCTCAAAGCAGTCGACCCTTCACACTTGCCGTTCACGCCTCAACACTTATCACTCCATGCTCACCTCGTTGATGTGATGTGCGATATCATCAGTTCGTTCAAGAAATGCGAACGAGTCGCCAAATTCTCTGAACCGACCCTCACTCAAAGTGAGTTGAAGACGTGTTGTCTCTCGTTTCTCAATGTCTCGAAAAAGTATCTCGTCCATCTCTCACACACTGCTTTCGGAAACCATCCACACAATGATTTCACAATTGATGACTTGCTTTCCGAAGTGATGAAATTTGACCTGAAGACACCCACCACTGAAGCATTTCGTCGAGAGCTGAAGGAAGAGATGATCTCGTCTGCTCTCGCGTCGCCCTCTCCGCCTTTCATCCTGACAGCGGAACTTGTGTGTGCTCTCTCGGATTGCGAGACGATGGACGTTGTGGATCGAATTGTGGGTCTGCTGGACAGGGACTGCTCTTTGGATGACTCGACGATTCTGCGGATGTGCGTGTTCATCACTCGTCACAACACCCGAAACCTCCAACTAGCGTTTCGAAACACTGGACGCACGAAAGAACAATATCTGCACGCCCTCGAATCCTTTCTCTCTCTTCACATCGAATCGTTCCAACATGCACCGATTCGAAGTCTCCTCTCGTCTCGACCCGACGATCACGAACCAACATTGGACGAATGGGACGAGGCCGATTTGGAGACAGTCCCGATTGTGATGCGCATGAGAAACCAGAACCAACTCTCAATCGATGCTGACTCCAAAGACTTTGGCAATCTCGTCCTTCAATTTATTATCGGCAGCCTCCAGCAAGCTCGTCACTGTGCGACCCGCTTGACTCAAACACAGCTTGAGCGTCTGATCGCCCCCTCCATCGACTGTCTCGACGAATACTTTCGACAGCTTTTCTCGCCCGACACTGTCGACGTCACATGGATGAAACCGGTCAAACACATCTGTTTAGTCTGTGACCAACCACTGGTGGCTCGTGCCATCAGCAAGACGGGAATATTCTCCCGGATTGTGAATGGCCTCACAAACAGTGAGAAGCTGCTTGTGTCGATTGAAATCTTAGTGAAACCGATCAATGACGTGACAAAAGGGAACGTCGGCAGAACAACAGAAAGGATGTGGAGGAGAGAAGGATTTCCCACAATCCGAGAAGAAGGGCTGGAGGATCTGGCCGAGTTCAGACTGTTGATGAAACCAGACGAATATTATTACGAAAAAATCGCATCTCGAACACGAGATATTCATCTGTTCTTTGGGGTCAACATACCCAGTCTCCTTTATTGATGCCTGAAATAGAAATCAACACTCGGGATTGAATATCCATTTCACTTCGTTGATTTGTCTCATCTCACAAAACGAATCACGTTTCTATTCAATTTTCTGGTCATCTTCACTCAGAGTAGAAAAACAAGAGAATACAGAAAAGTGTCGAAATGTTGTGGAATGGCGAGAAGATGAAAGGAAGTTGAAAACCAAGAAGAACAGCTCGGAAAAAGGAATACAGATACCGACTTACTCAAGTAACAATACAATCTTCTCTTTCGAACTGCTGTTCGGAGAGAGATCCTCCCTCTTCACAATTTCGGTGATGATACCAAGTTGAGTGTCGGTCAGATGAGTCGTGGAGTTCTTGAGGTTCTCCCACAGTTCCATATTGAAGAGCATTGTCTCGACTTTCGCTTTGTGTGTGTCGTAGAATGGCATCTTGTTGCAATATTTGAAGAAGTAGGCACAAAACACAACAACCCAGACTGGATCGCTGGTCTTAAGTTTCTCGAGATACTTGTCAATAAGGGCATCTCTGATCTTATCCACCTTCGGTGTCACGTCGAGACCGATGTACTTTTTTCCGATGAGAACTGATGGAGAGCTGGAGAGAAGGAGAGGGAGCGAAGGCAGTTTTGGAAACGAAGAGTTGTGGCGAGGGAAGATGAATGCGTCAGGAAGATATTGTTCAATGATTGATCTGTCCATGTCGAGAGTGGGAGGTGAAGACTCACTGCCAACTTCGTATGCCTGGACTCTGTCGAGTGCTTCGGAGTATTCTGGGATGTGTGCGCAGATGAGGGAAGACAAGACCATTCGTTGAATGACTAAGCTGTCTTTCATAAGAATCTGCAAAAATTGGAGCGAATGAAAACGGATTTGTGGATGGAAGAGTGGGTGGCTGAGGACAAGAAGAACTTCGCCCAAAAGCTCGTCGGGGATCGAGGGGGAGTCAGTGCCTCTGAGTAGATCATCAAGGGAAGTTGAATCCATCGCATTAACAAATGCTGTGAAAATAATGGGGATTGTTCCAAAAATGAATGATTCGGGTTCAAAATTGGTAGTCCTTTGAACAAATGTTAAGATATTTTGGTCATGTTCAGAGAGACTGTTTGCGAGTGTAAATGAGAAGAGGGACCGGGTGTGATCTGGTGATTTGAAGAGGATGGTTAGAATCATAAGCATTGCTTTTGGTTTCACACAAAGTGTGAAACAAGAGAGACACGAAGTAGGAATCAACGGAGTTCAGCTCAGAAAGGACACGAAGCATCGATTCTCGAAGAATATTCGACCGATCTGATGGGTGTTGTTTCGCAATGGAGAGGAGAAGTTCCCTGATGTTGTCGGAGAGATGATCTTCCGGAGAAGTCCTGACGTTCTTGTCTTTTGGTTTGATATCATCCACCAGCGTGCGAATGATGGTGCAAAGTGTCTGCTCAGGACAAAGGTCTGACAGGAGTTTGAGAGATTTGGCGCGTGTCTGATACTTGGACTTTTGTATCCATAAATCGTATGCAGACAACATTGAGAGAACGAGGAAAGATTGTGTTGGGGTGGGATGCACAGGGAAGTGGAACTCACGAAGACAATCATGTATCACCCTCAGAAATCGATCCTTGAACGGGAGGGTGACTGTGAAGATGGCATGCAGACACTTGAGGTTCCAATCAGATTGCACTTCTTTAGTCCACATGTTCAAGATGAGGGATTGCATGGAATTCGGAAGCTCGTTCGTAATTTTGTTTTGATGGTTGCCGAACTTGAGCAAGAAGGGCAACCGCCAGACATCGCTGATTGCTTCATCTTCATGCGGAGGCGGGAACTGTTCGTTGAAGGAAGTGAATTCATCCGCGACTGGCGACGGGTTTAAATAATCTTCTCGTTTGAATGTGGTTGTGAGTGATTTCTTGTCCACTGCAGTTTTGTACGCATTGTACATCTCGTCGTATGGAGGGAAGACACCGTCGACGGGCTCCTTCAGGACTGTTCGAAAGAGAATGTCGCGGATTGGTGGTCGGAGGGAAGGGCGAGATTTGAAGAGTTTGATGAGGTCTGTCTGCAACTTGACGAAGAACTTGGTGAGTGACGAAGAGGCCAGAGTATGCTTGGCAACAGTATCAAGTTCGAACGCACCTTTGGACATTGTTCTATCTTGAAGAAACATGAAGAATGTCGCTTCCACCAAATCGCCAATAAACGTGGGGATTAATCTCATCCTTGAAGCCTTTCCGAGGAGAATGGGAAGGTTGGTGTTGACATGATCAGGATGTGCTGTCCATAATCTCGTGATTCGTGTGGGATTAATCGATTTGTTGATGCCAGATTCGAGGACCATTGCGAGGAACGCACTGGCCGAATGCTCATCACAAAGGATTGTTGATTGTGCGACCTGAAGAAATTGATTTGTGAACAGGCTGGTGAATGTGAACAACATCGCTAATTGAGACTGGTCCTCGAGGATCGAAGCAAGAGTGGAGTAAAAGTGGTTGAGGACGTCGGGATATGTTAGGAGCTCAGGGAACGACGCAATGATTTCCACGATTTTCCAAGTGTCCAGTTTCGAGACTGCCCTTGAATCTCTGTGTTCCATCTCGTGAAAGAGGGTGTCGAGAGAAGATGAGTCACCATCATGTGACTTGCACATTAGGGACAACGAGAGATTGACGAGCTGTTGTGCTTCGATCGGAGACGGATGATCTTTCAATTTTGTGGTGAAACTCGATACCAGCGAGAGGGGTGTCGTTTTGAATCCAAAGACTCAAGAAG
This sequence comes from Blattamonas nauphoetae, assembly GCA_033064195.1. Lineage (NCBI taxonomy): Eukaryota > Preaxostyla > Oxymonadida > Blattamonas > Blattamonas nauphoetae. The sequence goes on from JARBJD010000050.1 coordinate 180,343, forward strand.
TGGTCCTGCATGTTATCCGGAAGCTTCTTCAGAATCGTTCTTTGGTGGTTGCCGAACGTGAGCAAGAAGAACAACCGCCATATATCGCTGATTGCTTCATTGTCATGAGGAGGTGGGAACTGTTTGTTGTAGGTAAGGAATTCATCCGCGACTGTCGACGGGATTTGATACTCTTTCCGTTTGAATGTGGATTCGAGTGCTGTCTCGTCCACTGCAGTTTGGTACGCATTGTACATCTCGTCGTATCGAGGGAACACTCCGTCGACGGGCTCCTTCAGGACTGTTCGAAAGAGAATGTCGCGGATTGGTGGTCGGAGGGAAGGGCGAGATTTGAAGAGTTTGATGAGGTCTGTCTGCAACTTGACGAAGAACTTGGTGAGTGACGAAGAGGCCAGAGTATGCTTGGCAACAGTATCAAGTTCGAACGCACCTTTGGACATTGTTCTATCTTGAAGAAACATGAAGAATGTCGCTTCCACCAAATCGCCAATAAACGTGGGGATTAATCTCATCCTTGAAGCCTTTCCGAGGAGAATGGGAAGGTTGGTGTTGACATGATCAGGATGTGCTGTCCATAATCTCGTGATTCGTGTGGGATTAATCGATTTGTTGATGCCAGATTCGAGGACCATTGCGAGGAACGCACTGGCCGAATGCTCATCACAAAGGATTGTTGATTGTGCGACCTGAAGAAATTGATTTGTGAACAGGCTGGTGAATGTGAACAACATCGCTAATTGAGACTGGTCCTCGAGGATCGAAGCAAGAGTGGAGTAAAAGTGGTTGAGGACGTCGGGATATGTTAGGAGCTCAGGGAACGACGCAATGATTTCCACGATTTTCCAAGTGTCCAGTTTCGAGACTGCCCTTGAATCTCTGTGTTCCATCTCGTGAAAGAGGGTGTCGAGAGAAGATGAGTCACCATCATGTGACTTGCACATTAGGGACAACGAGAGATTGACGAGCTGTTGTGCTTCGATCGGAGACGGATGATCTTTCAATTTTGTGGTGAAACTCGATACCAGCGAGAGGGGTGTCGTTTTGAATGGTTTGAGATCGAGATGACGGAAGGCACATTCGAGAGGGAGGCTTCCAAGAGGGGTCGTGGTGAGCATTGTCGCTTGTTGATTGAGAACATTCGGAAGCCAATCTGGAATCCCCTGTTTGAACGAGGCGATCATTTCACTTTCCAAGAGCTTGCACATCTCTTCGTTGAGGGATGGATTATTATCAAACTGTTGTGGTTGTTGACTGTCTTCCACGACCATCATTTGGTGAAGTTGTTCGTCATCTTGGTCAGTGTTGGTGTAGAGGAGACACTTCGCACTTGAGATGTCGTTCTTCAGTCCGAAGTAACGGTCTGGAATCGCCTCCTCATCAACTTCTGTGATCGTCCCATCGCTGAGACACAACCATCTTCCCATCGACACTTTCTGGATGATTTCACAATGTTGGTGTTTGGACCTCCGTTCGCTAGGGAGGTTCACAGCAGTGAGGAGGAAGTTGTGCTTCACATCTCCAGTCGAGAGTGAGAGAGGGTGCATGCCGTATGGGAATTCGATGTGTTCATCAGTCTTAATCAAAGAATTTGTCTTCTCAGCACGAGTGAGATCGATGAATAAGTTGTGTGGGAGGGCAGAGGTGAGTGGGAGGTTGTGGGGGAGACGGAGCAAGGATCAGGAAAGGCCATGATTTGGTAGACTACATCTTCCGACCCTTCCCAATCGTCTTCCAAAGCGTAAGCTGACGAGCGAGGGAGATCCAGAATGCGTCGTTTGGATCCGATTGACTGGTCTGTGGGATTGATTGGGAGTTCTGACAATGACCTGACGATTCACACACCATCCGATGATGAGCGTGCTGCATTCCTCCGATTTACGAGGAAGGTTTCAGTTGGGAGAGAAGCATCATGTGGATGCGATTTCATGTTCCTCTTCATTTCTTCCTTTCACAGCTCCCTTCGAGGGGGAGAGCGAACAGGAATTGGTTGGTGTGTATGAACAAGGACTTCGGTTCTTGTGATCTTCCGAACAGCAGACGATGAGTGTCGTTGCATTTTCTTCCGAATTGAAAAAGGGGCAGACGAATCATCAAGAGAGCTCCATTTGAGAGAACAGTCACGCAGACAAAAAGTCCAACCAATCGTCAGAATCGACAGCTTCCATTTCCGAGCAGTTGGAGCAGTGCGAGAGTGGCAGCGAAGGAGAAGGAGAGTGTGGCGACCATCGAGGGAGGGAGACAGGCGAGTGAGAATCCCAATCGTACTAGCAATCGAAACCATGAGGTGATTCCAGAGTCGACAAAAATGACACACAAACAGTGGTTGTTGTCAAACAGAAGCCAGAAACTGTTCGAGATGTCTGCTGCTCCCTGTCTGTTTCTACCAAGGCTCTGGAAGGTTCATGCTTTGCAGCTTGTTCCATTCGATCGAGGAAGCAACAATCAAGTTTCCGAAGTCTGTCTTTCGGTCATTTCGCTGCTTTTCTTCAATCACATCTTCGATGCCCTCCATTTTCAACATTCGATGTACTGTCTTCCACATCTGTCGCTCATTGTCACTTGTTGTGTTCCAGTTCCACTGGAAATTGATCATCTCAAACAGATAAAAGTAGATTGAGTTCTCTTTTTCGAAGAATGTGAGACAACTTGGGATCGTGAGAAAGACTGGCATATTCAAAACAACTGCCAATGCCGGTTGATGGCAAGTTGATATTTGGAGGAGGCGAGCAAGAAGAATCATGAATTCTTTAGACATGTCACCATCGACGATCGAGAAGCGATTCACGCACAAATGGGATATATACTTCTCCGAAGGGGACAGAACTTGCTTGAAAACCGTCTCATAAATAGCTTGTTGTTGACTAGGATATATAATTTCGAGTTGGGAGAGATAATATGGAGTTGTGAGCCTGACAGGATGGGCGATGCTCGACAGGAGATAAGTGTGGGTATGGACTGCTTCAGGAGACGACAAAGACTGGGGATTGAGATTGATGACGAGTTCAGGGATCAGACCAGCTTTGACAAGGGCAAGGAGTTTTTTTGGAGAACTTTTGAAGAACAGACTTTTGAGGGTCTTCATTGCTGCCATGGTGATAACCTCACTGGCTGAAGAAATGAGCACCACAATGCACTGTACGAAGTCGGTCAAAGATTCATCTGTGGACGATGCAAGGCGGCTGAGAAAAGCATTAGCTGATTCTGGACCATGTGGATCTACATATTGAAGAAATTTTACTGCTTGAATTTCCACTGAGACATCAACTGCAGGCTGTGACTTCACAGCGGCAACCAGAGATCGAAAGACAATGGCCTTTTCGTGTTCAGATACAAGTTCATCTCCTCTCCAATTCAGGATCGGCAAACAATCATTTGTAAAAGGCAACTGAGGGATAGACAAATCAGAAGACTTTAGACTTGAGGAGGTGTCTATTTTTGGCATTATCGAGCTCATTCTGACAGATTCAGAAACAAAACGTTCGTTATGGGTCAGAACAATCTGTGAAAGAAAGAGATTGAGATGAAATAAATGTCCAAAAGGAAGAACGAAAAGCAGCCAACTAATATTGACACCATCCATGAATGAAGACGAAGCCAGAGAACGTGATAAACCGAAAGATGACAATAGTCCATCAAAGAACAACGAATGAACAAGAGAGGCAATGCAGGAAAACAGACGAAGAGGGCAATGTGTCACAGATCGCGATCCCGCAGTGTTGTGTCATCGTTGTCAATCGTTTGCGTCCACAACTCGGTACCAGTGTGACGGAGTGGGTGACTTGCAATTCTCATTCGAAGACGAAGGGATGGCTGACAGTCAGCGTTCGCATGTTCTCGTCCCGTCTGCTCCGTTACGTGAAGGTTTCTGTCCAGTTTGTGAAGACGAGAGGATGGGCGATGGTGGGTGGATGGAGAAACTGCCATCGACTCCACAACCAGCCAGCATCCCACAATCACGGTTGGGAACAGCGTCAACACGCAATCCCCATCACCCAAGCAAATAGAATCGAGACCAGTTGAGGGAGAAGCGCTGCTTCGATCAGTGTGAGGAGGAGCTGGTGTGCACAGAGATCGTTCGGAGGACGGAGCGATGCATGTCCTGCATCGTTTCGATCGCATTGCTTCCCTCGCTTCAGTTCCTCCTTCCTCTTCTCGCTTCGAGAGGGGGAGAGTGAGGAGCGAGTGCTTGGTGTGTATGAACAAGTACCTCGGTTCTTGTGATCTTCCGAACAGCCGACGATGATCGTCGATGTGGATCCATTCGGAAATGGCATCGCATCGGCGTTCGAAAGAGAAGACGATCCTGTGGCACAATCACAAATCAAAGATCTCACACAAACCGCTGCCAATCGTCAGCATCGACAGCTTCCATTTCCGAACAGTTGGAGCAGTGCGAGAATGGTGGCGAAAGAGAAGGAGAGTGTGGCGACTTTCGAGGGAGGGAGAGTGGGAGAGAGAATCCGAATCGTTCCGGATAATGAAACCATGAGATGATGCCAGAGTCGACAACGATCACACACAAACAGTGTTTGTGGTCCGACAGAAGGAAGAAACAGTTCGAAGCGTTCGCTGGTTCTTGTCTGATTCTACCAAGGCTCTGGAAGGTTCATGTCCGTTAGATTAGTCCATGCGATCGATTCGGCAACAATCCATCTTCCAATATGTGTCTTTCGGTTGTTTTGCAGCGTTTCTTCAATCACATCTTCGATGCCCTCCATTTTCAACATTCGATGTACTGTCTTCCACATCTGTCGCTCATTGTCACTTGTTGTGTTCCAGTTCCACTGGAAATTGAACATCTCAAACAGATAAAAGTAGATTGAGTTCTCTTTTTCGAAGAATGTGAGACAACTTGGGATCGTGAGAAAGACTGGCATATTCAAAACAACTGCCAATGCCGGTTGATGGCAAGTTGATATTTGGAGGAGGCGAGCAAGAAGAATCATGAATTCTTTAGACATGTCACCATCGACGATCGAGAAGCGATTCACGCACAAATGGGATATATACTTCTCCGAAGGGGACAGAACTTGCTTGAAAACCGTCTCATAAATAGCTTGTTGTTGACTAGGATATATAATTTCGAGTTGGGAGAGATAATATGGAGTTGTGAGCCTGACAGGATGGGCGATGCTCGACAGGAGATAAGTGTGGGTATGGACTGCTTCAGGAGACGACAAAGACTGGGGATTGAGATTGATGACGAGTTCAGGGATCAGACCAGCTTTGACAAGGGCAAGGAGTTTTTTTGGAGAACTTTTGAAGAACAGACTTTTGAGGGTCTTCATTGCTGCCATGGTGATAACCTCACTGGCTGAAGAAATGAGCACCACAATGCACTGTACGAAGTCGGTCAAAGATTCATCTGTGGACGATGCAAGGCGGCTGAGAAAAGCATTAGCTGATTCTGGACCATGTGGATCTACATATTGAAGAAATTTTACTGCTTGAATTTCCACTGAGACATCAACTGCAGGCTGTGACTTCACAGCGGCAACCAGAGATCGAAAGACAATGGCCTTTTCGTGTTCAGATACAAGTTCATCTCCTCTCCAATTCAGGATCGGCAAACAATCATTTGTAAAAGGCAACTGAGGGATAGACAAATCAGAAGACTTTAGACTTGAGGAGGTGTCTATTTTTGGCATTATCGAGCTCATTCTGACAGATTCAGAAACAAAACGTTCGTTATGGGTCAGAACAATCTGTGAAAGAAAGAGATTGAGATGAAATAAATGTCCAAAAGGAAGAACGAAAAGCAGCCAACTAATATTGACACCATCCATGAATGAAGACGAAGCCAGAGAACGTGATAAACCGAAAGATGACAATAGTCCATCAAAGAACAACGAATGAACAAGAGAGGCAATGCAGGAAAACAGACGAAGAGGGCAATGTGTCACAGATCGCGATCCCGCAGTGTTGTGTCATCGTTGTCAATCGTTTGCGTCCACAACTCGGTACCAGTGTGACGGAGTGGGTGACTTGCAATTCTCATTCGAAGACGAAGGGATGGCTGACAGTCAGCGTTCGCATGTTCTCGTCCCGTCTGCTCCGTTACGTGAAGGTTTCTGTCCAGTTTGTGAAGACGAGAGGATGGGCGATGGTGGGTGGATGGAGAAACTGCCATCGACTCCACAACCAGCCAGCATCCCACAATCACGGTTGGGAACAGCGTCAACACGCAATCCCCATCACCCAAGCAAATAGAATCGAGACCAGTTGAGGGAGAAGCGCTGCTTCGATCAGTGTGAGGAGGAGCTGGTGTGCACAGAGATCGTTCGGAGGACGGAGCGATGCATGTCCTGCATCGTTTCGATCGCATTGCTTCCCTCGCTTCAGTTCCTCCTTCCTCTTCTCGCTTCGAGAGGGGGGAGAGTGAGGAGCGAGTGCTTGGTGTGTATGAACAAGTACCTCGGTTCTTGTGATCTTCCGAACAGCCGACGATGATCGTCGATGTGGATCCATTCGGAAATGGCATCGCATCGGCGTTCGAAAGAGAAGACGATCCTGTGGCACAATCACAAATCAAAGATCTCACACAAACCGCTGCCAATCGTCAGCATCGACAGCTTCCATTTCCGAACAGTTGGAGCAGTGCGAGAATGGTGGCGAAAGAGAAGGAGAGTGTGGCGACTTTCGAGGGAGGGAGAGTGGGAGAGAGAATCCGAATCGTTCCGGATAATGAAACCATGAGATGATGCCAGAGTCGACAACGATCACACACAAACAGTGTTTGTGGTCCGACAGAAGGAAGAAACAGTTCGAAGCGTTCGCTGGTTCTTGTCTGATTCTACCAAGGCTCTGGAAGGTTCATGTCCGTTAGATTAGTCCATGCGATCGATTCGGCAACAATCCATCTTCCAATATGTGTCTTTCGGTTGTTTTGCAGCGTTTCTTCAATCACATCTTCGATGCCCTCCATTTTCAACATTCGATGTACTGTCTTCCACATCTGTCGCTCATTGTCACTTGTTGTGTTCCAGTTCCACTGGAAATTGAACATCTCAAACAGATAAAAGTAGATTGAGTTCTCTTTTTCGAAGAATGTGAGACAACTTGGGATCGTGAGAAAGACTGGCATATGAAGAACTAAATCCATTGTCGGTTGATAATATGGACATATTCTGAGGATGAGAGCAATAAGAAACATGAATTCAATCGACATGTTCCCATCGACGATCGAATAGCGGTTCACGCACAAATGGGATATATACTTCTCCGAAGGGGCGAGAACTTGCTGAAAAACTGTCTCATGAACAGCTTGTTGTTCATAACCATCTTCAATTCCGAGCCGGACGAGACTATCTGGTGTTGCGAGGTAGAGAGATGTGGGGATGGTTGTCATGAGAGAAGTGTGGATATCGACTGCTTCAGTAAAAGAAAGAGACAGTGGATTGAGAGTGATGACGAGTTCAGGGATCAGATCAGCTTTCACGAGGAGAAGTAGGTTTTTGGTTGAACAGTGCCAGATCAGCTGGGAGAGCATCTTCATTGATGTTGTGGTAATAGCCTGACTGGTTGAAGAAATGAGCACTACAACGGATTCCACGAAGTTGGTCGAAGACTCATCAGTTATTTGCGCGAGACTGTTGAGAAAACCATCTGCGGATGATTCATTCTGCGGTTCTACAATTTTTAGAAATTTCACGGCTTTAGTTTCGAGGGAGACATCAAGTACAGGCTGGAACTTCACAGTGGCAACGAGGGACCGAAAGATAGTGACCTTTTCGGAGTTAGATTCAAGTTTTTCTCCGCTCCAATTCAGGAACGGTTGGCAATTGATTAAATCGAGTAAATTGGAGAAGGACAAGTCCGAGCATGTCGGAGCTGAAGAAGTGCCGACTTCATTGGTTACAGGTTCCATTTCGTCAGATTTGATGTTGAAATGCTCGTGATGGGTTTGAACACAACGGCGTCATTGAGAGTTCTCAGATCAAAAACTACCTTGAAATGAATGAGAAATACATAATGAAGAGGATTAGTACACACAGAAAAAAGACTGAAGAGAGAGTGTCCAATTCATGGCTTCAGGAGCAGTTTGATCACAATTCGCCAATTTCCATTCAATCAAGAAAAATTTGACGAATATCCCGTTCTTCAACGAATTGCAGATTGTGTGAGGGCTGACTTCTGCTTGTCTGTGTCTCTTCCGACCACAAATCTAATCATTTTCGACGTCTCCCACATCATCCTCGTCTTCTTCCACTTCGATCAAAACCGCCGACCGGGGGCACAGCCCAGCGCTCTCCAACGTCTGCCCATGATCGTCAAGCCGCCTCCGTGGCAGAGATACCGCATGAATCGTTTTCCCCATCAGTTCTTCATCCAGCGTCCGCACCACTGCTAACAGGTTTGAAATCGTGTGTCCCACCAGGAAACGACGAACAACAGGCCGGGCGGGCGGCGGAAGGCGGATTTGGAGAGTGCAGAGTTGGTCGGCGGGAGTGGCTTCGTCGGGCTCTTCGACAAAGGCTGCTTTCGTCAGTTCCGTGTTCATCGTCAGCTGGTCGTTCTTCTGTCGCTCTCTTTCCATGTCCAGTTCCTTTTGTTTTTGCTTCGCCTCCTTTTCCTCTTCCATCATTCGGAACAGTCGCGCTTGTTCTTCTTTCATCGATTCCTCTTTCGCTTTGTCAATCAGCATCGATTCTTCGTATTCTGCGTTTGTCGATTCAATAATCATCCGCTCTTCCTCCAATTCTTGCTGCTTTCGCTCCCGTTCCTCTTGTTCAAGTCTCTGTCTTTCAGCTGTCATTCCTGGCTCAGGCATGACATCAAATGGTTGTCCATCAAACATCAGTGAAGCAAACGTGTAGTTCAGCCGATGTGCGTCGATTTCTGTCTGTCTCACATCCAATGCTTGCAGAATGTTCACAAGCGTCAGATCCACATCCATCGCTTCTTTCGTCCGAATAAACCCGTGCACATGGAGACACGGAAAAGAAAACGACACAATATAACATGCAAAGTTGGAAGGGGAATATGGCAGAGTTTGGGCTTGTTCAGGTGTGACCAGCATCCCGAAGTATTCAAGTTGATCCTGTGTCACTTCACGCACACCTTCTGCACAGAGCACAGTTTGCGAAAAGCGAACTGCAAATGATTGCTCAGTCGTCACGACAATGCAGAGTGGTTTACGCTGCATTTGGGAGGCGAAGAGGGTTTGGCCGAGTGAGGCTGTAGAAAATGTGATTGGCAACGGCGGAGTTATTGATGAGAGTGCGGTGATGTATGGGGAAATAGGTTGATTGGTGGAGATGCTGAGGAGAGTGTGGAAGAAGGAGAGAAAGACGGGTGGGGAGAAGTCTTCCAGGAGATCCGCCTGGAGATTGACTTCAAGAACTAGATCATTGAAACTTAATGCCATAAAATCTATTGGGGGGAGTTGTCCGTTGTTGTTCCCATTGGGTGGACGTGATTCTGAAATTGGGTTGGTTGCTTGTGTTGTTTGTTGATGTGTAAGAAGTGAGAACACGAGTGATTTTGGAACTGGTTTCAGTGATTTGAACTTAAACTTTGTCTCTTGTCGGTAGGAATAATGCAAAGGGGGTTGAACGAATTGCAGGTCATTTGGCGACGATTGAATGAGTTCACTGAGAGCAATCTTGATTTCCCGAAGTGACGAGGTTTTCCGAAAAGTAAGAGGAATTTCTAAGGCTTCTCCGGTGTTCGAGTTCATTACTCGTGTAGGGAGAGTCACTTTCGATGAGAAGAGCCCCATCGAAACCGATTATGGGCGATGAATGGATTGATGTGAAAAAGGCGACGAGAGGTTGAGGATCGAGGTAGAACGTGAGAAGGGAGTTAGTAAACTTCGTGCAATCAGAACAAGACATTTGGTTAGAAAAGTTTTGAGATAATTGAGAAAAAGGCCAAGGGGTTGGTTCATTTGTGGAAACACTATTGTTGAACAGTCCTTCACGACTGCATTCATTCCATACAGGGCATATTTCCTGTTTACCGGATCAGATCCGTGAGTGGCCTGTTTGTTCCGACACTAGTCCATACTCGGCTATTGTGGAATTGATAAGTCGTTGAATTTAGTCATAGGCAACTTGAGACCGAGTGTGGATGCTCAACGAAATAAAACGTGGGAAAATTTGAGAACAGAACGAGAGGATGATCCAACTCTAACATTTTTCTCTCCTCTGTTGAATTGCTCGTTCATCCGTGAATGCTTTCATATTGAATGACGCAACCACCCTCTCGTGATTTTGATCAAATTATCGAGCAAATTTTCGACGATAAACCAAAAGAGCAGTATCAGGAGGCCTTTCTCGAACTCCTCACTTCCACAAATCACTTCTCCTTACAAGACTGCACTATTTCTGCTGCAAAACTACTTAAAAGGTCAAATGCCACTCAGCAAGATGGTACAGAAAGTGAAAACACGTCAACTGATCAACACCAAGATCATCTCATCACATTTCTCGCTCAAATTATCCCATTTTCACTTTATCGTCAAATGGAAACAATTTCAGACGCTTGTTTTCTCTATTTTCTTGATGTAATTGTCTCTCAAACGAATTGCTTCCAAGAAAGAAGCGATTTCTTAAACCGACTCAACGAACATTCTATCGCGAAGAATGCAACAGATCATCATGCAACACAGATAATTATTTGTCTTTTTTATCTGTTCAAGAATTTCTCACCTTATTATTCAACGAAATATCTCGAAATCATCCTCAAACTACTAGCCTATCATCCTCACTGTGGAAACCTGTTTATCCTCCTTGATAAACTCAAAGATAAAATTACTCTGAAAAAACATGCTGAACAGCTGACTGAAGCGATCAAAAAATCCCTTTATCCGCCAAATCCCGAATTAGAAGGATCGACCTCTAAATCCGGCGTTGAAATAGACAAAGCTATTTTTTACGCTGCCCGTAACAATCTTCTGGATCGAATATACCAGATTGATGAAGAAATAGCTCGTCCTGCCGTCACGGCAATGATGTACTGGGTCTGTGCCTTCAAATTCGACCTAGCAGTGCATTTATTCGAAAATTCATCCTTCATTTCGAAGAAATTCGATCTAAGCCTGATTTGGAATGACTTTTCCTCCCTTCGAATCGACCCTGTTCAACACCGGTCATCACATCAGGGACCATCCAACATCTACCCAATCACTCCCTCTCCACCTTCCGACATTTTTTACCTCCCTCCACCAGCCCACACACTCGACACGCCCTTCAACTATTCATCAGACTCCCAAAAGACGATTCAGAACAAACACTGCGTGAATCCCAATCAAACAATACCAGAAAAGCTCAAACCCATCCCTCTGAAAGAGCCACCGGTTCCTGAGGGTGCGGTATATCGTCCTGAGGTCCGGGATATTGAACCATCAATTAAATCAGAGACCGACTCAGTCATCAAAACCACAGACAGTCATGATGCACCAAAGTACGATCATCAACACGAAAGATACTCAATCGACTCCGACAACCAAACAAATAACTCCTCTCATTGCACTGCTATTAATGTGAATGCTCCTCAGACTACTCCATCACCCACACCAACACCACCACCACCAACAGCTAACGTTCATCCCCACAATCTCGTCGCAGCAGATGCTGGTCGTCCCTCCATTCATTCTTCTCCTCCATTTTCTGTTGGTCCCAATCAAACCGATCCTTCTCCGAATGATCAAATGTCAATTTCATCTGAAGGCAACGATCACCAACAAGCTTCGGAAGATGAAGTCGACACGGTCATTCAAGCGGATAATGGTGCAGATTGGAGCTATAATTCCGAGAAATCCAGCGAAAGATCAGACCTCACTTCCAATTCTTCCCAACCAACTGCACAGTATGAACCAAATGCCAATGCCCCTCCCGCTACGGGTGGTGTTCTTGTTTTCAGAGTTGGTAAGTCAAGCAAAACGGGGAAGGAGAATGAGAGCAGTCAGCCGGCTCCGAACGAACCCAACCCTTCACCACACGCATCCCAGCCAACCGACAATGCATCAGCCGGGAATGAACGAGATGGCACAGCAAGTGATTCTGCACCAGAAGTTAGTCGGGGTGATCCCAACCCAACACCACCCCTCTTCCAGCCAATCAACATGTCAGCTCGGAATAACTCAATCGCTGATGACTCTCAAGAAGTGATTCGGGATGCTACCCACAATACACACCAACCACCCACAGCTGAACCCTCCAACGCCCTTTCGGGCACCGACCCGATCTGTCGTGACTCAAAAGCGTCTTCGGACGATGCTGCGGATTCTGAGAATGTGCAAGACGATCCCTACAGTGCAATTGAGACATCAACACCTGAACCATCCAACGCAGCAGCCTGGAATGATGCTGCCGTTGATGAATATCAAGATTTTGTGCAGGAGGATCCCCACAACCCACACCAACTCAGCACAGATGAACAATCAAACGTATCGACAGACACTGGCTCAATCTATCACAACTCCGAAGAGCCTTCAGACATTGCAACAGATTCTGGGAGTGTCCAAGAGGATCCTCATAACGTACATCATCCCAGCACAGATGAACACCCCAACAGACCGACAGTCACTGATATGGTCGAAGATGAACTTGATGACACAACGAATTATCATCCTCAAGGCCAATTATTAAGGGATCCCGACCACAATACAGCTCTCTACCCAGCACAATATGCCGACAACATTTCATTCTCTTCGGAGAGAATAACTGTCATTGAAAACGTAAGTCAGCCCGGACAACTGTACGATCAGCCTGATGACAGTGCGTCAGTCAGTTCCGAAATAAAATCGATTGCCTCCTCTCAATACACTTCTCTTGATGCGAATGTTCCTCAAACTCCTTCTCTCTCGCGAAGAAAGAAGAAACCACAAATTCAGAAGACAGAAGAAGGTCAGCCTGGAACGGATCTTCAGAACGTTCAGGAAAACACTTCCAAACAGTTCGTCTGGAAAGACAAACAAATGGAAGCGGATCCATTCAGACTTCGGCTTTTGCAGAAAATGTCCAAACTCCTTCCTCATTCACAGTGGAATCCTTCGTCATTCAATGTTTATCCAATCGATGTCTCACTCCCCTTCTCCAAAAAAACGACCATGCAGAGCTTTCCTTCCATTCCAGCGAAAAGGAGACCTGCACATGTCATTTGTGACCCTAATCACATTCGTCTCGAGGTCAACGACACATTTCTGTTTGGACACTTCGAAGACTTCATCCACAAAGTACTCGGACCAGATTATCCGTTCCCATTCCACAAGACGACAGCCATTCCTCGCTTCTCTCAATTTCCGGTTTTGAGGTTCATCAAGAAACCTTTCTCGAACTCTTCTCTATCCCAATCCCAGTCGCAGGAGAAGAGGTCATCTCACCTACAGAAACAGACACCAGCCATTCCGTGGATGGGGACTCCTCTGGACTACTCAATCATCCCACTCTCTGAGACAGAACAACACGATCCACTCCCTCCAGTCAACTGGCCGATCCTTGGAAGCGATGTTCTGAATGAGATCATGAATGACATTGAAGACTTCTCTCACAAAGGCACACTCGAACAAGAATGTTACAAAACAATGTCGATCATCCCAATCACTCGCATTCCAACAAACCTCTCTTCTTCATCTGCCTACAAAGCATTGCCGAATCTATTGTTTATCCTTCGTTGCATTGTGTACACTCAAGAGGTCTTCGAACAAGACATGAACAACAAAGAATCACTGCTCAGAGACTCGTCCGAGCTGTTATCTCATCTTCTGGATACTTTGGAGGAACACTGCCCAGAAAATGACAACCATACTCTTCCTCTTGCCCTCCGCGATTGCATGCTCCTCTTCCTTCAAGCATCGACAACTGAGGACATGACACAAAATAACTCTTTATCCCAACTTTTTCTCCGTCCAGACAATACACATCCAAAATCAACCCATTTTTATTTTCATCTCCTCCAGAAACAGCTCGACGATATCATTCTTCCAGAGGACACTTCGAATCCATCGACTTGCGTCGTCAGGTCTCTTCACTCTCCCACCACTTTGTTTGTCCTCCATCGACTCTCTCATCTCTTCCGAGAACTCCTGAAATCCTCAGAAGACATCTCTTGTTTGGGAGATCTGCCCAAAGTTTTCTCATCACTCATCAAAATCATTCCTATTGTTGTGGAACATGAGCAAACCACATTCGAACAACGTTTGCCGCTACGGACTGACTTCCCCAATCCCCTCACCTTCCCTGATGACACGGAGAACTTATCACCTCTCTTCATTCTTCTCAACCTGACTGAGATTGTCAGCAGGAACCTCATATTTGAGATCGAACATAGCAAACAATTCTTCCGAACATTATGTTCTCTCTTTTCATCTAACACAGACATTCCTCACAACAGGCCGTACTCGATCCCAATCAAGAGAATCGCTGTGACACTTTCATGCCGACTCCTGAATCAGTACCCTTCTCTCCCATCGCCACAACCTCATCGACAGCGTCAGCTTCGATTTGTGGGACTGGATAATGCAGGCGAGACGTGTTATCTCGCAGTCACGATCCAACTCCTCATCCACATCCCACAATTCTATCATCTGATCTCACACATCGATACGAACCAAATCACCGATGATCCAATTCAGAACAACTCAACAAACATCAAATACCGCGATCTTGTTCACAATCTGAAGACTCTCTTTTCTCGATATTCACATGCCGAGACTGCGTCGATCCCGTTTGAAGAAGCTGCCTTCTTCAAAAAATATCATCCCACACATGATTCGTCTCTCTTCTACAAGACACTCCTCACAGATTTACATGATGCCTTCCAAATGACAGACCTCACCCAACTTGCAGAGACTATTAACACGTGCTTCAAAGTGCACTCTGAAGAACGCGATGAGGAGAACGAACTCCACACGACGAAAGGATATCATCACACTGTGCGTCCATCTTCACAATCACTCGTCGATGAGCTGAATAAGCCAAGCCTCGCGTTCACTGTTCTCCCTAAATACTTATTCATCGATCTCACTCGTGCTGAGAAGACAAATTCTTTGATCAAGATTGATGAACACATCGAATTCCCATACGGCATGCACCCTCTCTCACTCTCGACTGGCGATGTGAAGCACAACTTCCTCCTCACTGCTGTGATCCTCCCTAGCGAACGGAGGTCCAAACCCCAACATTTTCAAATAATCCAAAAAGTGTCGATGGGAAGATGGTTGTGTCTCAGCGACGGGACGATCACAGAAGTTGATGAGGAGGCGATTCCTGTCCGTTGCTTCGGACTGAAGAACGACTTCCCAATTGCGAAGTTCCTCCTCTACACCAACACTGACCAAGATACCGAACAACTTCAAAACATGATTGTCGTGGAAGACAGTCAACAACAGCTAAAGTCAGTCTATCACCTGACCATCGACCACGAGACGTACAAGCTCTTTGAAGAGGAAATTAAACCCCAATTTACAAAAAGGATTCCAACTTGGATTCAAAAAGCACTCAATGAACAAGCGACAATGCTCACCGCGAACCCTCTCGGAAACCTCCCTCTCGAATGTGCCTTCCGTCATCTCAACAATGAATCACTCAAAGGGACACCCCTCTCGCTGGTATCGAGTTTCACAACAAAATTGAATCATCATCCGTCTCCGATCGAAGCCCAACAGCTCGTCGGTCTCTCGTTGTGTCTAATGTGCAAATCATGTGATCGCGATTCATCTTCTCTCGACACCCTCTTTCACGAGATGGAGCACCGAGATTCAAGGGCATTCTCGAAACTGGACACTTGGAAAATCGTGGAAATCATTGCGTCGTTCCCTGAGCTCCTGACAGATCCCGACGTCCTCAACCACTTTTACTCCTCACTTGCTTCAATCCTTGAGGATCAGTCTCAATTGGCGATGTTGTTCACATTCACCAGACTGTTCACAAATCAATTCATTCAGGTCGCACAATCAACAATCCTTTGTGATGAGCATTCGGTCAGTGCGTTCCTCTCAATGGCGCTCGAATCTGGCATCAACAAATCCATCGAACCCCCACGAATCGTCGCATTGTGGGCAGCACATCCAGATTGTGCCAACACCAACCTTCCCATTCTCCTCAGAAAGGCTTCAAGGATGAGATTAATCCCCACTTTTGTTGAAGATTTGGTGAAAGAAACATTCGCCATGCTTGGTCCAAACCAACCTTTGTCCAAAAGTGATTTTGAACTTAATACCGTTGCCACCCAAGTTCTGACCTCGTTGTCACTCACAAAGTTCTTCTTCCAGTTACGAGAAAGCCTCTTCCAGATTCTATCACGCCCTTCCCTCCGACCACCAATCCGCGACATTCTCTTTCGAACAGTCCTGAAGGAGCCCGTCGACGGAGTGTTCCCTCGATACGACGAGATGTACAATGCGTACCAAACTGCAGTGGACGAGACAGCACTCGAATCCACATTCAAACGGAAAGAGTATCAAATCCCGTCGACAGTCGCGGATGAATTCCTTACCTACAACAAACAGTTCACACCTCCTCATGACAATGAAGCAATCAGCGATATATGGCGGTTGTTCTTCTTGCTCACGTTCGGCAACCACCAAAGAACGATTCTGAAGAAGCTTCCGGATAACATGCAGGACCACTTCTTGAGTCTTTGGACTCAAAAAGCTCATTCTAATTGGAACCTCAAGTGTCTGCACATCATTTTCACAGTCACCCTCCCGTTCAAGGACCGCTTTCTGAAGAAAATTAATCGTTCTCTTACTCAGTTCCACTTCCCTGAGCATCCCACCACAACACAATCTTTTCTCATTCTCTCAATGTTGTCTGCCTACGATTTCAGGAGTCGAAAGCCCAAATATCAGGAGCCTCCCAAACCTTTCATCCTTTTGTCAGGAGCTGGCATCGAGAACAACCTCGACACCATCATTCGCACACTGGTGGATGACATCAAACCAAAGGTCAAGAAGGTCAAGACTTCTAGTGATGATCATCTCTCCGACAACATCAGGAAACTTCTCCTCTCCATTGCACAAAACCACCCATCTGACAGATCAAACATTCTTCGGGAATCGATGCTTCGGGTCCTTTCTGAGCTGGTCTCCGTCGATTCTTTCCTCGTATCACTTCTGTTTTGCACATTGTGCAAGATCGACTACAATTCTGACATTTCTACCTATCCTCTTAAGACCAATTCATCATTCCCGATCACTCTCCTCAATGCACTCACTAACAGTCTCTCCGAACATGCCAGCCATATCTTTGTGTTTGCCCAAATCACAGCCAATACCGAACATGAATCATTCTTTTTTGGAACAATCCCCTTTATTTTCACCGCCTTGTCTAAAGCAAGTACGGGACTTCCTCATGATGACCATCTTAGAGGTAGTGACTCCCCCTCGATCCCCTACAAGACTTTGGGCGAAGTACTTCTCGCACTCAGCCATCCACTCTTCCGTCCACACATTCGTTCATATTCACTCCAATTCTTGCTGAATCTTCTTCCACACAGCTCAATCGTTCAACAGATGCTCTTCTCTTCGCTCATCTGCACCATCATCCCAGAATACTCCGAAGCACTCGACCAAGTCCAGGCGTACGAAGTTGGCAGTGAATCTTCACCTCCCACTCTCGATATGGACAGGTCAATCATTGAACGATATCTTCCTGACGCATTCATCTTCCCCAGCCACAACACTTCGTTTCCAAAACTGCCTTCATTCCCTCTCCTTCTCTCCAGCTCTCCCTCAGTCTGGATCGGAGGAAAATACATCGGTCTCGATGTGACACCGAAGGTGGATGACATCCGAGATGCTCTTATTAACAACTATCTCGAGAAACTTATGACCTCCAATCCAGTCTGGGTTGTTGTGTTTTGTGCCTACTTCTTCAAATTTTGTGACAAGATGCCATTCTACGACAAACACAAAGCGAAAGTCGAGACAATGCTCTTCAATATGAAACTGTGGGAGAACCTCAAGAACTCCACGACTAATCCGACTGCCACTCAACTTGATATCATCAACGAAATTGTGAAGAGGGATGATCTCTCTCCGAACAACAGTTCAAAAGAGGAGATTGTAAATCTAATTCAATACATGATGGTCTATGATTCCTCGGACTCAGATTTCTGAGCTCTTCTTTTTGGTTTTTCAACTTCCTTTCATCTTCTCGCCATTCCACAAGATTTCGATACTTTTCTGTATTCTCTGTTTTTCTACTCGGCGTGAAGATGACCAGAAAATTGAATAGAAACGTGATTCGTTCTGTGAGATGAGACCAATCAACGAAGTGAAATGACATTCAATCCCGAGTGTTGATTTCTCTCTTAGGCATAGAATCTGTAGAAATGATAAGGATGGTACCCGAGCACATCATCGGAATGCAGATCGGGCAGGTTGACTCCAAAAAACAGATGAATATCTCGTGTCTGATTCTTGATTGTCTTGGTTTTGTTTGTGTCAGGTTTCAAAAAGTGAACTATCTCGATTGCGTCCTCCAGTCCTTCTTCTTTAATCGTTGGAAATCCGTCCCGTCTCAACATCCTACTTGTTTTGGAATCAATTGTTGAACGGTTCATGTCATCAATCAGTTTAGTCATGGGTCCTATCGACCAAGACAACTCCCTGCAGAGTGTGATACTGTTCACAACCCTGCAGAAGATTCCCGTACTGCTGATGGCTCGAGCCACCACAGGTTGGTCACAAACGGAACAGATGCCTCTGAACACTTTCATCCATTGTTTGTTGTAAAGGTCATGGGATGAAGGTCGGTGGAAGAATGTGTCGAGGAAATCGATGGAAGGGGCGATCAGACGCTCAAGCTGTGTTCGAGTCAATCGCGTCGCACAGTGACGAGCTTGTTGGAGGCTGCCAAGAACAAAATCGACGAAGAGAGAATCAAAGTTTTCGGAGTCAGTGTCGATTGAGAGTTTGTTCTGGCTTTTCATTCGGACCACAATGGGAACTGTCTCCAAATCAGCCTCATCCCATTCGTCCAATGTTGGTTCGTGATCGTCTGGTCGAGATGAGAGGAGACTGCTGATCGGAGCTTGTTGGAATGATTCGACGTGCAGAGAGAGGAAAGACTCGAAGGCATGGAAATACTCCTCTTTCGTGCGGCCAGTGCTTCGAAACGCGAGTTGGAGGCTTCGGGTGTTGTGACGAGCGATGAACACACACATCCACAGAATCGTCGAGTCATCCAAAGAGCAGTCCCTGTCCAGCAGACCCACAATTCGATCCACAACGTCCATCGTCTCGCAGTCTGAGAGAGGACACACAAGTTCCGCTGTCAGGATGAAAGGCGGAGAGGACGAAGCGAGACCAGACGAGATCATCTCTTCCTTCAGCTCGCGACGAAATGCTTCAGTGGTGGGTGTCTTCAGGTCAAATCTCATCACTTTGGAAAGCAAGTCATCAATTGTGAAATCATCGTGTGGATGGGTTCCGAAAACATTGTGTGAGAGATGAACGAGATACTCTTTCGAGAGATTGAGAAACGAGAGACATGACGCTTTCAACTCACTTTGAGTGATGGCCGGTTGAGAGAATTTGGCGATGTGTTCATATTGACCGAATGAATTGATGATATCGTGTATCACATCAACGAGGCGAGCATGGAGTGAAAAGTTTTGAGGTGTAAATGGTTGATGTGAAGCGTCGACAGCGTTGAGGAAGTGGGAGAGCCAGCCAATCCAAAAATGTTTGATTTCGTCGAAGGTGTTGATCCAGAAGGAGACGAAGTGAGCGGCGTTGATAAAAGCTGGTACGTGTTGCGGGTCAGTTGGAGTGAGGAGGGCCCAGAGCGATCGGACATCGTGTTTGGACGAAGAAACCAACTTGTCCTTCTCTCTGATTGTGAACTTGCCATCATCAGCGAAGATTAGTTGTGTGTCTTTCGGACGACGTTTGAGGAAGATCAAAATCGACTGCATTCCAACATCAGAGAAATGTCTTCCTTCGTCAGCGTGAGCGAGCAGAAATTCAAACGCCTTCACCCAATCAGATGTGCTCGTCGAATCCTGTTCGTCGAAGAGAAGACATTTGGCTGTCTCCTTTTGATCGGCAAGACCGATCAAAGACGCAAGCTCTTCGGAAAGTGAGTTCTTCATTTCGTCAACAAATTGAACAAGTTCGGGATGAGATGAGCGAGAGTCGGGTGTGTGTATCGCCATTTCGAATTTTTGGAGAATCGAGTCAAATGTCATCCAAATGTGCTTCCAAGGGAAGAAAGCAGGATGAACGAGGAGATGCCGCAAGTAGGGACAGAATGCTTGGAGAATTGATGCGACGGTTTCAGGTGAAAGTGGTTTTTTGCTCAATGATTCACTTTTATCAATAAAATGGAACATAATCGATGTAACATGTCGATGGAAGTCCATAGTCGTGTCGCTGAATGGAATTTCGTGGGGTTTCAGGAGTGAGAGGAGGTTGGTGAAGAAGTCCGTGTTGGTGATCATCAAATAGAATCTAGACCTCTGATGTGAGTATACAGTGGAGAAGAAAGCAAGTGCAACAGCACGCAGTGTTTCTGACGGATGTGATATCATTTTGAGGAGAGACGACGTGAAAGTTGTTCGCGGAAAGTCATAGCTGAATATGTTTCTGAAAAAGTCTTCAGATGAATTGCAACCATCCTTGAAGAACATTGTGGTGTATTCAAGGAATCGAATTGCGTGGTTCGCTTCGCTAGGTGATAATTCAGCTCCAGACTCTTCTTGTTTGAAGAGAGAAATGCACCCCTTCTGCAAATGATCGTTGGTAATTGAATCCTGCGAAATTACTCTCCAGTCTGATGTGATCGAAGTTTGAAGAGGGATCTCAGCATCTTCCAGATGTGAGCGAACAGAGTTTGGTTTGAGATGGTGTCGTCTTCTTTTCGTTTCGTATTGCATAATCTGCTTTGAAATTCGAACATAGGGCCTATCATTCGAGAGGATCGTGATGAAATCATTGGTTGATTGGCTAGTAGTGGAATCAATCGGAAATTCTTCGTTGGTTTCGACGCAATCTGAATGCGATGAATCTATGACGTCTGCATTTGAAATAGTTGATTCGCCAGTTTGTACATACAATGTAGATTGTTGAACATTGTGCTTTCTGTTCATTTTATGCTTTGGAGGCATCGAGAAGTGATCTGCCCTTTTCACCATACAGAGATTCTCTTCGTCACATGATTGCTCTTGACATAAACCTCTCTCTGATGGCATGGAAGGCACGCCCCCATTCTCAAAAAAGCTGTGTCAAACCAGAAATCTGATGAAAGGATTACGAAATCCAAAAAGATTAAATTAATAGCAGATGAAAATGGTGTGAAATCGTGTTTCGCCAAACTGATTGACGATGATGAGAAAAGGGAGTGAATCTCGATGTGTTGATCTGAGGATGAAGACAGATCACACAACATGAAAGCAAGAGCATCCCCACACAAGACAGAAATGAAGATGCGAAGTGAGGAGGCACAGTGCTGTGGAATGAAGAGCATGCCACTCGGTTGAACTCTGTTGAGTGGCATGCCTGTTTGTGGACGAGTGTCATCTGTCTTGTGGGCGATGGTTTGGGCAGTGTGAAGTGAGCATCGACCCTATTTTGTTTGTGTGTGTGTGTGAGTGGTGTGATGATTGACTTTCTTCTCCAAGTGCGAGGAAAAGCCTGTCTTGTGACGTGAAGATCGGAGACTCACGATGCTTGTGTTGGAGTGAGTGATACTCGATCCTTGGTAAGGGTGGGTGTGTGACGTGATTGACAGGAATTCCCAAACAGAGAGAGAAATGTCATGATTGGAACTGTCCAACTTGGTGAATGTCACTTGTGAAGGATGGTGACGTGGATTCTGAGTGACAGTGTTGTGGGTGATGTGAGTTGATAGGCATGAGGTGTCTGTGATGGATCATTTGAGTGGTCTAGGTGAACTCCAGAAGATTCGGTGTGAAATCCGCTTTGAACGAAATCGAGGCGAGACGCGATTCGAGCGAGTCCAGCTTCGGCCTGTTCTTCCCGTCCAGCGAGAGACACTCAGCGATCAGAATGGACAGGTCGTCGCTTCCGACAAGCTCCATTTTAGGCAGACATCCCGTTCGCAGCTGCCTCGACGCATTCACTGCATCTAATTCCCCGAAGGGTACAAGACCAGTCTCTATTTCATACAAGACGAGGCCAAGACTAAAAACTGCCGCTTGGTCTGGTCTCACATCCTTCTTCTCTTCCCCCCGCTCCACAATCGTCTCCGGCGCTCGCCATCGCATCATCTCAAACCCCTCCCGTTGGCTGAACGGCGATGTCTGCGTCAGATTCGAGTCTGTCGCTGGCTGAGCTTGTGCGATCGGCTGTCCCTCAACGAGAGGAACTGCTGGCTGGGCAGGATTGGATCTGTTCATGTCGAGATAGACCTGCCCGTCTTTGTCGAACAGAACAACGTGCGACGAGAAGCGGGTGAACAAGTCGAGGGCTGAGTTGACGTTGTACAGTTTCATCAACGATCGAACAATCTGCTGAGCTGTCATTCCTTTCGAGATCGGCTGCTTCTGATTCGAGTGGAGGCGGTTGTAGAGCGTGTCTCGTTTGTTGATCTGTCCAACTTGAACACCGTGTTCGACTTTGACAACTTCAACACTTGTGAAGGCTTGTGTGTCGGGGTGGTGAGACGGATTAGCTTGTTGGGTCAGTTTGGGCTCGGTATCGTCTTCTTTGTCGAGTGGTGCGTGGGATGGGACAGCGTTGACGAGAGAGGTGGCAGGGTAGAGCAGATCATCATTCAGCACTTCAATCTTCTCGTCCTGCACGTCGTTCAGCTCTTCTTTGTCTTTCTTTTCGGTTGCCTTCTTCTGACGACGGCGACGGCAGAGCACGATGAGGAGGATGATGACGAAGAGGAGCGCGAGGACGGCACACACAACTGGGATCACCCATTTCATTGCTTGTATCGCTTGTGACTTGCGTTCGTCGGACAGACTCCGCTTCACAACGAACGAGGATGAACGCTGTTCGTCTCTAGTCACGATCCTTCCCTTCCATTCCTCGCTCGCGTTGAGCTTCGAGGCAACTTCGGTGGGAGAGAGGGAGAGAATGACTTTCTCTTCCGTGAATGATGTCGTTGTGGATGGAGTGAGAAGTTTCATGAAGGATGAGATGTGGTCTGACTCTTTCGAACTTTCGTAAATCTCAATTTGGAGGCCACATGGAATCAGAAGGCCAGCGACGAGTGTGACTGTCAGTGTCTTGTTCTTTTCCTGTTTGCTGCTCGATTTCTCTGCGTCGAATGCTGGCTGGAAGAACGGCGAGATGATTTTCTCTTCTTTCACTCGAACCTCACAATTCTCTCCCGAAATCCACAGCGAAGTGTTGTTCACTCCATCCCCGCTACTCAGATCCACAAATGTCACGTTCCCTTCTTTGCATCGAATGTTCCGATGTGCCGACGGGAACTCAGAGTTGCCAGCTGAATTGATCATGAATTCCGATGTTGCCACAGAAACTTTACTCCCATTCACAATCAGTGCTCCCTGTCCAAGACTTGTGAACTCTGATCCGCGGATGGTGGTTGGGGTTGAGTTGATGCTGATGAGACCTGTCGACCACGAGCAGAGGGTGTCCTCATTGAGATGTGAGGAGGCTTCGGATTCACCTCTGAATGAGCACGATTGGAGAGTGAAGGAATCACTGCTGTCAATGTGGATGAGTTCGGCTGATGGGAGTTCTGATGCTGTGAGGTTGGTCAGTGTGCACAATGTGACCTCAGAGAAGACAAAAGGAGTGGATGTGATGGCGACTGCGTTCAGAGAGAGATCGACGAGAGAGAACGACCCTCCATTCATTGACACCAGAACTGCAACAGTTTTGATTGTTGGCGAGAGGTGCAGCTTGTTCAACTCAGTCGTTCCATTTGAGATCTCCAGAAATGTGGACTTTGCTGGCAGTTCTGATTCGAGAGTGATGTCCACGAATGACATTTTGGTCCTGTCAAGCTTGATTAATGTCTGACTGACTGCAGGCTCGTCATGACTGCTTATTGGAGCAAGCTTGCCAATCACAACACTTTCAAAAGTGAGTTGAGAATCCTGACAGTGAAAGAATGGAAGAGCAGCCACTGTGCTGACCACCACGCGCGCATTCTTCAGATGAAAATGTCCATCCAGCACTTCCAACGCCGATCTGTCTGCATTCCCAGCAACTTTCAGTGTCATCCCATCAAACATGACCTCCTCTCCACTGTCGATCACGAACCCTCCATTCTGCGTCAGCACAATCACAGAACTGCTCAGCTTCCCATGAATTCGATACTCTTCGTTTAGGTCGATCAGTGTGACCAAAGTGACCGTGTCGTGAATGTTGATCTGGACTTGGTTTCTCGAGTCTGCTCTTTCCAGTCCATATTTCAGTCCTTTGCACCAGACTGAGTAGTAGCCACATTTGGAGATGAGATAGCCAGCGTCGGACACTCCCACAGGGCCTGTTCCTTCTTTCAGATAGAACACGACTGATCCGCTGAGTTCAGTCTGCTTGTCCACACTCCACAGCCAACTGTCGGATGGGAGGGATTCGTACGAACCAGCAAAACGAGGATCCTCTGTGGTGATCCACGTCGAGAAATCGTTGCCGACAATGCAGACGAAGTGGGAAGAGTCAGCGTTTGATGAGGAAGACTGTTTGAAGACCAAGTTGGTGAGTGAGAATGGGGTGGAATGGGAAGGGGTTGTGAGATCGAGGAAGGAAATAAAGAGACCGTCTGCCAGACCGGTTTCTGAGGCAACAGTGTCGAGGGTGACGCCATCCACATGCAGCTCCATTCCGTCGGTGAAGGTTGAGGCGAGAACTGCGCCTTCGCCTTGGCGTCGTGTGATTCCTTTGAATGACCCTCCAGAGACAGACAGAATCGATCCTGTGTGTTGGATCAGTGCAGAGTCTGTCATGGTGAATTTCGAGAATGTGCAGTGATCGATTGTGATTGAGGCAGAGGTGACTGAGATCAGAGGATGGTTGAGTGCCTGAACTGGGGGTGACTGAGTGAAGGAGATCATTTGGAGTGTGAGTGAGTTGGCTGTCAATGTGATAGATGCTTCTCCTCCGATTGTCACTGTGTGGAGTGGCGAGGCTGATGTCAGTGTGTGAGCACCGAACACTTCTGAAATTGACTCGGTCAGGAGGAAGGCTGAATCAATGATGGTTTTATTCTCCACTGTTGTCTTCTGAAGGGCGGATGAGAGGACAGAGCATGACAGTGCTTGAATTCCACAGAGTGGATGGTCAGTTCCTGACGAATGAACATGCGTTGAAGTTGCAGTGTCAAGATGAGGATACCAATAATAAAGCAGAGATCCTGAACTTGCATCTGACCCAGTGTTGATTCCGAACCATTTCGACTTCTCATCTTCTCCAAAAATGCCATTTTCGGGAATCGATGGTTTGATCGACGACAGAGTGTCTGTTTTCAGGAATGTGATGAGATCTGTTGACGAGATTGACCCAAGATGCCCCTCGTTCTTGCTGCTTGTGCACGAACTGAACGTGTTGTCTGAAATCGAGATCGTTCCAGAGCCAGTGAGACTCACAGAAACAACTCCACCGATCTCAGTCGAGTGGCACTGAGTGATTACACAATCCTTGATCAGAACTGAAGTTGCTACTGTTCCAGAGACGACTGAGCCAGCAACAGTGGTTGAGAATCCAGTGAAATTGCTAGTTGACAAGGTGAGAGACCCTGTGTTCGTGATTGTGAAGAGTGATCGATCGAAAGAGGGGACTGTCGTTGTGAAGGAGAGTGATTCGACGGAGAGAGTGTTGGCTGTGATGGAAAAGCATCTGTCACGCTGAACATCCACAACTCGACCTGCAGTGTTCGATGTGATCGTAGCTGTGCTTGCGATGGTGACATCTTCGTTCAGTGAGAGTTTGGAATCGAGAAGGAACTTGGCGGCTGAATTAGTGTTGGTGAGAGCAAGTGACAGCTTCAAACACGGAAGTGCCTGAATTCCACAGAGTGGATGGTCCGTTCCTGACGAATGAACATGCGTTGAAGTTGCAGTGTCAATATGAGGATACCAATAATACAGCAACGATCCCGAACTTGCCTCGACACCCGTATCCATTCCAAACCATTTCAACATCTCCTCATCTCCAAAAATGTCATTTGTGGGAAGTGATGGCTTGATTCCGTCCAGTCCACCTTCGGCCAAGAGCGTGTCCAAGCCAGTTCCAGCCAAATACACATTCTTCCCTTTCAATCCGTCACACGACGAGAATGTCACGTTTGTATCTGTGAGTGTGAGTGATCCCCCATTCAGAGTAATCGCAAGGGCGCCTCCATTTCCATCCGACGTGCATGACGTGAATGCTGTGTTTGCGATTGTGACAGAATTGCCTGCTCCAAGTGCTGACGAGAAGACCGCTCCATCGGTCGTGGATGTGAATCCGGTGAATGTGCAGTGGTTGATGTCGAGTGATCCTGTCTGAGAGAGCGTCAAGTATGAGGAAGTACGACTAACAGACGATCCATCCAAAACGAGCGTCGAAAGAGACAATGTAGAGGCGGAGACAGACAGAGAGCCAGTAGCACCGACCAGTAATTTTGATGTCGCTGGATGGCCTTTGACGGTTGTCTCGGATGAAATGGCGAGTCCATCTGAGTGCGATGCTTCTGTGTCGATGGAGAGAGTGAATGGTGTTGAGCCTGATAGATGAGTGTGAGCTTGGTTGAGTGTCAGACATTTCCAAGTTGATGAACCGCACCCATTCTCGTTCCGCCCTCCTGCTCCGACATGGATTGTGTGCTGTCGATATGGAACGAGGTGGTAGAGAAGCGAGATCGAGTGATAGACGGAGTTTTCTTCCTCATTCGTATCTGTTCCCCAAAGAGTGTTTGGAGAGTCCCAAGTGAGACCAGTGATGGCTTTTGTCCAGAATTCCGGGATGATGAGGGATTTGAAAGTGTGACCTCTGACGAAAACACACTCGCCTTTCATGTCTTGACCGCATGAACAGTCTGAGAAAGTGGCATCGATAACGAGCGACGAGGAGGGGAACGATTGAGGGCAGGAAATGAACAGAACTCCTCCATTTCCGACAGTTGAATGGCAATCTTTGAAGGAGGTTGTTCCAGAAATCTGAACTTTGTCAGATGTCGATGAGAGGGTGGAGTGGAGGACACTTCCATCGCCAGTTGACTTTGAAACGTTTTGGATTGTGACACTGTTGAGTTCGAGATTGCCTGCTGTCTGTTCGATGAGTGACTTGGTCGAGATGAATGTTGGTTGGAAGATCAGTTGTGTTCCGGTCATCTGCAGAGTGCCTGATGCGAGAGAGAAGAGTGGTGCTTGATGCGTTGACGCACTTGATGGGTTTTGGATCGTGACTGTCGATGCAATGGAGAGGACACTGGCTTTCACGACGAACAGTGGCTTTGTGATGGTTGTCGGAACGAACAAGTTGATCGCCTCGAACGAGAGAGGACCATTCTGAACAAAAAACTGAGTGCTCTGATCGGTTGAGACTGTTTGAGTGAGCTTCGTCGTCAGAACGGATCCAAGTTCGAGCGAGTTGATCTCGCCTGTGAGTGTGTAGGCAGATAAGAAAACAACTTCCTGATTGAATGCGTTCAGTTTCGAATGAACATTCTCAAACGACTTGCACGGCAGCTTCTCCTTCCCACAATTCTCATGATCCCAGAAACTTCCATCCACATGCATGCTTCCTTCAATGAATGGATACAGCAGATACGCAAGAGGCCCACTTTTGACTTCAGAGCCATCTTCTTCGCCAACCACTCTGTCCATCACAGCAGAAGTGAGAGTGTCCTCGGCACCGATCAGGGATTCCCAGCTTTCGGTGACTGTCGATACGATGTTCGAACCTTTCAGGAAGATATCGTGGGAACCGATTGTGACTGCCGATGAGACCTGCACAGATGTCATCGAAACACAACCTGCATCGAAAGATCTTTCGATGAAGACACTCCGCCCTTTCTGAGATTCACCGCAGTTGCACGACGAGAAAGAGACAGACGAGAGGGTGATTGTTCCTGTCGACGTCGAATGGAAGACTGATCCCGAGCCTTCCGTGGTTATTCCAGAGAAGTCGATTGCGTCGAGAGTGAGAGACGCAGCTCCGGTGAGTTTGATGAGGCTGTTTGAGTCAGAGAAAGACATCGGTGTGAACGAGACACTTGTCAACGAGAGACTGCCGTCACTGATTGAGAAGAACGACGCCGAGCGTGTCGTTGTTGCATGTGTTGGCAAGATCGAGAAATGAATGTCGCTCAGGGCGAGTGATCCAGACGTCTGAACGATCAGAGACGAGTCGATCTCACCTGAGTGTTGGAAAGTGGTTGACGACTCTCCACTTCCAGCGACAAGAAGTGTTTTGTCATCAAGTGACACCAACGACTCCAGAGAAGTTCCATCTGCAGCTGAGATCAGCCAAGTGTGCCCTTTTCCAATGCGAGGTGCGAGACAGGAGAGAGATACGCATCCAGTTGCCTCTGTCCAACAGAAGACTTCTGCTGACCCTTCTGAGGGATCGATCGTGAGAGCGTTGGGCTTGGGGATGAAGACTGTTGTTGTGTCGCCGTCGACAGACGAGATGGGAGTGTCTGTGGTGCTGATTGAGTTCGAGATGGGGCTGGTGAGCGTGACCGAAGACGCGACGAAGAGAGACGAGGCATCAGAACCCGAGCAATCCTCAAAAACGAGATCGGAGAGTGTGAGGGTGGTCATGCATGAGCAGATCGAGAGAGCTGCTTTCTGTGTCCCGTCTGTGAGGTGAGCAAAAGTGGTTGAAGTGACTGTCACAGTCTTCACGTTCGCCGTCGTGATCCCTCCAACACAGTCAGATACAGCGTTTCCATGAAGCTTCGCTTTGTTTATGATGAGTTCTCCTCCTTCGCTGAGTCTTTCGAACGAGATCAGAGGACCTGCTGTGCCATGCAGTCCTGTGAACACAGATTCCTGAATTTCGAGTTTTGTCACATCTCCTTCACATCTCACAATACTGCCTTGGCTGAACTCGATTCCGATAAATTTCACATTCTTCAGAAATGCCGTTCCTTCAGTCATTTTGATGATGCTTGTCTGCACAATTGGAGTCAGTCCATCTTCGTTCTGGAATTCACATGATTCAATCGTCAGTGGTCCTGCTCCAACAACCTTCACAATGCTGGCTGTCTCGCACGGAACAAACGTGAAGAGGCTCAGCGACAGCATCCCAACACCAAGCTCCATGAATCTGTCTTCGCCTGATTGAGGATCAAAGCTGACAACTGGATGCTCATCACCATTCGAAGAGAATGAAGCGGGTTTCTCGGCGACATTGAACGAGAGTGTCTCTTCATATCGACCTCCTTCAACGAGCACAGAAGTGAAAGCGTTCGCCAGCCTGTTCGCGCCAGTGAAGCCGATCGATTGACATTTCGGATACGAATCTGATCCACATCCAGGTTCATCGTTCCCTGCTTCGGTGCTCACTACTACACCTGGTGTCGGGAGATGGATGTCCAGGAGTGTGAGGTTTCCTGCTTCATAAACGGTGAAATCTACGAAGAATGGAGCAATGATTACGATTCTTGGGAATGCTGAAGTGCTGAAGCAATTCACGAAGGAGGATTTGTCCTTCAGGACTCGTTCCCAGATAGGATAGGTACGAAATCGGATGTCGTTTCCACTTGCCATTGTCTTTGTCGTCCCATTCACTGTGCCTTCTCGACTTCCGTTTGCCACGTTCGAGAAGAACGTGCAACTGAAAAAAGCAATTTCGGCGTCATTGTCAGTAACACTCGAACATATTACATTCCCATCTCGGCATTCACCGTGTGCGAAGAGGAGATTGGAATAAATGATCGAACCAGATGCTTCATTGTTGTCGAGACACCCCGCTGTCGCTGTAGCCTTACAATCTTCAAACCGGACATTTGAGAGAACAGACGCGAGGGGCATTCCAGACAAACCAATTCCTCCTCCCCAGGGATGATAAATGGACCCAGGAAAGGTGTCAATTGCATAACAATGCGAGGTATTGCAATATTGTACGATGAGAGAAGTGGGCTGGATCATCCGAATTCCACCTCCATAAATAGCTTGGCAATTAGAGAAGACACTACGCGTAATGGATGCTCCCCCACTTCCTTCGTAAGAAGCGATGAATATCCCTCCACCATCACACGAAAAATCGTTTGAATTGTGTGTGGCTCTGCATTCTTCGAATGTGCAATTATCGACGGCAAGATTCGCCCCAGAATTGCATCGAATACCACCACCATGCTGGTTCAACGAGACACATTGCGTAAACGTGCATTGTTGGTAGCGGTGGTCCACTGAAACGATTTGGGCGGTCGTCGTTGTGGTTGGTCCGAACGGTTCTCCAGTTCGATTTGTGTATGTGCTGCGGGAGCGAGTGAATGTGGTATTGGCGGCGAGGAGAGATGTTCGGTCTTCCGTGTCACGCACCACTCCTCCGAACAGCACATTCTCGCAGTCGACAAAATGCGTGTTCATAACGGACACATTATGGAAAAGCGGGGCTTGTGATGGTTTGCAAAAGGAAGGGCAGTGGCTGATGTTCGAGAAATGGCAGTGATCAGTCTGAGATGTCTGCACGGACGAGCAGCAGATGAACGAACCAGGCGACGTCACCACAACATTAGAGAATGAACAGCTGTGGAAGGAGACGGTGCTGGATGCGGATGCAGTGGTGGAGAGGGAGGGGGATTGATTCTGGGAGGCCGAGAAGTCGAAGTCTGAGTTCAGAATTTGAACAGTGGAATCACTGCATTCAATTGGTGACACATCTTCAATCACCGAAATAACTGAGTTGGCCACAAGACATTCAGAATGATTGATAACTGTCAGTATTCGGGCAGTCAATGGTTGGAAAGCAAGGCTGGTGAATGAAGCTGTTGAGTTTGTCAAATGCAAAAGTGTTCCTTTTACCTGTTGACTCTCCAAAATGGTAGGACGTGATTGGACATTCCCACTAACGGCGATAATTTTTGATGAGATCTCCACAGTTCTTGATTGGTATCGTGGATATTGGAGCAAGATGGTTTGTGGAGTTTCTTCGCGATTGGACACACGTGAAAATGATGAGATCGTTTCTCCAAGATCAGGAACTTGGAGGTCATCAAGATCTAGAGTGAGAGTCCAGGTCCACGTGAGAAGGAATAACATTGCCTTAACGATCAACCCATAGTTCAAAAAAATTCTGTTGAATGTCTTACGGTTTTTGTTGGCTGCTTTTCGCCATTCCTTTTGGACATTTATTTCATCACAATCTCTTTCTTCGATTCGATGTTCTGACCCATAACGAGCATTTCTTCATCAAATCTGACAGAATGACCGCGATTGACAAGAAAACAGACACCTCCTCAAGCTCAGCACACTCTTTTATGTCAATCTCTCCGTTACCATTTTCAATGGATTGCTCACCGTTCCTGAATTGGAGCGGAGACGAACTTGTATCTGAATCCGAAAAGGCTGTTGTCTTTCGGTCTCTCGTTGCCACTTTGAAGTCACAGCCTGCATTAGATGCCTCTCAGGAAGCAAAAGCCGTGAGGTTTCTCGAATCTGTAAAGCCCTCTAATGAATCATCAGCTAATGCTTTTCTCAACTGCCTTGCATCGTCCACTGATAATTCTTTGACCGACTTCGGGCAGTGCATTGCAGTGCTCATTTCTTCTGCCAGTAAGGCTATCACCACAGCCGCATTGAAGCTGCTCTCTAATCAACTTCTTTGTTGTTCAGCTCAAAACGTTCTTCTCCTCATCAAAGCTGATCTGGTCCATCAACTCATCATGACTCTCAATCCCCACTCTCTTTCCTTTGCTGACGCAGTCCATATCCACACTTCTCTCCTGTCGATCATCACCAACTCTCTCTGGCTCACAACTCCATATTATCTCTCCCAACTCGGAATTAAAGATGACACTGAGCGACAAACTGTTCACGAGACGGTTTTGCAGCAAGTTCTGTCCCCTTTGGAGAAGTATATTTGGCATCTGTGCATGAACCGCTTTTCGATCGTCGATGGCGACATGTCGAATGAATTCATGACTCTTCTCACTCGAATCCTCCGAATATGCCCTTATTATCAACCATCAATGGATATCGTCGTAAATATGCCAATCGTCCTTACGATTCCAAGTTGTCTCGCATTCTTCGAAAATGATGCCTCAATCTATCGTTTTGTGTATGATATCGTGCTTATCCAGCAGGACTTGAACAAAAAAATGGGTGAAGTGCGACAGATGTGGCAGAAAGTGCATCGAATGCTGAGAATGGAGGGCATCGAAGATATGATTGAAAAAAAACATCAAAACGACAAAAACACTCGCTTCGGAAGATGGATTGTTCACTTCTCGATCAAATGGAACAACTTGCAGGACATGAACCTTCCACAGCAGGAATAGAAACTGACAAGATCCAGCGAACGATTTCGTACAGTTACTGACTTGTGGACAACAAACACTGTTTGCGTGTGATCGTTGTCGACTCTGACATCACCTCATGGTTTCTACTGTCCGAAAGATTCGGATTCTCTCTCGCCAGTCTCCCTCCCTCGATGGTCGCCACACTCTCCTTCTCCTTCGCCGCCACATTCACACTCTCGCACTGCTCCAACTGCTCCGAAATGGAAGCTGTCGATGCTGACGATTGGTTGGAGTTTGTGTGAGATCTTTGATTTGTGATTGTGCCACAGGATTGTCTTCTGTTGTTGCCGCCGATGCGATGCCATTTCGGAATCGATCCACATCGTCGATCGTCGTCGACACTTCGGAAAGGCGAAAGATTCAAAATGGATGTTCATGCACAACAACCACTCGCTCCTCGCCCTCTCACCCGAGGAGAGATACTGAAAGAACAAATGATTCTGAGCCAGAAATCAGATCCGAACGATGCCTCTCTTCCAACTGAGCCTTCCTCGTGAATCGGAACAAACCAACACGCTCTTCGTTGGATGATGTGGAGACAAAGGGACTGTCCCGTGGCCACTCGCACTGCCACAATGGACTCGACGGAACAGACTGTGTCTGGATGGCTGTTGCACTGGAAGGATGTTTGTTTCTGCCTTGAAGTTCAGACACGCATTCGATGACACTCTGATAGCCCAGACAGAGACATTTCTGAACTCTGTTGTCCCAAATGGTCAACCATGAACAGATGCTCTCCTCAACAGCCTCGCACAAATATCCAGTGGGATCGACAACGGACAACTCCCCCCAATAGATTTTATGGCATTAAGTTTCAATGATCTCGTTCTTGAAGTGAATCTCCGGGCGGATCTCCTGGAAGACTTCTCCCCACCCGTCTTTCTCTCCTTCTTCCACACTCTCCTCAACATCTCCACCAATCAACCTATTTCCCCATCCATCACCGCACTCTCCTCAATCACTCCGCCGTTGCCAATCACATTTTCTACAGCCTCACTCGGCCAAACCCTCTTCGCCTCCCAAATGCAGCGTAAACCACTCTGCATTGTCGTGACGACTGAGCAATCTTTTGCAGTTCGCTTTTCGCAAACTGTGCTCTGTGCAGAAGGTGTGCGTGAAGTGACTCAGGATCAACTTCAATACTTCGGGATGCTCGTCCCACCTGAACAAGCCGAAACTCTGCCATATTCCCCTTCCAACTTTGCGTGTTATATTGTGTCGTTTTCTTTTCCGTGTCTCCATGTGCACGGGTTTATTCGGACGAAAGAAGCGATGGATGTGGATCTGACGCTTGTGAACATTCTGCAAGCATTGGATGTGAGACAGACAGAAATCGACGCACATCGGCTGAACTACACGTTTGCTTCGCTGATGTTTGATGGGCAACCATTTGATGTCATGCCTGAGCCAGGAATGACAGCTGAAAGACAGAGACTTGAACAAGAGGAACGGGAGCGAAAGCAGCAAGAATTGGAGGAAGAGCGGATGATTATTGAATCGACAAACGCAGAATACGAAGAATCGATGCTGATTGACAAAGCGAAAGAGGAATCGATGAAAGAAGAACAAGCGCGACTGTTCCGAATGATGGAAGAGGAAAAGGAGGCGAAGCAAAAACAAAAGGAACTGGACATGGAAAGAGAGCGACAGAAGAACGACCAGCTGACGATGAACACGGAACTGACGAAAGCAGCCTTTGTCGAAGAGCCCGACGAAGCCACTCCCGCCGACCAACTCTGCACTCTCCAAATCCGCCTTCCGCCGCCCGCCCGGCCTGTTGTTCGTCGTTTCCTGGTGGGACACACGATTTCAAACCTGTTAGCAGTGGTGCGGACGCTGGATGAAGAACTGATGGGGAAAACGATTCATGCGGTATCTCTGCCACGGAGGCGGCTTGACGATCATGGGCAGACGTTGGAGAGCGCTGGGCTGTGCCCCCGGTCGGCGGTTTTGATCGAAGTGGAAGAAGACGAGGATGATGTGGGAGACGTCGAAAATGATTAGATTTGTGGTCGGAAGAGACACAGACAAGCAGAAGTCAGCCCTCACACAATCTGCGAGTCGTTGAAGAACGAGATATTCGTCGAATCTTTCTTGATTGAATGATATTTCGCGAATTGTGATCAAAACGCTCCTGAAGCCATGAATTGGACACTCTCTCTTCAGTCTTTTTTCTGTGTGTACCGATACTCTTCATTATATATTTCTCATTCATTTCAAGGTAGTTTTTGATGTGTGAGTCTTCAAACACCCATAACGAGTTACTGAACTCTCCATCAGACGGAATGGGCAGTGTACTCACTAAAGTCGACACCTCTTCAAGTTCAAAGTCATCTAACTTGTCCTCGCCTCAGTTGCCATTTTCCTTGGATAGCTCACCGTTCCTGAATTGGAACGGAGAAACACTTGCATCTGAACGCGAACAAACAGTTATCTTTCGGTCTCTGGTTGCCACTGTGAAGTTGCATCCCGTGTGTGATGTCTCTCTCGAAGCTAAAGCTGTGAAATTTCTCGAATCTGTGACTCAAAAGATGCAAAAAACAGCTCTTGCTTTTCTCGACAACACTGCATTTCTTTCTGATAAAACTTTGACCGACTTCATGCAATCTATTATGGTGCTCATTTCTTCTGCTAGTCAGGCTATCACCATGGCAGCAATGAAGGCATGGGTTTTGTATGTCGGGTCGAAAAAAAGTATGTCGGGTCAGAAAGTTGAGGTGTTGTTTTCCTGATTTATGAGTGTTGAAGAAAGAATATTGATAAAATAATGACTGAATGGGATACTATGAATCATTATCATGTTGTTTTCATTTCACGAGATGACTTTTCACAAGTGACTGTCGAGAAAAAACATTGCAAATTTTGACTTTTTCGTTGTCATTTCTTTCTCTCTATTGTCAACAAAAAGTGAAAGTTGCCAAAAATATACGTCCATTTGTGAGATTATATCAATATTCTATTCCTTGTTCGATCATAGATTTTGAATCGACCGAGAACAAAAATCAGTGAAACAAAGAGATGAGGATCAAAGAGAATCAGGGAGACTTTTCTCGATCTTTCAGCTGGAAAACGATGCAAATGTCAACAAAAATGATGAAAATCATTATTATATCTTGATTTTGAAAATGCCATATGAAATACAGTCGACCCGACATTCTAAACCTCCAACCCGACATACTAAACCCAACCCGACGTACTAAACCCAACCCGACATACTAAACCCAAGCCGCAATGAAGATGGTCTACAAACAACTCCTTTATTGTTCCATTGAAACCCGACTTTCCGTCATCAAAGCTGATCTGATCCCTCAACTCATCACATCTCTCAATCTACAGTCTTTGTCGTTAACTGAAGCAGTCGATATCCGCGCTAATCTCACTCAAATTATCTCGCGTTCTCTCATCCTCGCAACTCCGGATTGTCTGGAAGAACTCGGAAGTGAAGATGGATATGAACAACAAGCTGTTCACGAAACAGTTCTGAAGCAAGTTCTCGCCCCTTCGGAGAAGTATATCATGCATTTGTGCGTGAACCGCAATTCGATCATCCAGTCACGGACAAAAGTAAGTGGCCACCCCTTCCTGCATTTATGAACAAATGATATTTCACACTTTTTTCGTAAACACTTCACATCACTGAAAGACGGAAATTTTTCAAATATAAAAAGGGAGTAGTGTGGTGAAGTGGAAATCAAGAGATTTGACTGATGTGCCCTGGGAGGCACTTTTGATTGCGGATGTCACAATATGTCTCCTCTTCCAAGAAGAGGAGATGTGACCTGTATAGTCTGTTCCTCCACTGAGAGCTCTCAACTTCCACTCCTCGCAGAGATACTGGACGATCCGCGACGAAAAAGTGTGTTTTCTCTCTTCTTCAACCCTCTTCTGACAACCGTGCAACACTTCCAACCTCTTTAACTTGTCGTCAGAATGCTTATTCTGTCCTTGTTCGATAGAGAGCTGACAATTGTGGAGTGAAAAAATGTGGGAGAAAATGTGCGAATCTCATGTTCCCTACAGCAGGTCTTTACAATTGAGAGAAAGTGAGAATACTCAATAACATCGTCAGAGAGAGCGTTTGATGTCTTTACAAAGCTGGCTGAAGAGGGATGAAGAAGAGAGAAAACACACTTTTTCGTCGCGGATCGTCCAGTATCTCTGCGAGGAGTGGAAGTTGAGAGCTCTCAGTGGAGGAACAGACTATACAGGTCACATCTCCTCTTCTTGGAAGAGGAGACATATTGTGACATCCGCAATCAAAAGTGCCTCCCAGGGCACATCATAGTGGTCGGATAAACCCGTTAACTCCGATAAACCCGTTAAAACATCCCCCATTTCACATATATCATCTCTTTCACACGACTCATCAGTTGTACCTGTAAGAAAACCCTAGTGAGAATTCTGGAAGGAATTGTGACTCTTTCAGAGATTGGATCAAAGACAATGGGTCTATTCAAATGGATGAAATGTCAACGACGACACAGCGCAAGTTATTCTGACCATGAAAAGCTCGACTCGCAACACATGATCCCTCTAGTTCTCGGAAATAGATTTGTTCAACTTCGTTCAAAAAACAACGTTCACTTTTCGCTTTGCATTTCACAATCATTCTTTCATGAAGAACTCTAGTTTTAAAAAAAATGAGGAAATGCATGAATGTGAAGTGGAAGGAGAATTAAGATGAAGAGGGGAGACTGTTTCGTCCCTTTGGAAGGGTTAACGGGTTTATCCGCTCTAACGGGTTTGTCCGGGTACTATCAGTCAAATCTCTTGATTTCCACTTCACCACACTACTCCCTTTTTATATTTGAAAAATTTCCGTCTTTCAGTGATGTGAAGTGTTTACGAAAAAAGTGTGAAATATCATTTGTTCATAAATGCAGGAAGGGGTGGCCACTTCCTTTTGTCCGTGACTGATCGACGGTGAGCAATCTTTTGTCTTTATGATTCTTCTTGCTCGCCTCCTCGAAATCTGTCCATCTTATCAACCGACAATGGATTTTATACTTCATATGCCTGTCGTTCTCACGATTCCAAGTTGTCTCGCATTCCTCAAAGTGGAGCTCACAATCAATTGGTTTCTGTCTTCCATAGGAGGAATCCAACGAGAATGGATCAAAACAAGGGGAGTGGGGCGACAGATGGGGAAGAAACCGCATCGAATGTTGAGAATGGAGGGCATCGAAGATGTGATTGAAGAAAAGCTGCGAAACGACCGAAAGATATATATTGGAAGTTGGATTGTTTCCCACTCGATCGAATGGAACAACCTGCTGGGCATGAACCTTCCGCAGCGTGGATAGAAACAGACAAGCACCAGCGAACGTGTCGAACATTTTGTGACTTCTTTCGGACGACAGACACTGTTTGTGTGTGATTTTTGTCGACACTGACATATCCTCTTGGTTTGATTTGCCCGAACGATTCAGATTCTCTCTCGCCAATCTCCCACCCTCGATGGTCGCCACACTCTCCTTCTCCTTCGCCGCCACTCTCGCACTGCCCCAACTGCCCCGAAATGGAAGCTGTCGATGCTGACGGTTGGCAGCGGTTTGTGTGAGATCTTTGATTTGTGATTGTGCCACAGGATCGTCTTCTGTTGTGGACGCCGATGCGATGCCATTTCGGAATCGATCGACATCGTCGATCGTCGTCGACACTTCCGAAAGGCGAAAGATTCAAAATGGATGTTCATGCACAACAACCACTCGCTCCTCACTCTCTCCCTCTCGAAACGAGAAGCAGAAGGAGGAACTGAAGCGGGGGAAGCGATGCGATCGAAACAACGCTGGACATGCATCGCTCCGTCCACCGAACGATCTCTGTGAACACCAGCTCTTCCTCACACTGATCGAAACAGCGCTGCTCCCTCAACTGGTCTCGATTCTGTTTGCTTGGCTGATGGGGATGCGTGTTGACGCTGTTCCCAACCGTGATTGTTGGATGCTGGCTGGTTGTGGAGTCGATGGCAGTTTCTCCATCCACTCACCATCGCCCTTCCTCTCGTCTTCACAAACTGGACAGAGACCTGGATCGGCGTGAAGAATAGAAGGAACAGAAATGATGGATCTTCGACCGCCTTCATGCAATCCATTGTTGTGCTCATTTCTTCAGCCAGTCCCGTCTTGACGACCACCCGACTTCGTTGATCGGATGGACATCCCCTTCTCAACACACTGCCTCTTCTGTTGTGTGTGACGAAGTGGATCTTTCGCACGCTTTTCCGCCTCTCCCGCTCTCCTTCGTCACTCTTCCACTCCGCTCTCGAATGAACACAAACTCGCACTGTGAGAGATCGAAGACAACTGAACCAGACACGGTAGCTGCAGCGTGTGCCAGGAAGCCTTCATGCAACGGAGCAGATGGATCGAGAACCGACGAGTGCTGACTTTCAGCCATCCCTTTGTCTTCGAATGGGATCCCATGTCAGACACCGTCAAACTGGTACCGAGTTGTGGAAGTAGACGGTTCGAATGGATGAAACAACAGTGCGGGATCGCAATCCGTGACATATACATCTCTTCGTCTGCTTTCATGCATTTCCTCTAACGACCGTTCTCTGGCTTCGTCTTCATTCCTGGATCAGTTCTGTCTTCGTTGGTTTCTTTTTGTCATTCCTTTTGGACGATTATTAACATCTCATTCTCTTTCTTTCACTTTTCTGCTCTGACCCATAACGAGTGACTCGACTCTCGCTCAGTCAGAATGAGCTCGATAATGCCAAAAATAGACACCTCCTCAAGTCTAAAGTCTTCTGATTTGTCTATCCCTCCGTTGCCATTTTCCATGGATTGCAATTCTTTCCTGAATTGGATGGAAAACCGATATTATTCCTTCCACGAGAAGGCCATTGTCTTTCAGTCTCTCGTTATCACTTTGAAGTCACAGCCTGCACTTGATGACTCGTTGGAAGCTCAAGCAGTGAAATTCCTCAAATCTGTGCATTTTCAGAATGAATCATCAGCAGATACTTTTCTCAGTAGCCTTGCAACATTCCCTGGTGATTCTTCGACTGCATTCGTTCAGTCTATTGTGGTGCTAATTTCTTCTGCCAGTCAGATCGTCCCCACAGCAGCAATGGAGATGCTCAGTCATCTACTCCTGGATTGTTCTCAAAAAAAACTCCTTTCACTTGTCAAAGCTGATCTGATCCCTCAACTCGTCATGACTCTCAATTCACTGCCTCTTTTATTCACGGAAGCAGTCAATATCCGCGTTAATCTCACTCAAATCGTCTCCCGTGCTATCGTACTCGCAACTCCGGATTTTCTGGAACATCTCGGAATTGTCGATAACGACGAACAACAAGCTGTTCGCGAGACGGTTTTTCAGCAAGTTTTGGTGCCCTCGGAGCATTTCATTTGGCATTTGTGCGTGAACCGCTATTCGATCATCAATGAAGACCAATCCAATCATTTTCTGCATTTCATCATTCGCCTCCTCTGAATATGTTCATTTCATCAACCGACAATGGATTTATTTCTTCGTCTGCATGTTGTTCTCACGATCCCAAGTTGTCTCGCGTTCCACGAAAATGAGAAGTCAATCTGGTTGCTTATGACTTTCATGAACAATTCCCAGTGGGAATGGAACAAAGAAGGCGGAGAAGTGCAACAGATGGGGACGACAGTGCATAGAACGTTGAGAATGGAGGGCATCGAAGATTTGATGGAAGAAATGCTGCAAAGCGACCGAAACGCGCACTTCGGAAGTTGGATTGTTGCCCAATCCATCAGATGGAGCAACCTGCTGGGCGTGAACCTTCCATGGGGTCAATAGAAACGAACAAGCACCAGCACCTCTTTTGAACAGTTTCTGACCTCCTTTGGACAACAAACACTGTTTGGATGATCGTTATCGACTCTGGCATCACTTCTTGGTTTAGTTTGCCGGAACAATTCGGATTCTCTCTCGCCAGTCTCCCTCCCTCGATGGTCGCCACGCTCTCCTTCTCCTTCGCCGCCACTCTCGCACTGCTCGCAGATTCCACAGGAAAGCATCAGAAGAGAGGAAGTGTGAGATGTCGGAAGAGCGGAGAAAGGGCTTTGAGGATGAGACGATCGGAGAAGGCTCGCTTAGACGAGAACGAGGGGCGGAGGAAGGGGAAGTGGGTGGATGGTGGACAAGGAGGATGGATGTTTGTTCGAGAAGGAAGAAGAGTGAGAAGGAGATTGGAGAGGGGAAGAGGCAGAGAGTCGGAAGTGGACGATTCCCCTCCCGCACATCTCTCCGCCTGTGTCCGCAGTGAGAGACGAAGCTTGGTGTCACTTTGCGTGACTCTCGACGACGATACCGCACCTGCCCACCAGCTATCCCCTCACTCTTCACCAAACAAAGCCCCAGTCGCCCTCGAGGGAATGACGAGATTGCTGTTGACTGACTTGAGTGGAAGTGGCACAAGCGAACACTGTGGCGTGGAGGCAGACCGACAGAACATCGACACAGCCGACCTCGCGACTTACCATGTCGTCTCCGCAGTCGCTGGCATTCCAGCCGACACACATCACATCGTCTCCTTCGCTCACTGCATGGATGGATGGATGGGTGCTGTCTGGTGACTGGAAGGTCGGCTGGCAACACTGGAGTCCCTGTCGAGTCAACAGCAGATGAACAGAACCAACTGCAGACGATGAGAGGGCTGTC
Organism: Blattamonas nauphoetae; assembly: GCA_033064195.1. NCBI lineage: Eukaryota > Preaxostyla > Oxymonadida > Blattamonas > Blattamonas nauphoetae. The sequence continues at coordinate 221,328 of JARBJD010000050.1, forward strand.
ATCCTAAAGCTCTCCTCTATCTCTGGCATCCACTCTCTCTCGTTCATCCTCACTTCTTCTTTCCGAGAGTACCGTTCGCATGCTCTTTCAACACTTTTTACCTCATCAGAGCGACAATCCAGATCTGGGGCTAGTTTTTCCTCCTCTTTTTCTCCTTTGGCATGTTAACTGATCCACTCGGCGCCTGACATCTCTCGCTCGAGTCTTCACGATGATGGCTCCCTTCAATTCGAATCAGAAACAAGTCGAACTGAAGGGGGTTGTGGATTGTTGGAGAGCACTCGATTGGTCTGCTCAGCTTGCGTGGAATGAACGTTCCACAGTCGAGTGTGATCCAGACAACGGACAGCCATGGACAGAAATCAAAACACTTCTGATCGCAGCACAAGTCTCGGATCTGACACCACATCTTCATTCCATGCCTCTACAACAACATCTCCTCACCCTTCGTCATTTTCTTCATTCAGCTCCTCGTTCACTCCAACCTCCACTGTCTTTCCACGCTATCACCATCGACGAACACCACTCGCCCAATGTGACCCACTCTCCGATGCCACTGTCCATCCTCCATCTGTGCCCCAGCGAGGGATGGGATGGAAGCGAGACCAAAAGATGATGAACACCTCCAATTCTGGGAAGACACCATTCTTTTCCGATTGTTGTGCACTCTCGCTCGCCCGACATTCATCAGGTCACCCAAAACAGATGGGCACCATCCTCCGTTTGTCTCGTAGGCAGACTTCCTCAACATTCTGAATCGTCTCGGTTTTGTTGGCTGATTGTTGCTCTGGATTCACTTCATTTCATTTGCCATTCTCAAGAGATTGCTCTTCTTTCTCTCTTGTTTTTCTTGACGTGAAGATGACAGACAATTCATGAGAAATGAGATTCGTTCTGTGAGATGAGACTAATCAACAAAGTGAAGTGAATCTTCAATCCCGAAAGTGTTGACTTTATTCTTAGTGATGCCAGAACCTGTGATGGTGCCGACGGGGATTCCGTGCATCATCAGAATGCAGAGCGGGGATATTTGTCCCAAAGGATTTCAGAAGACAGTGTGTTTGACTTTCGATTTCTTCGTAATTGGATTGGTCTGGTTTCATCAACAGTCTGAACTCGGCCAGATCCTCCAGCCCTTCTTCTTGAGCCAATGGAAACCCTCCTCTTCTCAACATCCTTGCCTTTTCACGGTCGACTTTCCTGGTTCTCACGAAATTGATCAGGAACATCAAGTTTGCCATTGACCACTCCACCTCACCACTTTGTGTGAGGCCATTCACAATCCGAAAGAAGAGGCCTGTCTTGCTGATGGCACGAGCCACAACTGGCTGGTCCCAGACTGAACAGACGCCTTGAAACACTTCCTGCCATTGATCACGGAACATGGAGAATGTTAAACAATCAAATTGGAAGTATTCGTTGAGGCAATCGATGGACGGGGCGATCAGACGTTCAAGTGGTGTTCGAGTCAATCGCGTCGCACAGTGACGAGCTTGTTGGAGGCTGCGCACAACAAAGTTGATGAAGATCTCTTGGAACTCATTGGAGTCAGTGTCGATTGAGAGTTGGTTCTGGTTTTTCATCCGCATCACAATGGGAATTGCCTCCAAATCAGCCTCGTCCCATTCGTCCAATGTTGGTTCGTGATCGTCTCGTCGAGGCGAGAGGAGACTGCTGATCGGTGAATTATCGAACGATTCGATGTGCAGAGAGAGGAAAGACTCGAAAGCGTGGAAATACTCTTCTTTCGTGCGGCCAGTGCTTCGAAACGCCAGTTGGAGGCTTCGGGTGTTGTGACGATCGATGAACACGCACATCCGCACAATCGTCGAGTCATCCAAAGAGCAGTCCCTGTCCAGCAGACCCACAGTTCGATCCACAACGTCCATCGTCTCGCAATCCGAGAGAGCACACACAAGTTCCGCTGTGAGGATGAAAGGCGGAGAGGACGAAGCGAGACCAGACGAGATCATCTCTTCCTTCAGCTCTCGACGAAATCCTTCAGTGGTGGGTGTCTTCAGGTCAAATCTCATCACTTGGGAAAGCAAAGAATGGATAGTGTATTTGTTGTGTGGATGGTTTCCGAAAGCATTGTGTGAGAGATGGACGAGATACTCTTACAAGAGATTGAGAAACGAGAGACAGCACGTCTTCACTTCACTTCGAGTGATGGTCGGTTGAGAGAATTTAGCGTTAAGCTCGAATTCACCGAACCAACTGATGATCTCGCGCATCATATCAACGAGGTGAGCATGGAGTGAATGGTATTGAGGTGTGATTGGCAGGTGCGAAGGGTTGACAGCGTTAAAGAAGCGGGAGAGCCAGCCATTCCAAAAATGTTTGATTCTGTCGAAGGTGTTGATACAATCGGAGATGAGTTCAGTGGCAGCGAGGGTGATTGTTGCGTGCTGCGGTTGTGTTGGGGTGAGGAGTGTCCAGAGTGATCGGACATCGTGTTTGGACGAAGAGACCAACTCGTCCTTCTCTCTGATTGTGAAAGTGCCATCGTCAGCGAAGACCAGTCGTGGATACCCTGGGCGACGTTTGAGGAAGATCAAAATTGACTGCAGTCCAACATCAGAGAATTGTCTCCCTTCGTCAGCGTGAGCGAGCAGACATTCAAATCCCTTCACCCAAACAGAAGTGCTCACCGAATCCAGTCGACCGAAGAGAAGATTTTCAGTGATCTCCTTTTGATCGGCAAGACCGATCAAAGATGCAAGCTCTTCGGAAAGTGTGTTCTCCAATTCATCAACAAACAGAACAAGTTCGGGATGAGTTAAGAAAGAGTTGAGTGAGTTGATTATCCTTTCGATTCGTTGCGCAATCGTGTCAAATGTCATCCAAAGGTGCTTCCAAGGGAAGAAAGAGGGATGAACGAGGAGATGCCGCAAGTAGGGACAGAATGCTTGGAGAATCGATGCGACGGTTTCAGGTGAAAGTGTTTTTTTGCTCAATGATTCACTTTTATCAATAAAATGTAACATAATCGATGTAACATGGCGATGGAAGTTTATAGTTGCGTCGCTGAATGGAATTTCGTGGGGTTTCAGGAGTGAGAGGAGTTGTGAGAAGAAGTCTGTTTTAGAGATCTCTTCAGAGTATTGTGTCATCCAATGTGAAGACCCAGTGGAGAAGAAAGCAAGAGCAACATCAGACAGTGTTTCTGATGGATGGGATAAGATTTGGATGAGAGATGATGTGAAAGTTGTTGGATGAAAACCATAACCGAAGAGGTCTCTGAAAAATCGGTAAAATGAATGGAGAACATTATTGAGGTGCATAGTGGTGTATTCCAGGAATCGAATCGCGTGGTATACTTCACTGGGTGATAATTCAGTTCCAGATCCTACATGTTCGAAGAGCGAAACACATCCTTTGCGGAGAACTTCGTTCGTAATTGAATCCTGCGAAACGATTACCTTGGGTCGGCATGTCCTCCCCCGAAAACCCGTGTCCTATGATAGGACACGGGTTTTTGGCGCCAAATTAGGCGTTTTGAGAGTTTTGTTGAAAAAGCAAGAAGATGATGTGTTATGACGTGTAACACACTATTTTGAAACTCATTATTTCTTAATACGTTCATTTACGATGAGTTGGAAGCGGAAATGGTGATTTGTTGAAGATCAACAAAAAGAAAAATATGAAGGTCCGATCAAGAACATTTGTCGTCAAAACACACTTTTTAGATCGCATATATCACAACAATGGGAAACTGGAAACATATAATTGCTGTTTTGGTGGAGGTGATGTCGTGTAAACAGCCAGTGCATTCAAGTGCAAATGACACTGGAAATTGAGTATGCCACGGTTTTTCCTCCTCCAATACATCGTGAGAGTCGCAGTATTTGTTTTGTTTTGTTGTACTGGCGTAGAAGAGGGCGAATGTGAAGAGAGACAGCGGGGACAGGCAGATGTGTGGATGACGTGATGTGAGAGCAAGGCATTGACAAGCCTGACGAGGGAGAAGACCGTGGTACTTTCAAAAGTCCATGAAAGAAGGTAGGAAGAGTGGATGTGAGCAAGGGTAATGGTCTGGACAGTTGAGGAGAGAGGATGATTGAAGTGGGAGAGAATCAGACCTGAAACGTGATTTTGACTGGATTGCGAAATGAAAGGTGAGTATCTGATGTATTCTGATGGTTGTACCCATGTTGATCAGTCGGATGAAGTTGATCAAGACGAAGTGTGTGAAGGTTAATTTGAGTGGTGTTGTGTGTATGTTTGGAGACGTATCACGAATTGGCTGATGAGAAGTCAACTCGTTGTGATGCAATTGTGTGTGGCGTCTCATTTGGTCAGTTTCTTCCCGACAATGGACAAGCGTTGAGGTTGGAGGAGGAGTGTTGGTGGGGGATCAGGCATCGGATTGAATAATGGAGACCATTGCACTCTCTTCGTGCTATTCTTCCTCTCTAGAGTGACGGTGAGTTTCCATGAATCAATTCTGTTTTGAATACGACCAGTCAGGCACGTTCCCAAAGATCAGACAGATCTGAACTAACACGAGACATAGCAAACAAAAATGAATTAAATAGAGAGCAAACATAGTGAGAAGGAGTGGAACACTTCGATTTCCAGACATCCATCGAACCTAACTTACGTTGGCGATGTCGATCGAATCCTTCTTGGGTGTAGCTTCTTTGCTGATGGTAGAGAAAATGGGAGACAATATTGATGGTCGGGAGAGCGAAGAGAAGAGGGGAGGAGAAAAGTGCATCAGAATGAGAAGAGAGCATACGTTCATTTCGGTGGAGTGTGTCCTGGCTTGTGCAAAACACAAATACTCTTTCGAACATGTCCCCTGTTTGTACCCCATCTGATTCTTTCGATCATTACACTCTGGTCAGTTCCAGGTGCAGTTATTATCGAGCTTTTATTGGTTGTCTGGATCCTTCATCTCTTCTTCTGAATTCATCCATTAGTTGATTTTTTCTTTATATTGAGATGATTGTGATGTTGTTGTTCTTTTGGCCAGATTTCAACAGCTGCTTTTAGATATCCATCGTGGATCGGTTGATCTGAGTGACGATTCGCTGTTGGGAGGTGAAAAATGAGATCTAAAATGAAACCAGATGAACAATGATCGTGTGATAATGTAGTAGAGTGAGAGAGAAGAGCTGTGACGGAGATGTTGATAAGATGTGAACCCAAGATGATGAACGAGCTGAGGACGTTAAAGGAAGAAGAATGAATGAAAGGAATGGTGGAAGAACAATAGAAGATAAAGAGGTGAAGCAATGTAGTGAAGAGACATACTTCGATTTCCAAGAATTCAGAGAAGAGCACCAGCGTCGGATCTCATGAATGAATCTCGCAAGACATCATCGAAGCTAAGAAGATCGAACCAAGAGAGATGAAGGGATGGGAAGAGGAAGGAAATAGTGAAGAAGGATTGGGATTTTCGATATACAGAGAGGAGAGCAGGCATACGTTTGAATGGAGCTTGTTCAGGCTGTCTGTCCGTTCGATTTGCCCTGCAAGCACACCTTCCTTTTGTGTCTCAGCTGCTTCTATCACTTCTTTCACGCAACCCTCTCTGCTTCCTTCCTTCTTTCATCGGTATCTCTCCTGACTCTTCCTGTTGTTTCATCTCATCTGCCATTCTTTTCAGACGCTTCCTTTCCCTTTTGATCGTCTCTCGAACGCATTTTGTTCCTCACATTCTCAGTTTTGTTCTTGCCAAATCATTTTCTCCGTTCTCTCGAGTAAATCGAAAATCTGGTCAATCAAGAGTTCTTCCCTCATGCAAAGAAGAGAACGAGGTCAAGAGGAGGATAAGAACAAGAAGAAGGCAAACTGGCAGACAGTACTGCTGGTTTTTCTCGTGTTCTTACGTCCATTGCATCAGGTGCAGTGAAAACCAGGTACATTTGCACTGAAATTAGAGAAGATGGACAATAAGAGAATAAACGACAAAAAGAGAGCAGACCGGTCGCTTCATTCTCTCAACCTTCACTTCAGTTCGACTCTTTCAGATGTCTCCAGGATCTTGATGTTCAATGTCTTTAAAAGAAGAGTGAGATAAATATGAAGACAACAACAAGAAATGAGCACAGAGAGTACCTCTGCCGCTCAGTGTGCTTCGACGAAAGCGTCATTTGGATGATTTAAAGCCAATTTCATAAAAATGTTGGTTTCATAGGACAGATCAGACCACCATAGGACACGATAGGACAGGACAGGACAATTGTCCTCCCTCGATTTTATTGTGAAATTGAGACGCAAATATTGTGAAGGTGTAATAAAGCTTCAATGTCCTATGGTGGGCGGATCGACCACTTTTGGACAACATTAGCGATTTTCATCAAAATAGTGTGAAAAAACACTATTGAAATGATTCTAAGACAGAAAATGTGCTTAATTGTCCACCTTTTCGACTCATTTTTCCTTTCCAGATTTTGATGTTCACATGAAGCAAGAGGCTGGTTCAATCCTTGTCACAGGCACTTTTTTCCAAATTGTCCTCCTCTTTTTGGCTGTCCTACAGGACAGGACAGATAGGACATGCCGACCCAAGGTAACGAAACGACTCTCCAATCTGATTTAATCGAATTTTGAGGAAGACCATCAGCATCTTCCAGATAGGATCGAACAGACTTTGGTTCGAGAGGGAGTCGTCTCCTTTTCGTTTCATACTGCATAATTTGCTTTGAAATTTGAACAAAGGATTGATCATTCGGGAGGACCGTGAGGAAATCATTGATAGATTGATTTGGAGGGGAATCAATTGAGGATTCTTCGCGGGTTTCGATGGTGTCTGGATGCGATGAATCCACGACGTCTGTACTTGAAATATTTGAGTGATCGGTTTGTACATGCGATGTAGCTTGTGGAACATCGTTCTTTTTGCTCAGTTGATACTTTGGAGGCATCGAGAATTGATCTGCCCTTTTCACATGTCCATTGAACAATAAATCCCCTGATGACTCTTGACCTGCCTTCAACGACTCAAAATCAATACTCAAGAATCTCCATCCCCCTTTCTCTGTCTCTTTGATTCACCAACTCTTCTGGCCCATAACGAGTGATTCGACTCAGCATCTGAAAGAATGAACACGATAATCAAGAAAACAAACACCTTCTCACATCCAACAAGTTCTGATTTATCTTCTTCTCACTTGCCATTTTCAATGGATTGCTCACCATTCCTGAATTGGACCGAACAAAACAATCGATCTGAATCCGAAGTGGTAGTTGTCTTTCGATCTCTTGTTGCCACAGTGAAGTCACAGCCTACCCTTGATGTCGCAATGGAAGCTAAAGCCGTGAAATTTCTTCGATATGTAGATCCACCGGGTGTGTCATCAGCTGATGAATTTCTCAGCAGCCTTGCATCGTCCACTGCTGAATCTTTGAACGACTTCGTACAGTGCATTGTGGTGCTCCTTTCCACGCCCAGTCAGGCTATCACCACAGCAACAATGGAGATGCTCAATCATCTGCTTCTGGATTGTTCTCCAGAAAATCGTCTTGCCCTCGTGAAAGCTAATCTGATCCCTCAACTAGCAATCACTCTCAATCCACAGCCTCTTTCATTCATGGAAGCAGAAGATATCCATATCTCTCTCATTCGAATCATCGCCTATCCTCTCCAGCTCACAACTACACGTGGTTTCGAAGAACTCGGAATTAAAAAACGGAACAAACAACAAGCTGTTCGCAAGACGGTTTTTCAGCAAGTTCTGGTGCCTTCGGAGAAGTATATTTGGCATTTGTGCGTGAACCGCTTTTCGATCATCGATGGTGACATGTCGATTGAATTCATGTTTCTTCTTGCACTCATCCTCCAAATATGTCCATACCATCAACCTACAATGGCAGTTATTCTTCATATGCCTGTCTTTCCCACGATCCCGAGTTGTCTCACATTCTTCGAAAATGATGCCTCAATCTACTATTATCTGTTTGAGATGATCATTTCGCAGCGAAAATGGAACAAAAAAAGGGGATCAGTGCGACTTTTGGGGAAGAAAGTGATTCGAATGTTGAAAATGGAGAGCTTCGAAGATGTGATGGAAGAAAAGCTGCAAAACGACCGAAAAACAGACTTCGGAAGATGGATTGTTGATTACTCGATCAGATGGAACAACCTGCTGAGCATGAACCTTCCCAAACAGGAATAGAAACAGACAGGAACCAGCGAACGATTCGAACAGTTTCTGACTTCATTTGGACAACAAACACTGTTTGTGTGTGATTTTTGTCGGCTAAGCCATCACATCAGGGTTGGAGTTGCAGGAACGATTCGGATTCTCTCTCGCCAGTCTCCCTCCCTCGATGGTCACCGCTTTTTCATTCTCCTTCGCCGCCACTCTCGCACTGCTCCAACTGCTCCGAAATGGAAGGCAATGCGTCGATCGATGATGACGATTACATTTCCGAATCGAACTCACATCGTCGATCGTCGTCGACTCTTCGGAAAGGCGACCGAATCAAAATGGTTGTTCGTGCACACCACCCAATGGCTGATCTCTCTCCCCCTCGAATCGAGATGCTGAACCAAAGCTCCATTCTTCTGTGCTTTCTTTTCGGAATCGGCAACTTTGAAGAGATCCACACAACGCAGACACGCTCTTCGTTGATGAGGAAGGCAGGCATCAGCGCCTCGATTTGATGGAATCGCCGAAAGAGTGGCTTTGCATGTCGAGTTTGAGGGAGGGAGGGAATTACGTGCCCCATTTGAACACGGAAGATGCAACGACGAGTCAACCGACGATGCTGTTCTCGTGTTTGAGTGAACATTCTCGACTGACCTGCTTTGTGTTGCGATTGCTGTTTCTGAAGGGGATCGATTGGACGGCATCGATCTCTCTCTTCTTTGCGATGGCAGTGAACTTGGGAAGAATGTGAAACGAGAAAGGAAAACAGCAGACGAGCCGACAAGGTGAAGGAGAGGAAAGGGATGCGATGAGATGGCGTGGAAACGGAGACTGTGAAGAGATCCAAACAAAGCCGACACTTCGTCTCCTTCGACGCATTCGCTCTCAGCCGCTTCAACTGAACAATCGAAGTGATGAGGGATTCTCTTTGAAAGCACAGTCTCGCGCCCGTTTTGTGGACATGCGCAGTCTGATTCGATGCTCCGAAACGAGAAATTGCAGATCTGGCTCGTGACGAGTGTGATTGTGTGAAAAGTGAGGAGATGCTGGGAAGGGTCGAGAGTGAGGATGGGAATGCTGGAGACGCAGAAAGATCTGTCTCGCCTATGCGCATCGTCCCGAAATCGTTGCTCAATCACGATTGGGGAGGGCTGTGGATGCTGTGTGGCAAAGATGAGTGACTGTCTCTCAGCTGTCGATGTCCAAATTGTGTTTTCGACAGAACGAACACGATTTGTCAATGTTGATCAAGGGTGTTGAATTCTGGACTGGGAAGAATGTGGAACTGGCTTTGAACGGAAACAGCGACCGCCGTGGGAGACGATGCTCGGTGTCGCTTTGCGTCGCTTTCGCCGACAACACCGCACCTGCCCCCAGCTGTCCCCTCACTCTTCGCCAAACCCATCCTCAGCCGCACCCGAGGGAAGGACGAGATTGCTGTTGGCTGACTTGAGGGAAAGCAGGACAAGCGAACACTGTGGCGTGCAGACCGACCGACAGAACATCGACACAGCCGACCTCGCGACGTGCCACGCTGTCCCCGCAGTCGCTGGCATTCTGGGCGACACACATCACATCGTCTCCTTCGCTCACTGCATGGATGGATGGGTGCTGTCTGGTGATTGGAAGGACAGATGTCGACACTGGAGTCCCTGTCGAGTCAACAGCAGCAGAATATCAGAAGCAGCAGCAGGCAATCAGAGTGCTGGAGGAGGCGAAGCTGTGGACATCGTGTCTCGCTGACAGTTGGAAGGTGATTGAAGCATTGCCATCCGACATGCACTGTCGGTGAGACTGATTGGGAGGGGTGAAGGAGAACAGTGAAAACGGCGAATCATGTAGTCTGGATCTCTTCTTCTGCTTTTGCCCCTAGCAGTTCATCCACGCCATGTTCTTTGTTCTTGGATTGTCTCAGTCTTCGTTGGTTGATTTCCGTTCTTCCTTTTTGACATCCATTTCATCTCACACTCTTTCTTTCACTTTTCGTTCTGACCCATAACGAGCGTTTTGTATCTAAAACCGTCAAAATGACCGCGACTGACTTGAAAACAGACGACTCCACAAGCTCAACACGCTCTGTTGTGTCTATCCCTCCATTGCCTTTTCCAAGGGATTGCTCGCCGTTCCTGAATTGGAGAGAAGATCCACGATATTCTTTCCACGAGAAGGCCAATGTCTTTCGATCTCTCGTTGCCACTTTGAAGTTTCGTCCTGCACTTGATGTCACATTGGAAGCTCAAGCAGTGAAATTTCTTAAATATGCAGGACCGCAGAGTGAATCATCAGCTGATGCTTTTCTCAACTGTCTTGCTTCACCATCTGATGATTCTTCGACAAGCTTCGTACAATCTATTGTGGTGCTCCTTTACACACCCAGTCATGTCATCGCCACCGCAGCAATGGAGATACTCTCCAAGTTGATGTGGATCTGCTCAGCCAAAAACCTTCTTCTCCTCGTGAAAGCTGATCTGATCTCTGGGTTCGTCATCACTCTCCATACACAGTCTCTTTCATTTGGTGAAGCAGTCGATATCCACATCAACGTCATGAAAAGCATTCGCAGATCTATCTGGCTCGCATCTCCATATGGTCTCGCAGTCATCAGAATTGAAGATGATAATGAACAACAAGCTGTTTATGAGACTGTTTTTCAGCACGTTATCGCACCTTCGGAGAAGTATATTTGGCATTTGTGCGTGAACCGCTATTCGATCGTCCATGGGAACATGTCGATTGAATTCATGGTTCTTCTTGCTCGCCTCCTCCAAATATGTCCTTATCATCAACCAACAATGGCAGTTGTTCTTCATATGCCTGTCTTTCTCACGATCCCGAGTTGTCTCACATTCTTCGAAGATAGGGACTCAATCTGCAATTTTCTGCGTTACATGATCTATCTCCAGCGAGAATGGAACAAGCAAAAGGGAGAAGTGCGACAGAAGGGGAAGAATGTCCATCGACTGTTGAGAATGGAGGGCTTCGAAGATGCGATTGAAGAAAAGCTGCTAAACCATAAAAAGGGATCCTTCGGAGACTTGATTGTTGCCAAATCGATCGAATGGAACAATCTGCAGGGCATTAACCTTCCGCGGCGTTGGTAGAATCGGACAGGAACCAGCGAACGTTTCGTCAAGTTTGTGACTTCTTTCGGACGACAGACACTGTTTTTGTGTGATCTTTGTGGACTCTGGCATCACTTCATGGTTTCGATTGCCAGAAAGATTGGAATTCTCTCTCGCCAGTCTCCCTCCCTCGATGGTCGCCACACTCTCCTTCTCCTTCGCTGCCACATTCACACTCTCGCACTGCTCCAACTGCTCGGAAATGGAAGCTGTCGATGCTGACGATTGGGAGCGGTTTGTGTGAGATCTTTGATTTGTGATTGTGCCACAGGATCGTCTTCTGTTGTGGACGCCGATGCGATGCCATTCGGAATGGATCCACATCGTCGATCGTCGTCGACACTTCGGAAAAGCGAAAGAATCAAAATGGTTGTTCATCCACACCACCCAATGGCTGATCTCTCTCCCTCTCGAAACGAGAAGCCGAAGGAGGAACTGAAGCGGGGGAAGAGATGCGATGGAAACGATGCTGGACATTCATCGCTCCGTCCTCCGAACGATCTCTGTGCACACCAGCTCTTCCTCACACTGATCGAAGCAGCGCTGCTCCCTCAACTGCTCTCGATTCTGTTTGCTTGGGTGATGGGGATGCGTGTTGACGCTGTTCCCAACCGTGATTGTGGGAAGCTGGCTGGTTGTGGAGTCGATGGCAGTTTCTCCATCCGCTCAACGTCACCCATCCTCTCGTCTTCACAAACTCGGAAGAAGCCTTCCCGCAACCGAGCAGACGGGACGAGAACATGCGAACGCTGACTGTCAGCCACTCCTTCGTCGTCGAATGGGAAGCTCCTGTCACAACTATCATCACACTGGTCCCAAGTTGTGGAAGCGGACGATTGGAAGGGATGACACCAAAAATGAGAATCACCAATCAATGACACATGCCTCTCTTCTCTTGGCTTTCTACTTCATTTCTGGATCATCTCTGTCTTCGTTGGTTTCTTTTTGTCATTCCTTTTGGATGATTATTAACATCTCATTCTCTTTCTTTTCCTTCTCGTTGTGACCCATATAGGTGACTCGACTCTCGATCGGACGGAATGAGCTCGATAATGCAAACACCGGACACATCCTCAAGTCCAAAGTCTTCTGATTTGTCCTTCTCTCCGATTCGATTTTCCATGGATTGCTCACCGTTCCTGAATTGGATGGAAAGCCGCAGTTATTCCTTCCATTCAAAGGTCATTGTCTTTCAGTCTCTCGTAGTCACTTTGAAGTCACAACCTGCACTTGATGACTCACTAGAAGCTCAGGCAGTGAAATTCCTCAAATCTGTGAAGGCCTATGATGAAGTATCTGCTGATGCTTTTCTCAGTCGCCTTGCAACATTATCTGGTGATTCTTCGACACACCTCGTACAGTGCATTATGGTGCTCATTTCTTCAGGCAGTCAGATTCTTACCACAGCAGCAATCAAGATGCTCTCCAATCTACTTCTTTGTTGTTCCGACAAAAACGTTCTTCTCCTCATCAAAGCTGATCTGATCTCTGAACTCATCATGACTCTCCATCCACTATCTCTTTCATTCACAGAAGCAGTCGATATCCACATCAACCTCCTGAAAACCATCGCTGTTCCTCTCTGGCTCGCAACTCCATATCATCTCGCCAAACTCGGAATTGACAATCGCGACGAACAACAAGCTGTTCATAAGACGGTTTTTCAACAAGTTCTCGCCCATTTGGAAAAGTATATCATGCATTTGTGCGTGAACCGCTATTCGATCGTCGATGGGAACATGTCGATTGAATTCATGTTTCTTATTGCTCTGATCCTCAGAATATGTCCATATTATCAACCGACAATGGATTTTGTTCTTCATATGCCAGTTGTTCTCACGATCCCAAGTTGTCTCGCATTCTTCGAAGACGAAGCCTCAATTGAGTATTTTCTGTTAGACATGAACAATTTCCAGTTGGACTTGAACAAAACAAGGAGAGAGGAGCAACAGATGTGGCAGACAGTGCATGGAATGTTGAGAATGGAGGGCATCGAAGATGTGATTGAAGGAAAGCTGCAAAATGATCGAAACGCATACAAAGGAAGTTTGATTGTTGCTTCCTCGATCAAATGGAACAGTTTACAGGGCATGAACTCTCCACGGCGTGGGTAGAAGCTAACAAGAACCAGCGAATGATTCGAACAGTTTCTGGCTTCTTTTGGTCAACAAACACTGTTTGTGTGATCTTTGTCGGCTCTGGCATCACCTCATGGTTTCGATTGCCAGAACGATACGGATTCTCTCGCCAGTCTCCCTCCCTGGATTATCACCATCCATCATCTCATTCTGTCGATATTCTTAGTTTTCATGCCATCAATTCAATCTCATTGCATTATAGAAACCAACTGTGACGATAAACTCCATCATCATTTCTCCAAAGTGTTTCCCATTTTTGTCGCCCTTAAGGCTGTTTTATCACTGTGATATGAGCCATGGGAGCTGATCAATTAGAGACCCAACGAGTTTTTTCCATCAGAGCACCTGAGAATGGAAAAAATTTTGTCCGAAACACCATTCGAACATCAAAGTACCACTGGTGGAACTTCATTTTCAAAAATCTCTTGGAGCAGTTTCGTCATGCATCAAATATCTATTTTCTCTTGATTGCCATCGTGAACTTTCTGTTTGATATCTTTTTTCTCATTTTTCTTGATCATCAGACCTGGCCTTGACATTTTTCAACCTCTGAATTCGCTTCTCCCATTTGTGTTCATTGTTGTCATTACCATGATCAAGGATGCTTTTGAAGATATCCTTCGACATATTACAGATAATAAGACGAATACAACTCCTGTGAGTGTCTTCACTGACACAAGATTCGTCACAAAATCATGTCAAGACATTTGCGTCGGGGATCTTGTATATGTCTCTCAGTTTGCTCCAATTTCCGAATTAATTCTCATTTTCTATCATTTTCATCAAAACTTTAAACTTCTATTTAGAGATGAAGAAATCCCTGCTGATCTCATAATCTTGGCCACGTCAGGGACAGATGGAATCTGTTACGTCAATACAATGAATCTGGATGGCGAAGCTAACCTCAAAACAAAACGAGCAAACCTTTCTCTGAATTCATTTCTCAGTTTGTCTCTTCACAATCACTCATCTTCTCAACAAATCCCAACAGCTTCGAATGTCAACAATGAATCAAGTCAGCCAGTGGAAATGACCATTCCCGCATCCCCTCTGAATCAAACAACCGATTATGCAGTGTCAATCTCCCTTTCAACGAGTTCGACGGTGTCAGACGAACAAGATCCAGAAACCCCGCTTCAAGCCGCTTGGAAGGTTCCTGTTGCTCAATTGCAAGGAGAAGCCACTGTTCAACCACCCTCTCGCTCGCTTGTTGATGTTTGTTATTTTGGTTCTCAATTTCTTCACATATAACTTTCTTCACGAACAGTTCACTGGTCGCCTCAAATTTTCGACACCATCCAACCTCGAAACCATTCCAATCGACGACAATCAACTTCTTTTGAAGGGATGCACCCTTAAGAATACAGAAGCAGTTGTCGGTCTCACTGTATTCACAGGACAACAATCAAAAATCCAGCTGAACTCACAAGGCTCCAAAGCCAAAATGAGTCGTCTGGAGTGGAGACTCAATACTATGGTTGTTGTTATTTTCATCGTGAACGTTGTGTTTGTGATCATCACTGGTCTTCTCCAATTTGTAAATATATTGACAATATCTCATTTGTCTTATTCTCTATCAATGTTGTCATCATTTTATTGTGTTTTCTTCGATTTTCACAGGCAAAACAGCGGAAATCATCGCCGTATCTGCAATGGCCATCGACACAGTCGGCCTCGCGTCTGTGGATCAATTTTGGCGCTGCTCTGATTCTCTTCAGCTATCTGATCCCAATCTCACTCTTTGTCTCGATTGAGTTCGCTCGAATCATCACAAAATGTTTTATGGAAAAGGATCGCCGAATGCGAGGAAGAAAAACCGAAGACGAGGAAGATATCGAAATGGAAACGTACTCCACCATTCGCAAAGAGATCAAAGCTGCCAAAAAGAACAAAAGTGAGTATCCTCTCAGGCCACGTCCCGCTGAGGATCCGATCGAAGCAGGCCACATGGTCTGTCGCACATCATCGCTTAACGAGGAGCTTGGGATGGTTGAGCATATATTTACAGATAAGACTGGTACACTTACGCAGAATAAGATGGTTTTCAAGCGCTGCTCACTCGGTCCAGAGCTCTTTCAATTCAACTCCGTCGATGATCCCGCCCAACTCCACAAACTTCTTGAAGAATCGAACGCCTCTCCCTTTCCCTCGGACAGTAATCGGACCCCGAATCCAATAATTTCTCCATTAGCCCTATCATCATCAAAAGAGCATCATCATTCTCCGACCGACAAAGGCAGTGAGCTGCTCCCACATGAGACTATATCACCCCTCCCTGATCTTAAAACACACCTGGAAGAGTTCCTCAGCACGGAAGGAGGCAAACAGGCGTCTTTTCTCCAAATTCACAATGGGCAAGATCAACTCCCATCTGACAACAGCCGTGCCTCGCTTGTTAAGAATAGCACGTTCCATTTCGTCACTGCTTTGTTGTTGTGTCATGATGCACTTCCAGAACAGATTGATTTTGAGAGGGAGGAGCAGGAACGTTTGATGAAGTTGAAGCAACAAGCAACGTCTGTCGCCGACCTTCTTCTGCACAGATCACACTCTAAAACACCCACCCCATCGCACCGTCCCACTGCACACCCTCCCCTCACCACATCCCCACATTCCCTTGCACTCTCCGCGTCAACTGACAATATTCAAATCGTCAACGAATCTGAGACGCAAACTCCCATTTTCAGGTTCCAGTCAACCTCTCCCGACGATATTGCGTTTTTAAACATGTTGCAAGCCTCTGGCTTCACCTTTTCAAACAGGACCACAGAATCACTTTCTGTCACATGTGCGGGATCAACCCTTCAATTCCAAATCCTCGCCGCTCTTCCCTTCACATCTGCTCGTCGCCGAATGAGCGTTCTGGTCAAATGCCCCGACGGTGTCAATCGTCTCTACATCAAAGGAGCCGATTCAACGATCCTCCCAATGTGCATCGGTGCCCATGTCCCAAAAGATGAATCAACTTTCCCAAAAAATCAAAAACAACCACAACTGTCCGATACAGTCTCTCCTGAAGAAGTGTTTGAGAACACTGTGAATATCATTGATGATCTATCGCGTGGAGGGTTTCGGACGTTGTGTGTGTGTCAACGGGAAATCACACAAGATGAACTGAACGAATGGCTTCCCAAATTCAAAAGCGCCGAGCTCTCGATTGACGATCGGGCGTCCAAAATTGAATCAGCGTTTGTGGAATTGGAGAGCAAGGGAATGAACCTGATTGGATGCACAGGCGTGGAAGACAAGCTGCAGGATGGCTGTGCGGAAACGATTGATTATTTCATCAAAGCGGGTGTGAGAGTATGGATTCTGACGGGAGATAAAGTTGACACAGCGGTGAACATTGCGTTTTCATGCCAACTACTCAAACAGAACACTCTCACACATTATTTGACGTCAGACACACTTCAACAGTTCATCAAGGAACACCCGAAGATCGCAGAGACACTGTTGGAAGGGTCAGAATCAGTCGCTGCCGACCAACGCGCTGAGTTCACAGCGAAACTGCTGATTGAGATCCAACTTGTCCGTCTTCTCAAACAATTCGGGATTGAACGATCGAAATGGATTTCACAGCTTTCTCAAAAGGTCGTGAACGTTCTGGATGACATCCCACATGCCACACAATCAGAAGAGGCAGAGGAAAGAGAAACAGCGATGATTGTCGATGGTTGGTGCGTCCACAACATCCTCCAGTCCGACTCGTTGATGGATCTCTTCATTCTCGTGACCGACAAATGCGACGGCGTCGTCTGCTGCCGAATCGCACCCATTCAAAAAGCGCTCATCGTAAGAATGGTCAAAGTTAAGCGAAATAAGGTGTGTCTGGCGATTGGAGACGGAGCGAACGATGTGTCGATGATCCAGGAAGCACATGTGGGTGTGGGGATTCAGGGATTGGAAGGGCTGAATGCGTCTCAGAACGCTGACTACTCGATAGCTCAATTCAGGTTCCTAAAACGGCTCTGTGCAGTTCATGGCCACTTCAACATGAACAGATTCGCGAACTTGATCAAGTACTCCTTCCTCAAGAACATGATCTTCACGACTGTCCTGTTTGTGTACCAGTTCACAAACGGCTTCAGTCAGCAGATCTGCTTCGAAGACTGGTTCGGAACACTCTTCAATCTCGTCTTCACGTCCATCCCAATTATGGCTGTTGTCCTCACAGACAAAGACGTGCCTGATTGGGTCATGCTGAAATGTCCGGCCCTTTATCGGATTTACCGAAATGGGCGAGATCTGAATCTGATTAAGATTGTGGGATGGCCTGTCACTGGAGTGATTATTGGGATCTCGTTCTCGTTTCTGATCCAGTGGGTGTTTGGGAAGGGGGATTTGGTCACGCAGGGTGGAAAGATGGGGCAGTACGATCATTACATTGGGATTGTGGACACGTCCGTGCTGGCGTTGGTCACACTCATTGTGATGTGGTTTTCTAAGTGTGTTTTGCTGTTAAATGTTGTTCGTTTTTTGATTGAGAAATCTTGTTCATCATTTTCCACTGATTCTCACATCTTCACCTCTCACTCTTCTCCTTCTCTCTTCTCACTCTCTTCTCCCTCTCTCTTCCCCCTCTCTCTCCCCAGCTTCTGGAGTGGAGTCTTCCTCATGATTTGCAGCCTCTCCTTCGGCGTGTATTTACTTGTGATGCTCTTCATCACCGCAGTTCGCCCAATCTCTCCTCTCTTCCACTTCACTTTCTTCCACCTGTGGACGTCACCTGTGTTCTACCTCTCTTTCTTTGTGACACTCATAGCTTGCTTTGTTCCTTTCACAATTATCTCCTCGTATGGATGGGTGAGCAGTTGTTGTTTTTGATTGTCGTTGATCTCTTTTCCCATTCTCTGCTCTCTTTTCTCATTTATTCATCATTATACTGTCTCTATCTGTTCGTTCAGCCTACGTCGTCGCTTTTTCCCCACTGCTCGGGACAAGGCTCTCTCCTCCTTCAACCCACAACTCAAATTCTCGCACGTTCCTCCGCCATCACTCAAGAATGTGAAATATATCAGACTCCATTAATTTAGTGGTACTCGAAGTATTTAAATGAGAACATATCACCATGATTGATTTTATGCTCTTGAAGTGATTCTTGTTCAAGGATCTCAAAATAGGAGACTATGGTCTCGATCAAGCTGTCAGGATGTCGTCACAGAATCATGAACAACCAGAGGATGATGTTGATGCCACAACTGTGTATGATGATCACACTGCACTACCAGATCGCTTCACTGCTTCAGAAGACCCCAACGATGGAGGATCGATTCCGTATGTTTTGCCAATCTTCCCACCTTACACACTCACAGACAACTCGATCCAAATGCTGGTTTAGACAATGGTCGTGATGTCCCAGGGATTTATATTGGTTTCTCACTCTTCGTCACTCATGATTGTGTTCTCTCTCCACTACCTACTCCACTCGCTACCACCAATATTTCTCTCTCCACCAACCATAATATTGCCTATCATCGTCAGAAAACATCAGGGAGACAGGTGCGGCAGCCGCTGAAGACCTCAAGAAATTACTCACCGATCGATTTGGCCCACCGGCTTTCATCGATGTGAAATTCCACTTTGCTTTTGTGTACTACACCAAGATTGCTGATGTTGATCGTGTTATTGCTGGATTGAATGGGGTTTATCCTTTTGTGCTTTCTAATTGGCCACCCTTAACTATTCCCAATCAACACTCATTCTCAGACTGTCTTCCAAGACCGTAGTCTCCGTGTCTCTCCCACAAAACGAACCCTTCGCGAGTATTGTTTTCATTGTGCTAATATGCCTATCTTTGTTTCCCGTCACCTGCAGCCGACTCGAAATGGATCATCGTGCTGGTTTGTAACACTATCAATTTTTGTGTCACTGTTCTTTGTCATCACCCCCTCACGTTGCTCTTTTGATTAATTTTGCCTCATTGATCGGATATATCTCGTCATATTTACCCATCACTAACGTCGCCACATCCGGAATCGATCCTGCACGATTGGCCTTCTTTTTTGCTATTCTTCTTATTTAACTTTTATTCACTCATTTTTGGTGTATTTCATCTTCATCTTGTCTTATTCTCGTCGATTCAACTAGCAGTTACAACACCATCAATCTCTCTCTTCGTAAGCGGGTATGATCTCAACCGAACATATGAATCTGATCTACGCAAGGTTTTCTGCAAATATGGTTCCATAACACGGATATCGATGGTATATTCCTCATTTTCCTGATCCGACCCTCTCCACAGATGAAAGCGTATTCATTTGTCGTTTTTGAACATCTCGACGATGCTATTAAAGCCCGACGGGTTTGTATTCATTTTCCATCCATATTTTTTTCTTGTCTATTTGCTTAGGAACTGGATGGAACCCTCCTGAACGAGAGACCACTCGTTGTGAACTATTCTGAGAAAGTCAAGCCAAAGCCGGCGTACTCATCAAGCAGGCGACCATCTACGGACAGAAAATGGGAAAATGATCATTTTGAGAGATATATTGATCGAAGGGATGAACTCAGACGAGATCATCGTGATGTGCGGGAAGAGCGAAGAAGAGAATCGCCTCGAAGAGAAGAACGGTTCAGAATGGAGGAACGACGTCGGGACAGCCCAATACGGGACTTCAGACGTGAATACGATCCGAGGGACGATGAACGACGAAGGCCGATAGACGAACGGGCTTGGAGGGAAGAGCCATCCCGAATCCGAATGAATATGGGCCGAGAATGGGATGAACCCCCGAGGAGAGATATTATCCGACGTGATCGAGAAATCGATCGAGATCCACACCCATTCTTCGATGAAAGACACGTCACCCGACGAGATGAAAGACTACACGATAGAAGAGAGGAAATGCGGGATGATAGACACGACCCACGTCGTGATGATCGAAGAATCGAACGGAGAGAAGAATTCCGGCATCCTTCGCCCGACCGACGACGATTCGAGCCAAATCCCTACGCAAGCCGAGAAGATGACAGACTTCAGCGGATAAGAAGAGAGGAAGTGCCTTTCAGAGGACGAGAAAGCCCAATTCGCATTTCGGAGCGAGATATGGCACCCCGAAGACGAGAGGAGTGGCCTGAAGTAAGGAATCCATATAGAAAGATGCGGATGGAAAATCGAAGGATGGGTGAGGTGAGAAGAAGGGAGGAGAGAAGTCCACCTCATTCGATGGTGATGGGCCGAAGGGAAGATGATCGATGGCGGGAGCCGGAAAGGAGGGATGATGTGCGAGGAAGAGAAGATTTGAGAAGAAGAGAGGAGAGGGGAAGGGGAAGAGATGATTTACGAGATGAATTACCTTACCCGCACATTCGTCATCGTGATTAACGAATATTGTGGGATTTCGAAAGAATTGACTTCATTTCATGCTCCTTTTTATTCAGAAAATGTATTGAAAAATGTTATATTCGATTTTCGAGATCTATTCACAGGATAATGATCTCAGTGAGACAAATATCGTGGATTGCGGTTCGATCGAATCAGTCTTCACAAACGACTGACCAACTCAGAAACAAAGGTACCTATTCAGCTGTCGAAGCCTCGACGAACAGATAGAAGCTGTTGAAAAACAAAAAGAACGCACCCGAGTAGATTAAGATGTAAATGACGTAAAACCGATTGATTTGAAGAAGTAGATAATAATGTTGCAAAAAAGTATGAGCAGAAACAAGCATAATGGTGTAAATCGATAAAAATGAAAGATATACTTGGAAAGTGAGAAATGAGGGTCGATCTTCACAGAAAGTCGGGAAGATCAAACGTTGATGCTTTGAAAAAATGGGACGGAGAGTCTGCGAATGAAAAAGGTGAGATTGATAGGCTTGGGAACGCCGGACTTGCATCGGAATCATCGGAGAATGGTGACAGACCCGTTTCCGGGGTTGTTGAGGAAAAGGAGGGAAAAGAGAATAATGACGGGGACAGGGGGCACTGATACACATTCCAGGTCCCTTCGTCTTGGCATGGAAAAGGAGGATGTAGACAAGAATTTTGGGCCATATCTTTGGGTTTGGATTCGACTATTGGTTGACTTAGCGGTGGATCAAGTGATCGTAATTGGTCTGGATCACTCGAAGAGAGGATCGGCGTCGATAGGGGAAAGTCGGAAAGGGCAGCAAACTTGGCTTTTGCCAACATTCGGCTTAACTCGAATCGATGATTGGTCAACCAGTTTTTGACTCGATAGTCAGTAGATTGTACTTCTCTGGCCAAGGATTTGATATCAGCATCAGAAAATCTTCCTTCCAAACGGAGGTATTCTGCTTTCATGATAGTTTTCTGGGTTGGAGTCGGAACCCAGCGTCTTCGGCGGGATAGACGATCGTCTTCGAAGGGAACATCACATACAGTGTGGTGAGTGAGTGATTTCCGATTCCTGCTTGAAGACATCCGGATTCTTGAAATGAAGTGCCGTAGACTAAGATCTAACCCCTAATTCCGTTTCGCCCGGAGTTTTGCCACTTCATAATGGGCATTCATTGTGAAAGGAATCGTTTGGAGTCGTAAATCTCAAGACAATTCTCTTCTTCACCTCAATCGTCTCTTTACAAAGTTATTTGTCGAAAATGAATGTTATGAAAAAGACGATGAACGGGACAGAAAAGACTCTCTAAAACCTGAAGTGAACTCATCACATCTTTAGACGCAAAAACTGATGATCCGTCTCTACCATCCATATTGGTATGGGCACGACTGGGCAGGAACTCCCCATTGATCCGGTCCCATCATCCTTTCTCCTCCCCATCCGTGGGCAAACTGCGCACGATGCTGATACAGTGACGCAGGAGGGACTTGGGAAGGATAGGAGCGAGGATGAGCAGCTGGGACGAATACCGAGGAATTGGCAACATGGGCAGAAGTGATGACGAGAAAAGAGGGCGAATCCACGAGCATTCTCTCGTCAATGACTTTCTTCCATTCCGAGGTCTTCTTTGTGGTCAATGAACGGTTCTTGTTTGGGCGTGCTTTGGACGGTGCGGAAGAAACGGTGTTTGGGGACTGTGTGGGCGAGGGAGCATTTGGCGAGGCGAGTGATGCCTCCCATTGCATTCCTTTCTTGTTGCGGAGGAATGCGTCGATCAGACTTGGGGTGGACGCTGTTGTTTGACTATAGGAAGGATCTGACAACCCATCCGCACAGAATGTCAGCCCACGAAAGCCATCTTGAGGGAAAATGGCAAAGAGTGGTTGTATTTCCTCTGTTTTGAAGAACAGAGAGAAGTTCAAGGCCGACATGATCTGGATTTCGTTGTGAAACGCATGTTTTGGCTCGAGATGGAGAGAGGACAGTACGCTTCCAGTGTCCAGAGGAGCGTCTGTGAGCCCCTGAAAGACGCAATGGGTGAAAAGGGAAATCGATAACAAACTTTCAATGCTATCACAAGGCAGAGGATCAACAGATAGAATAATTCGGAATCCTTGGTGACATGGAGGATTTTCGCTGCGAAAGTTGAGATTAAGATAATAAGGACAAAAGATGGGAGCATACAGGCAGCTTTCAAGTACTTGTACAACACGATAACTCCTGTCAGGAAGATCTGAAAACGAAAAATTTGGGGGGATCAGAAAAGTGGGATACTTCTTCGTCAACGCCGAGATAAGCGTAGATGCTTGACACGTGAGGTTCCATCTTCTTTGGGTCGCTGTTGATATACGAGGCGAGGTGTTTGGAAGTATCGCTGATTATGTGTTGAGACGGAGTGACATCGGGATATTCGGCTTCCGGAAGATCGAGATAGTGTCGAAAGAAGAAATCTGATGGGATTGACAGATTATCTATTTGAATTAGGTCAGGTCTCGCTTGAATAAACGATGCTGGGAGCTGGAAGCATTGAGGAGGAGTCAGCTGGTTAAACGAAACAGTTTTCCAATTGTCGCATTGTGGAGTTTCGTTATAGAGAGAGGGGTCTGAGTTGGAGCGGCAGCTGAGCGAACCATTGGGTGACTCAATGGACTGGGAAGATTCCGAATCGGTCTGATCGAGGAACATTTCGATAATGGGATATGTTCTACAGGACAAGTCATGGGAAGATCCATTTGTCAATTGCCAAAGAAGCTGAAGTTCCCAATTGAAAAGCACCACTTGAATCAAGAACCCTGATAAGGCATGTGGAATGTGTAAATTGTCATGACTCTGAATATTGCCAGATGTGAGCTGTGGATAGCCCACCATTATTTTTTCTCCCATGATCGATGGACGCTCTCTCAACTACATCTTCTTCATCTACTAAGCAGCTCATTGATGTCCTTCATTCTCTCACATCTTCCATCACTCCGTCCAATCCAGCTGAATTTGCCGCCGTTCAACATCGAACGAACCTCTCTCATCTCATGGGAAATTATTCCACTTTCCTCCAGTCAACTCTTGATGAGAATATCCAATTAATATCTCTCAGAAGATATCAAACGAATCTTCTGTCAGATTCAGATGAATTCATGATCCTTTATCAAATCTTCAATAACACAGTCTGGAATCGCTTCAGTATGAATACAACACCACACACAATGAAAGTACTCTATGTTTGTCTTTATTATCTTGATCACAATTTCAGACTTTCTATACCTATTGCACAGTTTATCTGTCATCACTTACTCGATCTCCCCCTCAAATCCCGTTCTTCCATCCTCGAAATCAAAATCAACACACAACTCAAGCCTCAGAAGAATCACATTCTGTCACAGAACGAACAATGGAATTATTTCTTTGTGAGCTGCACCTCAGTCGTCAACTCACAAATCGTGTCAGGCATCTCTTTGGAACCATTATCTCTCAAGTCACTACTCGACGACGGTCGATTGTCCAGGCTCATTCACTAAATACTCGGAAGATGGATAAGTCTAGTTCTCACTCTGGGTCGAATGCATCACTTCCGCCACAGAATCGTCTACCGTCTGCGGATATCGTTGTTCTCGGAAAATCTGTCAGCTTATCAGGTATCAATCGTCCACCTGTCTCGTTTGGAACTTCACAAGCCTCAAGTAGGAATCGCAAAAGGTTTCTTTCTCGTCATCTCTAACACTTTCAGGGACCCCGACTGTATCTCAATCCCCGCACGTTCATGCCCGAATTCTCAGCCTTCGATCAAAATTGATGAAGCATTGAACTTTGTCTACTTTCTTATCACTTCACTCCAACCGTCGGTTGTCATTTCATTCTTCAGAAGTTTCCTTCCCTTTCTCCAGCCTTACTACTCTCCTCTCTCTCTGCAAATCACTACATTGTATTCCATTGTCTGTACTCAGTTGTTTATTATTCTTTCATCGCACACTTCGGGTCATACATCTCAAAGTCACTCGACACACCTTTTTGATCTTCTCCAAACCTCATTTCGGATTCACCCATTTTTCTTGCTTCCATTCATCTTCAATCCACCATCTTTCACCCATTTTTCATCCGTACTCATTTCAAATTCTCTGATCGCGGAGTCTGTCACCGCGACGCAACTTGCCATCATACATTCATCTTTCTCCTCCAATCCACCTATCACACCCTCCCAAATCTCCACCGCAATGTTTGCATGGATCAGATGGAAAGGTATTCCTCCTCTTTCCACCACCCACAAACGATCCCCCATTACCCGAAAGCAAAGGCGCACATCCCAAAAATTCCTACGCGAAAGCGAGCCACAACACACCCCTCTCATATTCTCCCCTCCTTCTGGCATTGTTTCGATGCTAACTCGCTCGCTATCGCTCCTCCCAAGTGCTGTGCTCACCGGATTTATTGCCTTCCACCAGCCCTCCTCGGGATCTCAAACACCAACAAAATCTCATCAAATCCGCCCCCATACAACTGCCTCCACTGGACGGAAGAAATCAGTCCCTAACCTCTCGCTTTCTCGCACACACCCTTTCGTCAATGTTGTGCAGGTCGCACACGACGAAGGACTTTTCCAACTTCTCTCAATTGAGATCCACATTCTTCTCCAAACAGTGTTGTGCCAACTACGCACACACCAACCACAATTCGATCAATCACCGTCCACCCCCTCACCCACAAAAAAACCTCGAACAACCACGCCTTCCACCGAAACCGGAAAGAAAGGAGCGCAGGAATGCAAAATCTGTAAAAGCAAACCAAAGAAAACGGGGTCAGAGAAGACGATCCCAACAACACTTCTCCAAACACTCGCCACTGCACGAACGATGCTTCAGAAGGTGACAGTCGAGATGAAGGCGACGAAAAGAAATGTGATGGAAACAGACATTCACATTGTCGAACCAACACAGAGTGGAAGCGAGGAAACATCCAAAAACACAAAAACGAAGTCCAACACATTCGATCTGCTTCATTCGGCACTTCTCTTGTTAATCAAAGCAGCCCGCCCAATCCTCCTCGTCCATCCTTCGCTCTCCAACTCCGATCCTGTCCTCTTCTCTGCCCTTCCCACCTCCCGTTCTTCATCGTTTGTCCGTCCAAGTGTGAATTTCGGGCGAGCGGAAAATCCTCTTTCACCACGTGACATTAGCGTCAATCTCGTGCTCCATCGAGCGAACAGTGGAGACGATTCATCATCACCACACACATCTTCCTCATACTCTCTCCGACGCCGAATGTCGGACAACAGCAGGCAACGATCGAGTGGATCGCCGCAGAGATCACGGTCATCTTCGTACTCAATGAGCGAGGATTCGGATGAGCTCAGACTTCAATTCTCTCCACTGGCGACTCTTCCAGACGAGTTCGATCCGTTCGATGCGAGTGTGACTCAGACGATGACACAGCTGCTGTCGAAGGATGACCTCGAACACTCCATTTTCACTCCGAAGCAGACAAAAGC
The DNA here is from genome assembly GCA_033064195.1 of Blattamonas nauphoetae. Classification (NCBI taxonomy): domain Eukaryota; phylum Preaxostyla; order Oxymonadida; genus Blattamonas; species Blattamonas nauphoetae. Next base: position 247,467 of record JARBJD010000050.1, read on the forward strand.
GACAGGAAGCATGTCGTCGAGAAAGAGATCGGCAGTGGCGAGTCCAGGAACACCAGGTGGACTCTCGTTTGGGACGATCCATTCAGGAAATGCGCTTCCGCCTGTGCGATTCGGAGCAGAGACGAACGAGATGAATGGAGTCAACGAGACTCCGTGGAAGTCGCAAGCGACAGCGGCAGCAACAGCGGCCACGCCAATATCGGATGGGCCGACAGAGTTGAAGAGACACAGCATCGCTGGGACTCGGCCTCACCCCTCGCACACTCAGAAGAAGCTGCTGACGAGACAGTCGAGTGCTCAGCTCGGCTCCCCATCGACAACATTCCCAAACACATCGCCCAAACAAACAGTCGAGATTCGATCGCGTCCATTCACAACATCGACAGTTTCAAGGATCCCGTCGCAGAAGACGAGGAGCACGACGATGTCGGCGAGCACGACGAAGCTTGTTGGGGCGCCGATGTCGTCGGTTGTGGTGAGTTTTGGGACAGACTTGCATTCGGCGAGCACAGCGAACTTGACGTCATCGCTGCCGACGCTGCAGACAATCAACACGGGGCAGGCGGAGGATGGGCAGACGGTGTCGACGGCTCGAGGGAGTAAGCGGGCTCCTCTTCCGAAGAGATCATGATGACATTGCTGAGTCTGTCTTGTTTTGAAAGCTAATTTTGTTTTGGTTTTATTTTAGTTAATTTGTTGCATTCTAGCATTTCTGTGATAATTTCTGATGTATCGGTGAAGGATGTTTGAAAATGGAGCCAGAGAAGTTCAAGAAGGCTCCTTGGAATGTCCCTGACGATCAACCCAAAGGCAGCTCACATCTGTTCACCAACTGTTGAAAAAGACAATTTGTTTCCATTTAAAGAACTCAACCCATCTATTCATCGCTCCGATATTCCATGCTCGTCGATAGGACTTCTTCGATACTCCAACTTGACAACGCAAATGCGAAACAAACAGTTCGAAGCCTTTTCTCTCTGATATCTCATCCAATTTTTCCAGAACTGTCTCGAAGTGTTTCTAAGTCAGATCTGCGGAAAATACCAAACTCTCCGCACCGCGATGTTGAATGGCCTCCTTATTCTTGCGTCTGGTTTGTCTCGACATGTTTTCATGAACTCTCGTTTATGATTTTGACAGAATCTGATTGGGCCCTCTCAGCAATTCTTGGAGTGGAGTACATCGAACCTCTTGAGCGATATTGTGAGCAGACGCAACCACATGAAGTTCCAGTTTGATTCTTGTTTCATCATCATTTCTCAGATTACTCTCCCACAATTGTTGTATCTGATTGGTCTTTCATTGTTTTTGTGTTCACATGGACTCTTTTTCATCATTGATCCGGTCAGGGAGGTCATCAGAAGCAGAATGTGTTCGAATTTGTGAATCAACGATTCCCTCCTTCTTCCTCAAATGGATGGTCTCAATTTCGGATTCAAAGATACTCACTGAGGTATGACTTCTTTCGCATTTCCCTCATTTTATCTCAGATCGGAGATTGCCTGAAGCTGTGGACTTCCACTCCTCGATCGTCTTCCTCCTTCCTCGCCCACCCCAAAACACAATTTCTCGCATTTCTTGATCATTGCGAGAGTCGTGAGTTCTCCATTCCACATTTGACGATTTTGACCCAGCTGTGTTTCTGCCCACATCTCGACGTGTCGAAGATGGCTCTCGAAGCACTCACCATTCGAAGCGAATCTGATTCAGAAACACGCTCCTTCCTCCGAACACTCGAAGTACCTTCTTGTTCGACTAAACGTTCGTCGGAGCTTGTCCCGTTCGCAGGACGACTGTGTTCGACACTGGCCGAGCGTGTTTCGGAAATGAAGTCACTCTTCACCGAATCGTCGCCTTCGGATGGAACCATCTCTGTTCACTCAGACACACTTCCCTCCGAATCACCACTTCTCAACGGAAACGCAGTTTTGGAACTGCTTTGTGAAGGATTCTATCTCCTCTGCTCACTTCACTCGGACATGGACAATACTTTCGACGATGTGTGCCTTTGTTTCTTCTCATCTTGTCCAGATTCTGATTGGTTGTGACTTTCATCCCCTTCTCAAATCGACCATCGTCACCTGCCTCGATCTTCTTGAGCAGCTGAAAACAGCTTTGAAATGCGTGAATGTGGGTATCTCTGAAACGTTGATCAAAATTCTCGACAGTTCTTGGTACTGTGCTTCCATCTGTCTCTATGTGAACTCGTCCCTCCGTCTAGTTTTCGAATCCACCTTCTCCGATGTCCCGCAGCTGTGCTCACTTTTGGAGCGAACTTGCTGCCACTTTTCATCAACACACTCATCTCATCTTGTCATGATCATCAATGTCGCTGCCACTCTCCCTCACATGGTTCCTCGCTTGCTGGAAGAGAATCTTGTTGAGCGAGTGATCGAGACATCAAAGCCGATGACTGTTCCGACCATAAACGGTATTTTCAATTTGAGACTCGTCTGGGCCATCAACAATCTGGTTGGTGATACAAGAAACATCACTCAAAACAAAGAGGAGCTGAAGAGAATCCGAATGTTGAAATTTGAACGAGTGTTGAAACCGGCCAAGCAATATCTGCAGTTCATTCTTCAGCGAGAGGAATTCATTCTGAACGCTAAGTCAGGCAACTATGATCTGTCGACGATTGTTGGTTTTCTTTTGACAAGGACATTGATTCTCGAGCAAGAACTGTTCGAAAATGGAGAGATTGTGGAGTCAGGACAAGAGGAGTGGGAAGTGGTGTTGTTGGTGGAGAAGACAAAGGAGAAAGATTTGGGGGAGAGACTGGAGGAGATCAGAGAAGACGATGAGAAAATGAAGAAGAAAGAGAAACAGAGATGGAGGAAGCGAGTGGAGAGACTTCGAGAAGCAGGACATTCAGATGTGATGGAAGGATGGCTGACGCGAATGGATTGGAGAACACGATCGGACATTGTTGAGTATCTGAAATGGGTGTGTGTAGAGAGTGGGATGAACAACACGATGTGAGAAGAATGGAGGGAGAACCGAAATAGTGAGAAAGAAATTCACGTTTCACATCACTACTTTTCCTTTTTGACTCGTGTGTGAACAAAGATTAGAGAAATGGAGAGCAGATGACCATCACATGGGAAGTGAAGCGACTGACTCTCTCCACAAACAACTCTTCAGGACGAGCCCGATTCGTTCGATACGAGTGAGACACAGCATCGCTGGGACTCGCCCTCACCCCTCGCACGCTCAGAAGAAGTTGCTGACGAGAACAAGACAGTCGAGTGCTCAGATCGGCTCTCCATCAACCACATTCCCAAACACATCGCCCAAACAAACAGTCGAGATTCGGTCGCGTCCGTTCACAACATCGACTGTGTCGCGGATCCCATCGCAGAAGACAAGCAGCGCGAGGAGCTCGTCGAGCACGACGCAGCTTGTTGGGGCGCCGATGTCGTCGGTTGTGGTGAGTTTTGGGACAGACTTGCATTCGGCGAGCACAGCGAACTTGACGTCATCGCTGCCGACGCTGCAGACAATCAACACGGGGCAGGCGGAGGATGGGCAGGCGGTTTCGACGGCTCGAGGGAGCAAGCGGGCTTTTCTTCCGAAGAGATCGTGCTTGACAAAAAGGCGATACCAATGATTTTCGTGACTGAAACAGTTCGAGACAGTTTTCAGAAGCCTTATGTTGATCAAACCACAACAGAATCAGACAGGATCATGAACTGTTCAATGGAACTGTTTGTCCATATTCCGAACATCTTACCATCTACTTATCGTTCAGAAATGCCATACTTTTCGACGAGACATCTGCAAATACTGAGATTGACACCACAAAAGCGAAACAAACAGTTTGTCGCCTTTCTCTCGATATCTCGTTCATTGTTCACCAGGCCTGTCTTGAATGGTATCTAAGCAGGATTTGTGGGGAAGACATACCACTCCGTCAAACAATGTTGAGTAGCCTGCTCGTTCTTGCGACTCGTCTGTTCGAACTGATTTCTTTCAATCTCGTTGATGATTTTGACAGGATCTGATTGGGCCCTCTCCACAATTCTTGAAGTGGATTACATCAAACCCCTTGAGGCATATTGTGAACAGACCCGACCATATGAAGTTACAGTCTGATTCTTGTTTCGTCATCATTACTCAGTTAGCTCTGCCGAAATTGTTGTATCTCATCGGTATGTCACTGTTTTTGTATTCATCTTTACTCTTTTTCATGATTTCATTGATCAGGGAAATCATCAGAAGTTGAATTGAATCGAATCTGTGAATCATCGATTCCCTCCTTCTTCCTCAATGGGATAATCTTCACTTCGAATCAAGACAAACTCACTAAAGTTTGTTTTCCTCCCTCTTTCCAATATTGTCTCCCAGATCGGAAATTGTTTGGTGTTGTTCACTTCAACCCTTCGATCATCATCCACCTTCCTCGCCCACCACAACACACAATTTCTCGCATTTCTTGATCATTTTGTGAGGAGCAAGTCGGATTTTCGACATTTACCGATTCTCGCCCAGCACTCTTTCTCCCCACATCTCGAATTGTCGAAGTTGGCTCTTGAAGCACTCTCCAAACGATGCAAGTCTGATTTAGAAACACGCTCCTTCCTCCAAGAACTCCAAGTTCCTTCCTCTTCGACTGACAGTTCGTCGGAGCTTGTGACGTTCGTCGGACGACTGTGTTCGACACTGGCCGAGCATGTTTCGGAAATGAAGTCACTCTTCGCCGAATCGTCGCCTTCGGATGGAACCATCTCTGCTCTCTCCACCACACTTCCCAACGAATCACCACTTCTTACCGAAAACGCTGTTCTGGAAGTGCTTTGTGATGGATTCTCACTTTTCGACTTACTGCTCGATGACGTGGATGACACTTTTCAAGATGTGTGCCTGTCTTTCTTCTCATCTTGTCCAGATTCTGATCAAGTGCGCCTTTGTTCCTCTTCTCAAATCAACCATCGTCGCCTGCCTCGATCTACTCGACCACGCAAGAAGTGAATCGACTCGTTCACTTCCAAACAGAACTGCCCTGTTTCTCGAAGTTCTCGACTGGTCGTGGTCCTGTGCTTCCAGCTGCCTATATTCCTACAGATTGTCCCTCCATCCGATTGTTGAATCCACCTTCTCCGATGTTCCGCAGCTGTGCTCACTTTTGGAGCGAACTTGCTGCCACTTTTCATCAACACATTTCTCTCATCTAAAAATGATCATCAACATCAGTTCAACTCTCCGTCACCTGACTCCTTGCTTGCTGGAAGAGAATCTGGTTGAACGAGTGCTTACCACATCAAAACCGATGGAAGTTCCTACGACACATCGTGGTTTCCACTTGAGACTCATCTGGGCCGTCAGAAACTTGATTGGGACTCCGAAAGAAATCACTATCGCCATCTTTGAGGAAACAAAGATCCGAATGCTTCAGTTTGAACGAGCGTTGAAACCAGCCAAGCAGTATCTGCAGTTCATTCTCCAGCGAGAAGAGTTCATTCCGAATGCTGGTCCCAGAGGCAAGGATCTCTCATCACAAATCTATTATCTTTTGGCAAAGACACTACAACTCGAGCGAGATCTGTTTGAAGATGGTGAGATTGTGGAGACAGGAAGAGAGGAGTGGGAAGTGGGGTGGTTGGTGGAGAAGACAAAGGAGGATGATTTGACAGTGAGACTGACGAAGATCAGAGGAGATGATGCGAGAATGAAGAAGAATGAGAAAGGGAGATGGAAGAAGCGAGTGGAGAGACTCCGAGAATCAGGACATTCAGATGCGATGGAAGGATGGCTGACGCGAATGGACAATGCAACACCGTCAGAGCTTGTGGAGTACCTCCAACGTGGGAGTTCGGAGAGTGGGGTGAATGTGAGATTTTGAGGAGGATGGATGGAGAGGAGAGACTGAGAGACTGAATTTCACGTTTCATGTCACAGTGTGATCATTTTGACTTGTGTCTGAACAAAGATGAGGGAAAGGAAGAGCAGATGACCATCACAGTAGATGTGAAGCGATAGATTCTCTCCACAAACAATCTGTCAGGACGAGTTCGATCCATTCGATGCAAGTGTGACTCAGAAAATGACACAGCTATTGTCGAAGGATGAACTCGAACACTCCATTTTCACTCTGAAACAATCGAAAGCGACAGGAAACATGACGTCGAGAAAGAGATCGGCAGTGGCGAGTCCAGGAACACCAGGTGGACTCTCTTTCGGGACGATCCATTCAGGAAATGCGCTTCCGCCTGTGCGATTCGGAGCAGAGACAGTCGAGTGCTCAGTTCGGCTCCCCGTCGATCACATTCCCAAACACATCGCCCAAACAAACAGTCGATATTAGCCCACGTCCATTCACAACATGGACTGTGTCGCGGATCCCGTCGCAGAGGACAAGCAGTTCGAGAAGCTCGTCAAGCACGACGCAGCTTGTTGGGGCGCCGATGTCGTCGGTTGTGGTGAGTTTTGGGACAGACTTGCATTCGGCGAGCATAGCGGACTTGACGTCATCGCTGCCGACGCTGCAGACAATCAACACGGGGCAGGCGGAGGATGGGCAGGCGGTTTCGACCGCTCAGGGGAGCGAGCGGGCTCCTCTTCCGAAGAGATCGTGATGGCATTGCAGGGTAAGTCTGTTTTGAAGATTGTTTTGTTTTGGTTTTGTTCATGTTACTTTGTTGCATTCTAGCATTTCGGAGATTATTTCATATGTGGTGGTGAACATCCGTTAGCCTCTCACCAAGTTGATGTATGAATTGAAAGCCGGTATATTGTTATTTGTCGGTGTTCGGGAATCCAGACAAATCACGAGTTTTCTGTTAGAGAAATTTGTGGACGCTTGATAGAAAGGCGATGCAAATGATTTACATGACTGAAACTGTTCGAGACAGTATTCAGAACCCCCATGTTGATCAAACCACAACAGAATCTGATCGGATCACGTTTGAATCTGAACACCTTTTCGTTAACATTTAGAACCTCTTCCCGACTATCCATCGATCAGAAATACCATGCTGGCTGACAAAACATCTGTACATCCTGATATTGATGCCGAAAAAGCACACCGAATGGTTTGTCCTTTTTGATTCGATATCATTCTGAAATGTTTTCAGACTTTTCTTAAAGTGTTTCTCAGTCAGATCTGTGGGAAGAGAGAAACACTCCGTCAAGCAATGTTGAATACTCTCCTCATTCTCATCGGTATATCACTATTTTTGTATTCGTCTTCACTATTTTTTTGATTGATCCGGTCAGGAAAGACATCAGAAAGTGAATTGGATCGGATTTGTGAATCATCGATTCCCGACTTCCTTCTCACATGTGTGATCTCAATTTCGGATCAACATCTGCTTACTGAAGTTTGTTGCCAATAATCTTTTCATTACTTTGTCTCAGATCGGAAATTGTCTGTCGTTGTGGACTTCCACTCTTCGATCGTCTTCCGCCTTCCTCACCCACCACCAAACCAAATTTCTCGCATTTATCGATCATTGTACGAGTAATGAGTACTCCATTCCACATTTGACGATTTTGACCCAGCTGTGTTTCTCCCCACATATCGAAGTGTTGAAGTTGGCGATCGAAACCCTTTCCAAACGATTCAAGTCTGATTATAGAACACGCTTCTTCCTCCTAAAGCGCAAAGTGCCTTCTGGTTCGACTGACAGTTCGTCGGAGCTTCTCCCGTTCGTCGGACATCTGTGTTCCGTACTGGCCGAGCATGTTTCGGAAATGAAGTCGCACTTCACCGAATCGTCTCCTTCGGATGGAACCATCTCTGCTCTCTCCGCCACACTTCCCTCCGAATCACCACTTCTCGCTGGAAACACTGTTTTGGAAATACTTTCTGAAGGATTCTCACTCATCCACTCATTTTTCTCACCCTCAAACCAAACTCTTCATAATGTGTGCCTCTGTCTCTTCTCATCTTGCCCAGATTCTGATCGACTTCAACTATGCTCCTCTTCTCAAAGCAACCATCGTCGCCTGCCTCGATCTCCTCGACCACGAGAGAAGTGATTCAAATTGTCCACATTCAGATCGAACAGACATGTTGATCAAAATTCTCGACACTTCTTGGTACTATGCTGCCGAAAGTCTCACCGACTATCACAAATCACTCCGTCCAGTTTTCGACTCCACCTTCTCAGATATTCCACAGCTGTGCTCACTTTTGGAGCGAACTTGCTCCTGTTCTTCACCCACAAACATCTTTTATCTTTTCCTGATCATCAACATTGGGGGCTCTCTCCCTCACATGGTTCCTCGCTTGCTGGAAGAGAATCTTGTTGAGCGAGTGATCGACACATCCAAGCCAATCAGAGTTCCAACCTCAAACGGTGATTTCCATCTGTTTCTTATCAAGGCCATCAGACATTTGATTGAGACTCCGAATGATAGTAGTGTCAGATATCCGCAAGTGTTCGGAAACCCGCCAGAGGGAGTCTAAAAAACCGCCACCGAACGATCTTACATCTATTCATGTTCTTTCCCCATTTCATCACATTTTCATCTATTTTTCTCACTTTTTGAAAGAAGATAAAACATAAATAATAGTGAAATGATGAAATAAACACAGATCATTCTTGAGATGGTTGGTTGGTACTATATCCCTCTTCTTTCGGGATTCGTTGTCATGCCAGTCATTCTATGTTGACAGTTGACGCTGGTTTGGTGGATTATTTCGATTCATATTGTTTTCTTCCTCCTCGGAATCCTCGTCAAAGCAATTGAATGATGGTTGTCAACAGTGATGATAATGAATGTTGAAGTGTTTTCAGTGCCGTCTGGAACTGGGTTTCTGCCCATCAGGGGGCAATTTTAGTCGATTTGAGGCCTATTCCTCCGTCATGGCTGACTTGCGGAGTGGAAGCTGATCTTGTCGGAATCTCATTGGTATTTGAGAGTGTGGTCACTTTTCTGAGAGGGATTTGTGTGGAGAGGCTTGTTCTTCACGAGGATCTCATGGATCAGATCCTGAGTTGGATTGCACACATCTTGGTTTGAAAGGTGGCCCATTGCCTCCGAGTTCGCTTCTCTCAGACAAGTTTTTATTCTACTTCAATTGCACAAATCAATTTCATTCAAACAAGAGATGACGTGAGAGAATAATAACGTGACACCTATTGAGTGGCGGTTTTATATCACTAGTGGCGGGTTTCTGACAGGTTGCGGTTTTCTAACACCACTATGATATCACTGAAGCCAAAGCTGAGCAGAAGAGAATCCGACTGTTGAAGTTTGAACGTGCTCTGAAACCAGCCAAGCGATATCTGCAGTTCATTCTTCAGCGGGAGGAGTTCGTTCCGGAGGCTAAGTTAGGCAACTATGATCTCTCATCACAAATCGGGCATCTTTTGGGAAATACACTGGAGCTCGAGCGAGACCTGTTCGAAGTTGGTGAGATTGTGGAGACAGGAAGAGAGGAGTGGGAAGTGGGGTGGTTGGTGGAGAAGACAACCGAGGATGAGTTGGGGGAGAAACTGAGGAGGATCAGAGAAGACGATGTGAGAATGAACTGGTATGAGAAAGCGAGAAGGAAGAAGAGAATTGAGAAACAACGAAAAGCAGGACATGAAGATGCACTGGAAGGCTGGGTGTTAAAAAGAAACAATCGAACTCGGAGAGAGATCGTGAACTACCTCGAATGTGGGAGTGGAGAAATTGGGATGAACCTCCGATTCTGGACAGGATGGTGATGTTGTAGATATTAGATGTAGATTTCACGTTTCATGTCACAGTGTGAGCATTTTGACTCGTGTGTGAACAAAGCAGAGAGAAAGGAAGACAAGATGACCATCACATGGGAAGTGAAGCGACTGACTCTCTCCACAAACAACTCACCAGGACGAGTTCGATTCAGTCGATGCGAGTGTGACTCAGAAAAAGACACAGCTGCTGTCGAAGGATGAACTCGAACACTCCATTTTCACTCTGAAACAATCGAAAGCGACAGGAAACATGTCGTCGAGAAAGAGATCGGCAGTGGCGAGTCCAGGAACACCAGGTGGACTCTCGTTTGGGACGATCCATTCGGGAAATGCGCTTCCGCCTGTGCGATTCGGAGCAGAGACGAACGAGATGAATGGAGTGACCGAGACGCCATGGAAGCCGCAAATGCCAGGATCAGCGGCAGCACCAATACCCGATGGGCCGACAGAGTTGAAGAGACACAGCATCGCTGGGACTCGGCCTCACCCCTCGCACGCTCAGAAGAAGCTGCTGACGAGACAGTCGAGTGCTCAGCTCGGCTCGCTATCGACCACATTCCCAAACACATCGCTCAAACAAACAGTCGAGATTGGCGCGCGTCCGTTCACCACATCGACAGTGTCGCGGATCCTGATGAGACCTAGAAGGCTCAATGGGATCTCTGTGTTGATCAAACCATTGGAGAAGATTGCACCTCAAGACTTTTCCATCAAATCTTTTATCGACATAATCTGCATCTTTCTATCTGTCCATCGATCAGAAATACTATGTTGGTTGACAAGGCTTCGCAGACTCCCCAAGTTGGCATCGCGAAAGTGAAACAAACAGTTTGTCGATTTTGTTGTAGTATCACTCTGAAATGTTTCCAGAACTTGGTCGATGTATTTCTAAGTCAGATTTGTGGGGAATGCAAACCACTCCGTCCTCTGATGTTGAATAGCCTCCTCGCTCTTGTGACTGGCTTGAATTGACATGATTGCGTTTCAGATTCGTTATTGATTTTGATAGAATCTGATTGGGCCCTCTCAACAATACTTGAAGTGGATTACATCAAACCTCTTGAGGCATATTGTGAACAGACTCAACCATGTGATATTCCAGTTTGATTCTCGTTTCGTCATCATTTCTCAGATTGCTCTCCCGAAATTGTTGTCTCTGATTGGTCTGTCATTGTTTTGATGTTCTATGGACTCTTTTTCATGATTTCTTCGATCAGGTAAATCATCAGAAAGTGAATTGGATCGGATTTGTGAATCATCGATTCCATCCTTCCTTCTCGATGGGATGATCTTCACTTCGAATCAAGACACACTCGCTGAAGTTTGTTTTCCTCCGTCTTCCAAAATATTCTCCCAGATCGGCAATGGTCTGATGATGTGGACTTCGACTCTCCGATTGTCTTCCATCTTCCTCACCCACCACAAAACCCAATATCTCGCATTTATCGATCGTTCAAAGAATAAAAAAGCAACTTTCCCCCAGTTGACGATTCTCGCCCATCTGTGTTTCTCCCCTCATCTCGGAGTGTCAAAGCTGGCTCTTGAAGCCCTTTCCGTTCGAAGCGACTCTGATTCAGAAACACGCGACTTCCATCAAACACTCGAAGTACCTTCTAGTTCGACTAAACGTTCGTCGGAGCTTGTTCCGTTCGCAGGACGTCTGTGTTCCACGCTGTCCAGGCATGTTTCCCAATTGAAGTCACTCTTCTCCGAATCGTCCGCTTCGGATGGAACCATCTCTGCTCTCTCCGCCACTCTTCCCGAGGAACCACCACTACTCGATGGAAACGCTGTTGTGGAAATACTTTGTGAAGGAATCTCTCTCCTCTGCTCACTTCACTCGGACATGGACAATACTTTCGACGATGTGTGCCTTTGTTTCTTCTCATCTTGTCCAGATTCTGATCAAGCACGACTTTGTTCCTCTTCTCAAATCAACCATCATCGCCTGCCTCGATCTTCTTGAGCAGCTGAAAACAGCTTTTAAATGCGTGAATGTGGGTATCTCTGACACGTTGATCAAAATTCTCGACAGTTCTTGGTACTGTGCTTTCATCTGTCTCTATGTGAACTCGTCCCTCCGTCTAGTTTTCGAATCCACCTTCTCCGATGTCCCGCAGCTGTGCTCACTTTTGGAGCGAACATGCTGCCACGCATCACTAACAAACACCTATCATCTGTCAATGATCATGAACGTCAGTGCCGCTCTTCCTCACCTGACTCCTCGCTTGTTGGAAGAGAATCTTGTTGAACGAGTGATGGACACATCCAATCCTATGGTTGTTCCAACAACAAACGGTGTTTTCCATTTGAGACTCGTCTGGGCCATCAACAATCTGCTTCGTGACCCGCAAGACATCACAGATGACAAAGAACAGGAGAAGAGCATCAACAAGATGCAATTTGAACGAGTGCTGAAACCAGCGAAGCAATATCTGCTGTTCATTCTTCAACGAGAAGAGTTCATTCCGAAAGATGATTCAAGCGATAGAGATCTGCCAACTCGAATCACTTCTCTTTTGGTGCAAGTTTACCTGTTCGAGCGAGATCTGTTCGAAGATGGCGAGATTGTGGAGACGGGAAGAGAGGAGTGGGAAGTGGGGTGGTTGGTGGAGAAGACACACGAGATGGAGTTGGGGGAGAGATTGAAGATGATCAGAGAAGATGATATGAGAATGAAGAAGGATGAGAAGTCGAGATGGAAGAAGCGAGTGGAGAGACTCCGAGAAGCAGGACATTCAGATGCGATGGAAGGATGGCTGACGCGAATGGACAACGAAACACCGTCAGAGCTTGTGGAGTACCTCCAACGTGGGAGTTCGGAGAGTGGGATGAATGTGATATTCTGATTAGGATGAAAATATCATGGTCGTATGGTGCTCCTAGCGACATTCATGTCAGACTTTGTCTTGTTTGAGTCCTCGCAGCGCCTATTTCGGAGACATGTCTCGTCATTGGTGTTGTTTCGTTTCACACGCGTTTCCAACAACGACATTGTCTCGGATCCCGTCGCAGAAGATGAGGAGCCCGAAGAAGGAAACGAGCACGACGCAGCTTGTTGGGGCGCCGATGTCGTCCGTTGTCGATGTCGTCGGTTGTGGTGAGTTTTGGGACAGAGTTGCATTCGGCGAGCACAGCGAACTTGACGTCATCGCTGCCGACGCTGCAGACAATCAACACGGGGCAGGCGGAGGATGGGCAGGCGGTTTCGACGGCTCGGGGGAGCAAGCGGGCTCCACTTCCGAAGAGATCGTGAAGACATTCCTTGGTAAGACTTGTTTTGAAGAATTGTTTTGTTTTGTTCTTATTTTAGTTGATTCACTGCATTCTAGCATTTCTGTGATCATTTCTGATGTATCGGTGAATGAAGTTTGGAAATGGAGCCGGAGAAAAGCAAGAATGACTCTTAATGTTTCGAAGTTGATCAAACCAAACTGGAATCGAAAGAAGTCGCCTGCCATTCAGAAAAACAATTACTCAACATTTTAATTATATCCACTACTTGTTACTACATCGGAATACCATGCTCGTCGCTAGGAATTCTTCGATACCCCAAGTTGGCAACGCAAAAGCGAAACAAACTGTTTGTCGATTCTGTCTCGATTTCACTCTCAACTGTTTACAGAACTGTCTCGAAGTGTTTCTAAGTCAGATCTGTGGAAAATACCAAACTCTCCGCACCGCGATGTTGAATGGCCTCCTTATTATTGCGGCTGGTTTGTCTCGCCTTGACTTCCTTCACTCTCGTTGATAATTCTGACAGATTCTGATTGGGCCCTCTCAGCAATTCGTGATGTGGAGTACATCAAACCTCTTGAGGAATATTGTGAACAGACACAGCCATGTGCTATTCCAGTTTGATTCTTGCATCGTCATCATTTCTCAGATTTCTCTCCCGAAATTGTTGTCTCTGATTGGTCTTTCATTGTCTTTATGTTCACATGGACTCTTTTTCATGATTTCTTGGATCAGGGAAATCATCAGAAGATGAACTGAATCGAATCTGTGAATCGTCGATCCCATCCTTTATCCTCAATTGGATGGCCTCCATTTCGGATTCAGATATACTCACTGAGGTGTGGCTTCTTCCATCTTTCCATCATTTTGTTCCAGATCGCCAAATGTCTGTTGTTGTGGACTTCCACACTTCGATCATCTTCCACCTTCCTCGCCCACCACAAAACCCAATTTCTCGCATTTATTGATCATTGTGAGAGTTTAGAGTCTTCTTTTCCGTATATGACGATTCTTGCCCATCTGTGTTTCTCCCCACATCTCGAAGTTTCGCAGTTGGCTCTCGAAGTTCTCTTCGAACGATCCATATCTGATTCAGAAACACGTTCATTCCTCCAAACACTCGATGTGCCTTCTGGTTCGACTGACAGTTCGTCGGAGCTTGTCCCGTTCGCAGGACGACTGTGTTCGACACTGGCCGAGCGTGTTTCGGAAATGAAGTCGCTCTTCACCGAATCGTCACCGTCGGATGGAACCATCTCTGCTCTCTCCGCCACCCTTCCCTCCGAATCACCACTTCTCAACGGAAACACTGTTTTGGAAGTTCTTTGTGAAGGATTCTTTCTCCTCAACTCGCTCCTCTTGACGTCAGACTCCGCCTTTGAAAATGTGTGTCACTCTCTCTTCTCATCTTGTCCAGATTCTGATCGACTGCGACTTTGTTCCTCTTCTCAAATCAACCATCATCGCCTGCCTCGATCTACTCGACCACGAGAGAAGTGAATCGAATTGTCCACATACGGACAGAACTGACCTGTTGATCAACATTCTCAGCATCTCCTGGAACTGTGCAAGCAACTGCCTCCATGAACTCAAATCGTCACTCCTTCAAGTTGTCGAATCCACCTTCTCCGATGTTCCGCAACTGTGCTCACTTTTGGAGCGAACATGCTGCCACGCATCACTAACAAACACCTATCATCTGTCAATGATCATGAACGTCAGTGCCGCTCTTCCTCACCTGACTCCTCGCTTGTTGGAAGAGAATCTTGTTGAACGAGTGATGGACACATCCAATCCTATGGTTGTTCCAACAACAAACGGTGTTTTCCATTTGAGACTCGTCTGGGCCATCAACAATCTGCTTCGTGACCCGAAAGACATCACAGATGACAAAGAAGACCTGAAGCGGGTCCGAATGCTTCAGTTTGAACAAGTGTTGAAACCAGCCAAGGAATATCTGCAGTTCGTTCTTCCCCGAGAAGAGTTCATTCCGAAGGTTAAGTCAAGCAACTTTGATCTGTCGAAGATGATAGGATTTGTTTTGGGAAAGATATTGGTGGTCGAGCGAGAACTGTTCGAAGTTGGTGAGATTGTGGAGACTGGAAGAGAGGAGTGGGAAGTGGTGTTGTTGGTGGAGAAGATAAAGGAAGATGAGTTGGGGGAGAGACTGGATTGGATCGGAAAAGTCGATGTGGAAACGAAGAAGGACGAGAAGTCGAGATGGAAGAAGAGAGAGGAGAGACTCCGAGAAGCAGGACATGAAGATGCGATGGAAGGATGGCTGGCGCGAAGGGACAACGAAACACGATCAGAGATTGTGCAATACATTGAAAATGTGGGGTAGGGGAATGGGATGAATGCGAAAACTGGAGGGGGATAAAGAAGGGGAGAGACTGATAAAGAAAATTTCACGTTTCATGTCACCAACTGTTCATTTTGATTTGTGTCTGAACAAAGATGAGAGAAAGGGAGAGCAGATGATCATCACAGGGGAAGTCAAATGACAGATTCTCTCCTCTGGCGACTCTTCAGGACGAGTTCGATCCATTCGATGCGAGTGTGACTCAGACAATGACACAGCTATTGTCGAAGGATGACCTCGAACACTCCATTTTAACTCCGAAGCAGACAAAAGCGACAGGAAACATGTCGTCGAGAAAGAGATCGGCAGTGGCGAGTCCAGGAACACCAGGTGGACTCTCGTTTGGGACGATCCATTCGGGAAATGCGCTTCCGCCTGTGCGATTCGGAGCAGAGACGAACGAGATGAATGGAGTGAACGAGACGCCGTGGAAGCCGCAAGTGACAGCAGCAGCGGCAGGACCAGCAGTTGGAGCATCGCAAATATCGGATGGGCCGACAGAGTTGAAGAGACACAGCATCGCTGGGACTCGCCCTCACCCCTCGCACGCACAGAAGAAGCAGCTGACGAGACAGTCGAGTGCTCAACTCGGCTCCCCATCGACCACATTCCCAAACACATCGCCTAAACAATCAGTCGAGATTCGGTCCGCGTCCATTCACAACATCGACTGTGTCGCGATTTTCGTCGCAGCCGACGATGAGCTCAAAGCAGCTTGTTGATCAAACCATTGAAGAGGATTTCTCTACAAGACTTTCCCATCAGGTCTTCTATCGGCCTAATTTGCATCCTTACATCAGTCCATCGATCATAAATACCATGCTCCGCAATAAGACCTCTTCAAAGCCCAAACTTTACAACCCAATTGTGAAACAAACAGTTTGTCGATTTTATTGCGATATCACTCTGAAATGTTTTGCAGAACTTGGTCGAAGTGTTTCTACGTCAGATATGTGGGGAGTGTGAACCCCTCCGTCCGGTGATGTTGAATGGTCTTCTCGCTCTCGCGACTGGTTTGTCTTGACGTCCTTTCCTTACATCTTGTTTATGATTTTGACAGAATCTGATTGGGCCCTCTCAGCTATTCTTGAAGTGGAGTACATCACACCTCTTGAGGAATATTGTGAAAAGACACAACCATGTGAAGTTCCAGTGTGAATCTTGTTTCGTCATTCTTTCTCAGATTTCTCTCCCAAAATTGTTGTATCTCATCGGTATGTCATTGTTTTGTGTTAATTTCGACTCTTTTTCATCATTGTTTCGATCAGGGCAATCATCAGAAAGTGAATGTGTGCGAATCTGTGAATCGTCGATCCCATCCTTCTTTCTGGAATGTGGGATCTTGACAAAGAGCAACAATGTGAACACTGAGGTATGACTTCCTTCCCATTTCCATCATTTTATCCCAGATCGGAAATTGTCTGTTATTATGGAATTCCACACTTCGATCGTCTACCACCTTCCTCACCCACTACAAAACCCAATTTCTCGCTTTTATCAATCATTTTGTGAGAAACAAGTCAGATCTTCGGGATTTATCGGTGTTCACCAAGCTCTGTTTCTACCCACATCTCCAAGTTTCGATGATAGCTCTCCAAGCACTCTCCATTCGATGCGAAACTGATTCCAAAACACGCGACTTCCTCCAAAAGCACAAAGTACCTTCTTGTTCGACTGACAGTTCGTCGGAGCTTGTCCCGTTTGCAGGACGGCTGTGTGGAAGACTGGCCGAGCGTGTTTCGGAAATGAAGTCACTCTTCTCCGAATCGTCGCCTTCGGATGGAACCATCTCTGCTCTCTCCTCCACGCTTCCCGAGGAATCACCACTTCTCACTGGAAACCATGTTGTGGACATTCTTTTGGAAGAACTCTTTCTCCTCAGCACACTGCTCTGTGACATGGACAACACATTTCACACCGTCTGCCTTTTCTTTTCTCATCTTGTCCAGATTCTGATCGACTGCGACTTTGTTCCTCTTCTCAAATCAACCATCATCGCCTGCCTCGATCTGCTTGACCGACAACAAAGTGAATCGAATTGTCCACCTTCGGATCGAACTCACATGTTGATCGACATTCTCAGCATCTCCTGGAATTGTGCTTCCTGCTGTCTTCGTTCCATCAACTCGTCACTCCATCCAGTTGTCGAATCCACCTTCTCCGATATTCCGCAGCTCTGCACACTTTTGGAGCGAACATGCCGCTTCTCTTCATCAACACACTCCTCTCATCTTACCATGATCGTCAATGTCGCTGCCACTCTCCCTCGCATGGTTCCTCGGATGCTGGAAGAGAATCTGGTTAAACGAGTGATCGACACATCCGAGCCAATCAGAGTTCCTCCAACAAACGGTGATTTCCAACTGTTTCTTATCTGGGCCATCAACAATCTGGTTGGTGATCCGAAAGACATCACTCAAAACAAAGAGGAGCGGACGAGGATCCGAATGCTTCAGTTTAAGCAAGTGTTGACACCAGCCAAGCCATATCTGCAGTTCATTCTCCAGCGAGAAGAGTTCATTCCGAAGGCTAAGTTAGGCAACTACGATTTCTCATCACAAATCGGGCATCTTTTGGGAAAGACATTCGTGCTCGAACGAGATCTGTTCGAATCTGGTGAGATTGTGGAGACAGGACGAGAGGAGTGGGAAGTGGGGTGGTTGGTGGAGAAGACAGACGAGAAAGATTTGGGGGAGAGACTGAAGATGATCTGGGCAGATGATGTGGAAGTGAAGAATAAAACGAAAGCGAGATGGAAGACGAGAGTGGAGAGACGACGAGAAGCTGGACATGAAGATGCGATGGAAGGATGGCTGACGCGAATGGACAACGAAACACCGTCGGACATTGTGGATTATTTGAGGTTAATTTGTATTATGAATGGGATAAACATCAGCATATTGACTAAATGGAGATATTACGGATTTTGGATGTAGATTTCACGTTTCATGTCACCAATTGTTCGTTTTAACTCGCGACTGCACAAAGATGAGAGAAATGAAAATAAGATGACCATCACATGGGAAGTCAAACGACAGACATTCTCAACAAACAACTCTTCAGGAAGAGTTCGATTCGTTCGATGCGAGTGTGACTCAGACAATGACACAGCTATTGTCGAAGGATGACCTCGAACACTCCATTTTCACTCCGAAGCAGACAACAGTTACAGGAAACATGCCATCGAGAAAAACCGCGAATGACTTTCAAGTCCAGGAGGAGCGATTCTGAGTTTACTTCGATCTGGTTCCCAGCAGAGTGGTGAGGAATGTCTTGGAATATCTTCACAGTTCGTAATAGAATGGAGGTCTTTCATGACAGAAAACAGGAGAAGGACGAAGAAATCCATTTTCCGGAAAGTTGATACATCTGAATCAAGGACTTATCGAGGTTTTTGAAAGCTGTAGAAATGGGTCATTTTGATCAAGCCATTGGAGAATCAATCGAGACAACCAATCATCCATTCTGGCTTTTTGTCGACATTTTGCTCATCTACAAACCTATTCATCACACAAAAACACCATGTTCCACAATAAGACATCTTCAAAGCCCAAACTTTACAACCCAATTGTGAAACAAACAGTTTGACGATCTCCTCTCGACATCACTCTGAAATGTTTTGCAGAACTTGGTCGAAGTGTTTCTCAGTCAGATATGTGGGGACTACAAAACACTCCGTCCCATAATGTTGAATGGTCTCCTTGTTCTTGCTACTAGTCTGTCTCGCCTTGATTTCCTTCACTCTCGTTGATGATATTGACAGAATCTGATTGGGCCCTCTCAACAATTCTTGAAGTGGACTACATCAAACCTCTTGAGCAATATTGTGAGCAGACACAACCATGTGATGTTCCAGTGTGATTCTTGTTTCGTCATCGTTTCTCAGATTGATCTACCGAAATTGTTGTCTCTGATTGGTCTGTCTATTATTTGTGTTCATGGTGACTCTTTTTCACTATTCTTTCGATCAGGCAAAACATCAGAAGGAGAATTAGATCGGATTTGTGAATCAACGATCCCCTCGATTCTTCTCGAATGGATGGTCTCAATCTCGGATAAAAACATGATCACTGAAGTGTGTCTTCTACCATCATTCCATCATTTTGTCCCAGATCAGAAATTGTCTGTTGACCTTGACTTCCACACTGCGGTCTTACTCCACCTTCCTCGCCCACCACACACCCCAATATCTCGCTTTTATCAATCATTCAAAGAATCATAAACCATCCAGTCCACATTTGACGATTCTGGCTCAACTATGTTTTCCATCACATCTCAATGTATCGATACTGGCTCTCAGAGCACTCTCCGCCCAAGGTCGGTCTGATTCAGAAACACGTGACTTCCTCCGAAAACTCGAAGTGCCTTCTTGTTCGACTGACAGTTCGTCGGAGCTTGTCCCGTTCGCAGGATGGCTGTGTTCCACACTGGCCGAGCATGTTTCGGAAATGAAGTCACTCTTCTCCGAATCGTCTCCTTCGGATGGAACTAACTCTGCTCTCTCTGCCACCCTTCCCGCGGAATCTCAACTTCTCAACGGAAACGCTCTTTTGGAAATACTTTGTGAAGAATTCAATCTCGTCAATACACTCCTCGTAAACTCCGACTATCGCTTTGAAGATGTGTGCCATCGTTTCTTCTCATCTTGTCCAGATTCTGAACAACATCAACTTTATTCAACTTCTCAAATCAACCATCATCGCCTGCCTCAATCAACTTGAACAGAAACGGACTGTTTTGACTCGTCCACCAGCAGGCCGAGCTGACCTGTTGATCAAAATTCTCGACTGGTCGTGGAAATGTGCTTCCGACAGTATCCCCCACTTTAACACGCTCTATCCAGTTGTCAAATCCACCTTCTCCGATGTTCCACAGCTGTGCTCACTTTTGGAGCGAACTTGTCACCAATCTTCACCGACACATTTCTCTCATTTTCGAATGATCACCAGCATCGGCGAATATCTCCCTCACCTGATTACTCGCTTGCTGGACGAGAATCTGGTTGAACGAGTGATGGACACATCCAAACCGATGGTTGTTCCGACGTCGGATGATGATTTCCATGACAAACTCATCTGGGTCGTACTCATGTTGATTTGGACTCCGAAAGACATCGCCGTCTATCAGAAGAAAAAGCGGAAGAGAATCCGAAAAATGCAGTTTGAACATGCACTGAAACCAGCCAAGCAATATCTTCTGTTCATTCTCCAGCGAGAAGTACTCATGCAGAAAGGGCCTGTCTGGTGTGATCGCATTCCACACACAATCGGTCATTTTTTGCATCAAACATTGATTCTCGAGCGAGATCTGTTTGAAGATGGTGAGATTGTGGAGACAGGAAGAGAGGAGTGGGAAGCGGGGTGGTTGGTGGAGAGACCGGACGAATATCATTATGCGCTGAGACTTGAGGATATCAGAAAAGACGATGAGATAATGAAGAAGGATGAGAAGTCGAGATGGAAGAAGAGAGTGGAGAGGCAACGAAAAGCGGGACATGAAGACGCCATTGAAGGATGGCTGATGAGGAAAGGCAATGGAATGGGAACAATGATTGTGAAATATCTTGAAAGTGTTCGAGAAGAGTGTGGGATGAATGTTCGATTTTGAGGTGGATGGAGGGAGAGGCGAGATTGGGAGAATGAATTTCACGTTTCATGTCACCAATTGTTCATTTTGACACGTTTCTGAACAAAGCAGAGAGAAATGGAGAGCAGATGACGATCACAGGTGAAATCAAACGACAGATTCTATCGACAAACAACTCTTCAGGACGATCCATTCGGGAAATGCGCTTCCGCCTGTGCGATTCGGAGCAGAGACGAACGAGATGAATGGAGTGAACGAGACGCCGTGGAAGCCGCAAGTGACAACGTCAGCGGCAGGACCAGCCGTAGGAGCATCGCAAATGTCGGATGGGCCAACAGAGTTGAAGAGACACAGCATCGCTGGAACTCGCCCTCACCCCTCGCACGCTCAGAAGAAGCTGCTGACGAGACAGTCGAGTGCTCAGCTCGGCTCCCCATCGACCACATTCCCAAACACATCGCCCTAACAAACAGTCGAGATTGGCGCGCGTCCGTTCACAACATCGACTGTGTCACGGATCCCGTCGCAGAAGACGAGGAGCACGGCGAGCACGACGAAGCTTGTTGGGGCACCGATGTCGTCGGTTGTCGATGTCATCGGTTGTGGTGAGTTTCGGGACAGACTTGCATTCGGCGAGCACAGCGAACTTGACGTCATCGCTGCGGACGCTGCAGACAATCAACACGGGGGAGGCGGATGATGGGCAGGCGGTTTCGACGGCTCGGGGAAGCAAGCGGGCTCCTCTTCCGAAGAAATCGTGAAGACATTGCTGAGTCTGTCTTGTTTCAAAAGATTGTCTTGTTTTGGTTTTTTCTTGGTTGATTAGCTGCATTCTAGCATTTCTGTGTTCTTCTCTGATGTGTTGGTTGAAAATATGTTCAAGAGATCTTATTATCTCGGTGAAAGCTAATACAAATGATTCACGTATCCTGATGAGACCAAGAAGGCTCAATGGGACCTAATGGTTGATCAAACCATTGGAGACTAGTTCTAACTAAAGACGTAACCATCAGGTCTTCTATCGACATAATTTACATCTTTCCATCTATCCGTCGATCAGAAATACTATGTTGGTTGACAAGGCTTCGCAGACTACCCAAGGTGACAACGCGAAAGTGAAACAAACAGTTTGTCGATTTTGTTGTAATATCACTCTGAAATGTTGACAGAACTTGGTCGATGTATTTCTAAATCAGATTTGTGGGGAATGCAAACCACTCCGTCCTCTGATGTTGAACAGCCTGCTCGTTCTTGCGACTGGTCTGTTTTATCTGATTGTGTTTCAATCTCGCTGAAGACTTTCACAGAATCTGATTGGGCCCTCTCAACAATACTTGAAGAGGAGTACATCAAACCTCTTGAGGAATATTGTGAACAGACTCAACCATGTGATGTTCCAGTTTGGTTCTTGTTTCTTCATCATTTCTCAGATTGTTTTCCCGAAATTGTTGTCTCTGATTGGTCTGACCATGTTTCGTGATGATATTGACTCTTTTCATCATTTCTTCAATCAGCTAAATCATCAGAAGGAGAATGTGTTCGAATTTGTGCATCATCGATTCCATCCTTCCTTCTCAATGGGATAATCTTCACTTCGAATCAAGACAAACTCACTGAAGTTTGTTTTCCTCTATATTTCCAATATAATCTCCCAGATCGGAAATTGTTTTTTGTTGTTGACTTCGACTTTTCGATCATCTTCCACAATCCTCAGCCACCACAATACTCAATATCTCGCATTTATCGATCGTTCAAAGGATAAAAATGCAACTTTCCCCCAGTTGAAGGTTCTCGCTCATCTGTGCTTCTCACCAGATCTCGAAGTGTCGAAGATGGCTCTTGAAGCACTCTCCATTCGAAGCGAATCTGATTCAGAAACCCGCCCCTTCCTCCGAACACTCGAAGTGCCTTCTGTCTCGACTGAACGTTCGTCGAAGCTTGTTCCGTTCGCAGGACGACTGTGTTCCGCACTGGTCGAGCTTGTTTCGGAAATGAAGTCGCTCTTCACCGAACCGTCGCCTTCGGATGGAACCATCTCTGCTCTCTCCGCCCCACTTCCCTCCGAATCACCACTTCTCACTGGAAACGCTGTTGTGGAGATGCTTTGTGAAGGAATCTCACTCCTCTGCTCACTTCACTCGGACATGGACAACACCTTTGATCGCGTGTGCCTTTGTTTCTTCTCATCTTGTCCAGATTCTGATCGACTGCGACTTTGTTCCTTTTCTCAAATCAACCATCATCGCCTGCCTCGATCTTCTTGAGCAGCAGAAAACAGCTTTTAAATGCGTGAATGTGGGTATCTCTGACACGTTGATCAAAATTCTCGACAGTTCTTGGTACTGTGCTTTCATCTGTCTCTATGTGAACTCGTCCCTCCGTCCAGTTTTCGAATCCACCTTCTCCGATGTCCCGCAGCTGTGCTCGCTTTGGGAACGAACGTGCTGCCACTCTTCACCAACACACTCTTGTCATCTAAAACTCATTATCAACGTAAGTGCAACTCTTCCTCACCTGATTCCACGCTTGCTGGAAGAGAATCTTGTTGAACGAGTGATCGACACATCAAAGCCGATGGAAGTTCCAGCACAACATGGTCAGTTTCATTTGAGACTCATCTGGGCCATCGGCAATCTGGTTCGTGACCCGAAAGACATCGCAGATGACAAAGAACAGGAGAAGATCATCAACAAGATGCAATTTGAACGTGTCGTGAAACCAGCCAAGCAGTATCTGCAGTTCATTCTTCAGCGAGAAGAGTTCATTCCGAAAGATGATTCAAGAAACGAAGATCTACCAGCACAAATCACAAAACTTTTAATCCACACTTACCTGTTCGAGCGAAATATGTTCGAAGATGGTGAGATTGTGGAGACAGGAAGAGAGGAGTGGGAAGTGGGGTGGTTGGTGGAGAAGACAGATGAGACAGATTTGGGGGAGAGACTGAAGAAGATCAGAGAAGACGATGTGGAAATGAAGAAGGACGAGAATGCGAGATGGAAGAAGAGAGTGGAGAGACTCCGAGAAGCAGGACATGAAGATGCGATGGAAGGATGGCTGACGCGAATGGACAACGAAACACCGTCAGAGCTTGTGGAGTTCATAGAAAATGTGGGGAATGGGAATGGCTTAAATGTGAGATTTTGATTGGTCTGAATTTGTCATGGTTGCTTGGAGCGCCTAGCAACACTCCTGTGTGCTTTAGTCTTGTTTGAGTCCTCACAGCGCCTATTCCGGAGACATGTCTCGTCATTGGTGTTGTTTCGTGCTGCACACAATCATAACATCGACGTTGTCGCGGATCCCGTCACAGAAGATGAGGAGCCCGAAGCAGGAAACGAGCACGACGAAGCTTGTTGGGGCGCCGATGTCGTCGGTTGTGGTGAGTTTCGGGACAGACTTGCATTCGGCGAGCACAGCGAACTTGACGCCATCGCTGCCGACGCTGCAGACAATCAACACGGGGCAGGCGGAGGATGGGCAGGCGGTGTCGACGGCTCGGGGGAGCAAGCGGGCTCCCCTTCCAAAGAGATCGTGAAGACATTGCAGGCTAAGTCTCGTTTTGAACGCTTGTTTTGTTTTGGTTTTGTTTTGGTTTTGTTTTGGTTTTGTTTTGGTTTTGTTTATGTTAATTTGTTGTATTCTAGCATTTCTGTGATTAGTTCTGATGTATTGGTGAATGAAGTTTGGAAAGGGAGCCGAAGTCGTTCAAGAAGGCTTCTTGGATTGTCACTGATGATCAAACCATAGTCGAATCATTTTGCTTCATCAACAGTTGAATCGGACAATTTGTGAACATTGGAGACGCAATCCCATCTATTGACCGCTCCGACATACCATGCTCGTCGATAGGAATTCTTCGATACCCCAAGTTGGCAACGCAAAAGCGAAACAAACTGTTTGTCGATTCTGTCTCGATTTCACTCTCAACTGTTTACAGAACTTGGTCGAAGTGTTTCTAAGTCAGATTTGTGGAAAATACCAAACACTCCGCACCGCGATGTTGAATGGCCTCCTTATTATTGCGGCTGGTTTATCTCGACATGATTTCCTAAAATCTTGTTTATGGTTTTGGCAGAATCTGATTGGGCCCTCTCAGCTATTCTTGAAGTGGAGTACATCAAACCTCTTGAAGAATATTGCGAAAAGACACAACCATGTGATGTTCCAGTGTGATTCTTGTTTCGTCATCCTTTCTCAGATTGCATTCCCGAAATTGTTGTCTCTGATTGGTCTGTCATTGTTTTTGTGTTCACATTGACTCTTTTCCATGTTTTCTTGGATCAGGGGAATCATCAGAAAGTGAATGTGTTCGAATCTGTGAATCGTCGATCCCATCCTTCTTCCTCAAATGGATGGTCTCGATTTCGGATTCAAATATACTCACTGAGGTATGGCTTCCTTCCCATTTCCATCATTTTGTCTCAGCTTGGAAATTGTGTGCTCTTGTGGACTTCCACTCTTCAATCATCTTCCACATTCCTCGCCCATCACATAATCGAGTTTCTCGCATTTATCGATCATTGTACGAATAAGGAGTTCTCCATTCCACATTTGACGATTTTGACACAGCTCTGTTTCTCCCCACATCTCGAATTGTCGAAGATGGCTCTCGAAGCGCTCACCACTCGATTCGAGTCTGATTCTGCAACACGCTCCTTCCTCCAAAAGCACAAAGTGCCTTCTGTTTTGACTGATAGTTCGTCGGAGCTTGTCCCATTCGCAGGACGGCTGTATTCCACACTGACCGAGCATGTTTCACAATTGAAATCACTCTTCCCCGAATCGTCACCTTCGGATGGAATTATCTCTGCTCTCTCCACCACCCTTCCCTCCGAATCACCACTTCTCACCCGAAACACTGGTTTGGAACTGCATTGTGAAGGATTCTTTCTCCTCTACTCACTTCTCTTCAACCAAGACTCCACCTTTAACGATGTGTGCCTTTGTCTCTTCTCATCTTGTCTAGACTCTGATTGGTTGTGACTTTGTTCCTCTTCTCAAATCAACCATCATCGTCTGCCTCGAT
This sequence comes from Blattamonas nauphoetae, assembly GCA_033064195.1. Classification (NCBI taxonomy): domain Eukaryota; phylum Preaxostyla; order Oxymonadida; genus Blattamonas; species Blattamonas nauphoetae. The sequence continues at coordinate 273,352 of JARBJD010000050.1, forward strand.
CTGTTTGACCGACAACAAAGCGAAGTGAATTGTCCACCTTCAGATCGAACTGAACTGATGATCAATATTCTCGGCAATACCTGGATCTGTACTACAGACTGTCTCTTCCACTCTCACACATCACTCCACCCAATAGTCGAATCCACCTTCGCCGATATTCCACAGCTCTGCTCACTTTTGGAGCGTACTTGCTGCCACACTTCACCACCACACTCTTCTCATCTTCACATGATCATCAATATCGCTGCCACTCTCCGTCACCTGATTCCTCGCCTACTGGAAGAGAATCTGGTTGAACGAGTGATCAACGCATCCAACCCGAAGGCAGTTTCGACAACACAGAGTAGATTTCATTTGTATGTCGTTTGGGCCATCAGGAACTTGATTTGGAGACCCAAAGACATCACTCATCACAAAGAAGAGCGGAAGAGAATCCAACAATTGCAGTTTGAACGAGTGTTGAAACCAGCCAAGCAATATCTGCAGTTCATTCTTCAGCGAGAGGAGTTCATTCCGAAGGCTGGTCCCAGAGGAAAGGATCTGTCGAAGATTGTTAGTCCTCTTTTGAAACAGACATTGCTGCTCGAGCGAGAACTGTTCGAATGTGGTGAGAATGTGGAGACAGGAAGAGAGGAGTGGGAAGTGGGGTGGTTGGTGGAGAAGACAAAAGAGACAGATTTGGGGGAGAGACTGAAGATGATCAGAGAAGATGATGTGGAAATGAAGAAGGACGAGAATGCGAGATGGAAGAAGAGAGTGGAGAGACTCCGAGAAGCAGGACATGAAGATGCGATGGAAGGATGGCTGACGCGAAAGGACAACGAAACAGCGTCAGAGATAGTGGAATACCTGAGACATGGGAGTTCGGAGAATGGGATGAATGTTCGATTTTGAGTAGGATTAAAGGAGTTGAGAGACTGAAAAAGCAAATTTCACGTTTCACGTCACCAATTGTTCATTTTGACTCGTGTCTGAATAAAGCCGAGATGAATATCGAAAAGAGGAGCAAAAGGCATCTTCTCTTCATTCTGTTGTCCCTTTCTCTCACCTCAGTTAAAAGAATCGAGTTAAATGAACAAACTGTGACATGAAACGTGAAATTCACGAGCTCAATACCGATGCTCTCCTTTATCCTCCTGAAATGGTCATATTCATCCCGTTTTCATTTCCAATACTGTCAATACGGTTCACAATCTCTGTTCGTGTTTCATTGTCCTTTCGCATCAGCCATCCTTCCATCGCATCTTCGTGTCCCGCTTCTCGTTGTCTCTCAACTCTCCTCTTCCATCTCTCTTTCCCATCCTTCTTCAGTTTCTCATCCTCTTTTCTGATCGAGTACAGTTTCGAGTTCAAAAACTTCTCGTCCGCCTCCCCAACCAACCACCCCACTTCCCACTCCTCTCTCCCACTCTCCACAATCTCACCATCTTCGAATATTTCTCGCTCGAGCGTCAAAGTATGTGATAAGAGAAGATCGATTGCATACGGCAAGCGCTCCATCTTTTTGTTATCCTTTGGAATGAACTCTTCTCGCCGGAGAATGAAGTGCAGATATTGTTTGGCTGGTATCAGTACACGTTCATACCGAAGCAATCGGACACTCTTCTGCTCTTCTTTTGGTAAGAAACAGCGTCCTCGATCCCCGATCAGTTTGTCCACGAGATCGATGAAAGTGTAATGGAGTTCACCATTAGTGGTTGGAACTTTACAACAAACCGAGGTTCCTCTCCGTGAGATTAGGGGGTTGAGAAGTGGTCACGAATAAAGGGTTGGTCAATGTTAGAGCCAACAAAATGACAAAACATTTCAAAACTTAGAAACATTTCGCATCCTTTACTCTTTCCAATCAGCAGGGCGTGCCCATGGTAGGCATGGGCGGTGGTCGGTCTGAAAATATCGAGTCCAGTCCCTAAAAACAAAACAGTCGGCGACTTTTTTGAAGTGCCCTTTAGTCGAGCGGTAGCACCGCAGCTTTTTGTTCCCCGGACCCAGGATCGAATCCCGCCCGGGACACTTTATTGTTGCCTTTTTCTCATTTTTGATTCACAACATCTCTATAATTAGTTCATCACATTTTTCACGAAATTACTGTTTCTGGGGTCGTGGTTCAAGAGTCCCTGAGTCGGTCTGTCTTTCCCCAACATCGGACAAAAAGTCGGCCTGACCGACCGACTCCGACTCCTTCTTTTTACTCGAACACCTTTTCCATAGATTTAGATAATTGTTAAATAGTGTTTTATTTCTTTTCATTACATATCAATCATTCTCTTGCAGGATCTCACTCTTGAACCCAGCTGTCCCACAGCCGACTTGGATCAAGACATGATAACCACCAGTATCAACGATCCTTCCTTAATCTTCTCCTGAGTATTTTTTTCTTGATTTTTCTACATTATTTCTCTCTTCAGGATTCTTGAACCACATTTCCACAGATGAAGACAAATGTCCCCTCCATCGACTATCTCACACTTGAAGTGCCTCTCCCACATGAGTCTGTTCTCACCTTCATTAATACTCCGCCTTCCTTTGCGTTCCTTTCCATCTCCTTACAATACATGACACCCTTTTCTCGATTCATGCCTTTTCCTCTTTTCTGATATGTGATTTGTTGCAGCACTCACTGGACACGAATCCGACAAGGCTTCCAAGCATGTGAGAATCAGAAGGTGTTCATGATCACACGCTCCATGTGAGATCCTGTGCATCGGACTTTCGTCCAACATCCCCGACGAGAATAAAAAGATTGTTCGTCGATGGATTGCAACCGCGCCACATTTCCAGGAAGGGAAGTATAGTTCCATGCGCATCGGAGTGCAAAAGGGCGCATCCCGACAGCGTCACATTCAACCCGTCCTCCTCCACCACTCCCCTCTTTCTGACCACTCGAATCCCAACCAAGTCCACTCTTTCGTCGGCCTCGTCTCATCCAATGGAAAAAGCGTGTATGTGGGGGGTGTGTATGGATGAACAAGAGAAGTACGAAATGAAGTGCAAGGGAGATCGGATGTGTCTTCTGTCCTGCTTCCAAAAGCAGCGTCCCTGCATCCACAGTTGCATTCAGGGAGCTCACGAGGTTTGTTCACAATTTTCTTCATTATTTTCTGCCATTCCTCCGACTCTGCCTCCGCCATCTGTGATCCAAATATTATCTTCATCCAGCTCTCCTCTTCCCTCAAATCATCCCCGTCGATCAGTTCTTCCCTGTGCGATGGGATCTGTTCCACACAATACCGTCTCTGCTCGAACCAATGTGACCAAAAACCGGATGCCCAAATGAAGACAGAAGACGAGCCAAAAACTGAAAATGAACCCGAACTGGAACAAACCAAAACTTAGAAAGAGAAAGACGAAGAAAGAGCCATTTGCGATGTTTAATGCTTCGACGAGAAGATGGAATGTGTCCGACGCTGTCCCATTCTCTCAAACGAGGTCTGACACACTCCTCTCCCTTTCTATTCCATTTTTCATCATATTTCAACCATATTCGCCTCTTTTCTCCCCTTTTCATTTTCTCCATTTTTTCTGACCAACCAGAACATCACCCAATGCGAACTGCTCTGCCAAACTAACTTCGAACACGGACTACACCAAATCCAACCAGACGACCTGTGCTCTCTTTAAACTCTCATCGACACTCGTCGCTCGTGTTTCTCGCTTTGCAAACCATCATTCTTTGCATCTTCACTGTAAACACTCGATACACCCTCACTCGCGCCATGTGTCGCAGCATTCGATTCATGTCTGTCAGTTTTCGACGAAAATGGAACTGATTGCATCACAGACTGTCTTCAACGAGGAGAATTGTGCGTCGCTCGCTCCATCCTCTCATAGCTGTCCTTCTGCCAACAGAATTGCCGCTCATCGCTTCTCAACTGCGTCGAACTCTGCTCATCCCAACAGGCACCTCTCCCAAACTCTCCGAACACTCGCCCGTCGTTCTCCATGCACAACACTGAGCGGTGTGTGGATCAGTGTTATCAGAAAAGCGAAGGATGCGTGTTGGATTGCGGGAAGAGCGAAATGACAGAATGTGAACGAACCTGCATAGCGAAACTGACGCAATGCACAGCGGGAGATAGTGGAGAAGACAACGAGAAAAATGGAGAGAAGAAGGAGGAAAAGAGAGGAGATGGGATGTCAATCATGTTTTCGCAGTTCAAAATTGGACACGAAGCGAAAGCGACGAAGGGATGTGTTTTGGCAGCAGGCGTGTTTGATGTGCAGTCAACAACGAAAGGGCACTTCTCTCTCGCTGCATCTACAACGGCTCGGCAGCACGCCCAAACTGTGTTCACCATCCTTCGTCGTCTTCAGGTCGATCCACTCGGAGTTATCGTAGTCGAAGCCGGTCTCTCCCTCCCTCACCAGCAGCCGCTCCATCTCACCACACTCCTTCACACCCACGTTCTGCGCAGTGAACGACGGAATGCAAGCCGACGGGCGGTTCGAGCTGAAAGGGGCGTTGTGCGTGGACATTCTGTGGGAGAGACGCTGCCTGAACATTGTGTCTGGAGTGATGGGACTGCCGCTGCCGTCTGTGTCGGTGAAGAAGGACAGGGTGGAGGAGAAGATGAAGGGCTTCTTTGAGATCGGAGCACTGTCAGCGAAGATCTCGACGCAGCGGGCGCTGAAGAAGATGCTGCGGAAGACGAATGATCAGGCTTCTGATTTGATCCCAGTGATCCCAGTCGGATCTGATCCCACTAAATACCTACAATACCATTTCGTTTCTTTCATTTCAAAAAAGTCTTCTTATATATGATATTTGAATGGAAAAAAAAGTAAAAAGGAAAATGGTCACTTCATAGATCATGAAAATGCAAACTTTGGGTGCTGCTGTTTCAGTTTGTTCTACAACAATAATTATTAAAACAAGTCGATAATGCGTTATTATGTCTTCTTTGATGGTTTTTTCTCACTGACTAAAGTCAATGAAGGGAATACATCGAAAAAAGAAGTGTTGGTGATTGTGATCGTGCGTGTTTTTGGGAAATAAGAGCTGTCTGAAATATTGAAGAGCATTATGTGAAAACAAGAAGTGAATTGAACATGATTAATGAAGTGATAATGAGAAAATCTCAAAGGAAAAGAGTTGAAATTTGATCTCAGTCCAAATTTAGGCACTGACATCAATTGATCCCAGTTTTACCTATTTTGATGGGACTACTCAGATGCCTGCGAATGATATTCTGTTTGCCTTTGCGCTACCGTCCCCACAACTGAAGAAGAAGTCGAATGTGAGTCTGTTTGGGCAATTGAAGCTGCGAGTGAGAAGGAAGAAGATCGATGAGAAGAAAGAGGACGGGGAAGGAGTGAAGGGAGGGGAGAGTGCAGAGCGGATGGAGGGAGTGGATGGGGAGATCGATGACTCAGACACAGACAGCGGAGAGCAGTCTGGGAGGGAGAATGCGTTCGCCACAGTGGAACTGCGAAGAGGGGAGAGGGAAGAAGAGAAAGAGAAGGACGAACGAGAAGAAAAGAGTGAGATAATGCGGATAGTTTCACAGTTCACTCCACTCTCTTTCATATGTGTTTGTTCTGTTTCAGTCCAGTATCTTTCAACAACATGATCATCACCATTTCACAACAATTCACTTAGAAACAAAGGAAATTGAAGAAAAGTGTGAAAAAACTATCTCAGCGACCAGATCATCGATTTTGGCGGAAAAGGGCACGATCGCAAAAAAAGCAGTCGGTCGGTCGACGAGCAGTCGGACCGACCGCTGCCCATCCCTAGCCCATGGTGACGGAGGTTGTCGGTAAACGACGAAAGAGGAACAAAAAGAATTGAGTGTTTGAATGCAGAAAATCCTCAACGAGGAACAAAAAACTGCTTCAAATCACGTTAAAAAGAGTGTGCTAAAACGAAAGTTGAAACTGACATCTGCTCCCTCGCGGCTTGTGGAAGCAGGGAATCAAGAGGAACCTCGGTTTGTTGTAAGCACCGCCCTTCCAGTAGGTGCTGCTCAAACCTCGGTTCCTCTCCGTGAGCCTTGAAGAGAACAGGAGAAAGAAAGAGATAAACGGAATGACCAAATGACGTCCTTGGGACGAGCTTGACCATCGGACGGCTACTCGTCCGGAAGACCGTGACTCCCCTGCAGGGGCTGCCACCAAGACGAGGAGAGAGCAGGGTAGCCGACCCCGTAGAGGATGGGTCTGGCGTAGTACTCATCCGCAACTGTCGAGCCGGGGCTCCAGCCGACGTGCGCGTTCAGGGTCCTCAAGCTGACGTGGCGGACAAGGCGAAGATTGGAGATGGCCGCGTGTTTGATGGAGTAGGGGCCAAACGTTTCGGGAATGCCCGCTTCCTCGAAGACCTTCCTGATTCTGCTCGTGACGCGTGCCTGGTTCAATGGCTTCCCGGTATCAAAGTCGATCCATGTGCGGGAGAGGTCGGCGTGAGGGAGAGGAGAGAGTCGAGAAGTAGCAGCTTCAACATTTCGGAGATGCGACTGGAGAGCGACGAAGGGAGAGTAGTCCGGAGCACCCTCGTCTCGGATGAATCTCTGATGGAATTCATCCTGCCGCTGCTTCTGCATAATGGATATCACCGCATAGTTGATGCCTTCATCAACTTTCGGGTGTGGCCATTCGACTCTCTTCCAGCTCAGGTGAACAAGCTCTTCACGACGACAACATGAATAGGCGAGCAAGAGGACGATTGCTCTGGTCTGTTGAAGGTCGGGGTTCGTCAGTGCTTCTGTGTGCGTCGTCTGTGCCCACCGCAACAACATGTCTATGTTCCAGATGCTTGAATAGAGAGGATTTGATCTGTGTGGGTTCTTCTTCGCCAACAGTCTCTGGATCGACAACAGGGCTGTCTTGTCTTGTGCCAGAATGGGGTGGAATAGCTGGAGACTTGCCTTCACGTGAGCGACTAGCCCGCGAGGAGTGGCGGGTGAGCCAGGGAACCGTGCTTGAAGGTCGAGGGCAAACTCAGAGAGAATCTTCTGGATGTTAGTCGCAGGGTTGATGATGATCTCAGCAGGAAGATGCTTCGCGGCACAGAACTCCTCAAACAATCTCCACGCTCTCCTCCACCTTGCCTGAGATTTATATCTTCCTTCTTCGAGCTGGATCAGACTCTCGTCCCAGTCGTCCAAGGCACAGAGGAGTCTAAAGAATGAGTGAGGAGCCGGGCCTGTCATTCGATGAGGGAGGCCAGCAGACTGCCCGGGGGCAGCTTCAAGTCCTCGAGAGGACTGTCGAGAGCTGTCAATAGGCTGTATTCCCCCATTTCCATCTGCTGGCATTCGAGACGAGACAAGAGAGTCGACCACGGCTGACCCTTCCAAGCCGGTGTTATCAGGAGAGCTCTCCTCGGTCTCTGCATCAAGAGTTTCCTCACTACTTTCGCCACCATCAGAATCGGGGGATGAATCAAGAGATTCATCGTCATCTCTGACCAGTCTTGGGCCATCACCCCTCTTCCAGCTTCTTCGTTCGCCTCTGAGAGACTGTAGAACATCTTGCATTGTCTGTTCGTGGCGGAGGCGAAAAGATCCATCTCTGGAACGAAGTTCCATCTGTCTTTGATCAACTGGAGAGCTTGGGGTAGGAGATGATATTCGCTGTGTGGGGGGAGTCGTGAGAGCGCATCCGATATCGCGTTGCTCTTGCCCGGTATGTGATTGACTGAGTGAAGCGTGATCTTGTATCGCTTGCACGCTCTCAGGACTTCCCTGGTTATCTTGAGGAGAGGTGGGCCTGCGCGTTGTCTCTGCAGGTTGAAGACCGTCGCAGTGTTGTCTGAGAGAATTGAAAGTGAAGTGACACGAGCCTGCCTCAAGCGCTTCGCCGCTGCTCGGATGCTCCGACCCACCGCCGCCGTCTCCTTCCAGTTGCTCGTGTGGAGACGGTCCCGTTCGTTCCAAAAGTCGTGGTAGTAATAGTCGAGATCGTTCAGACGAAGGACTGCACCCCACCCCGTGGGGCTGGCATCGGTCGTGATTGACGCTTGGCTCACTGTCGGTTCGAATGAGAGAGGAGCGTTGACTATCAGTCTCCTCTTCCAGAAGTGTAACTCTCCCAAGAGTAGAGGAGTGAGCCGGACCTTCCCTTTCCATCCGAAGCTGCGAACTGCCAACGCTAGGATCGACTGGTGATTTCGGAGGTATAGACTCGTCTCTGGGATGGAAATACGCAGAAAATTGAGTGCGCCGATGAGGCTGGAGAGCTGTTTGACCGAGACAAGGGACTTCTGTTGGCAGGCGAGGGTCTGAGACTTCAGGAGTGTGAGGAGCTTCTTCTGGCGGGACGCTGTAACTCTGATTGTTTGGTTCTTCGAGTCGAGGTGCCATCCCAAGAACTCCGCTTCCTGAGTGGGTTGGAGTTGACACTTCTCTTCGGCTATCACAAAGCCCAATTGCCTGAGTCTCTCCACGGCTTGGAGAGTCTTGCTTCTCGCTTCCTCCTCCGACTCCGCAATCAAAAGTAGGTCGTCCAAATAGAAGACGATAGAAACGTGTAACTCCTCCCTCAACGCTTTCACTGCGATCTTCATTGTTTTTGAAAAGGTACGAGGGGCTGTGGCCAATCCGAATGGCAGAGCCTTGAACTGGTACATCTTGTCCTTGAACTGGAAGCAGAGGAACTTGCGAAGCGGAGGAGACAGGAGGATGTGTAGATACGCAGAGTGAATGTCGACTGTTGTTAACCAAGAGTGGGCGGTTATCAACGGAAACGCGGTTTGCACTGACTCCATTTTGAAGTGCTCCGTCCTGATCTCCTTGTTGAGGACGGATGCGTCGATCACTTTCCTGAACTTCCCCCCCTTCTTCGCCACGAGGAACGTGGGGAGGACGAGTTCCGCCGCTTCTGGTTGTATCTCTTCCACCGCTCCCATCTGAAGTTCCTCCTGAAGGAGCAGATCGTATGCTGTCATCTCCTCCGAGCTCCCTTTGAACGATGGGGCCCTCCTTGCGAGGCGAAGTCTGGCTGGAGACTCCGCATCCTTCCATTCCCACAGTGCTCCTGCTTGGATAGTCTCCCTCCCACCAATAGCTTCCCAGGAATCGAGCCTGCTCAGCAGCCTGCCTGTGATCTGATGTTCTTCTAGTAGCCTCGGTTGTACTTCCTGCCCCTGTTGCTTCCCGAGTTCGAGCCGAATTGTTTGACGGGGGTACGGCCCTGCCCCCCTTTGGGTGAGAAACCAGGGGTGGAATGCATCTGAGACATGGATGCCGGCCCGACGAGCTGCACTGCCTGATCGTAGACTGTCTGAGACAACTGTACGGGTGGCGGTGGTGGGGGGAGTCTGCTAACATCGTGTGATATTGGACGAGGAATGTTCATCTCGTCCATCATACTCTCAAAGTTGCCCGCGTTCACAAATATCGCGTGGGATGCGCGAGAGGCTGAATCAGCTGACAAGAGTATCGCGTCGCGGATGTTATCGAGGGCTGGGCACGACGGAACGAAGGAAGAAACTTGGTGGAAGGCATCACCCAAGAGAGCGACCGACATGAGGCTTGACTGAGTAGCCATCCTCAGTATTTGTTCCCTGACGCCCTGAGGATTGTCCAGCTTTGGCGGGTCTCCTGAAAACTGCATCTGGACCTTCAAGTTTGTCCGTGAGTCGTGCGTTGTGCGGTTTAGTTCATCTAGCAGCTGGGGGGACAGAACTGTCTTTGTCCAATCACCAGTAAACTTCGAGTGCCTCTTTTTTAGTTTCTTCTTGATCATTACTGCCGGATCCCTGGAAGTGTCGGGGGCAAAATCCAGGGGTTGATAAGCGGACCGGTATCCTTCCGAAGTGTGCAAGAAGGGGGAAAGTTTTCCTCCTTTCATCTTTTTTGATCGTCCTTTCTCATCTCGGGAGCTTGACGCGTGTCGCATACTTCTGAATTTGTGCCTCCCATGCTTGCTTGCTTTTGTGGAATGCTTTGTAAGTTTACGCAACCTACGACGGTCCGACTTGTGATGGCGGCGATCTGACGTTGAATCCTGTGATATTTCCGATGAGTCGGAGTCCGAGGGTGATGAGCTGTCAGTGTCGGGGGACTGATGGGAAGCCTGTCGCTTCGTCTTCCTGATCGGTGCAGGAGAGGAGATTGGAGATCTTTGAGATCTAGACGACTGTGAGGGCGCTGAATCGCGTATTGAGTGTTGCTGTGGTTGCTTTCGTGGTGGAGAGAGGAGATCATAAAAGTCCGGGTCTGCGCTGTGCAATTCGTTAATGATTTGCTTTAGTACATCAGGCGGTATCTTAAAGGAAGGGGATACGTCTGATTGTACGGTAACTTCGGCAGTAGTTGTCATTTGTTGATGTAACCGTTGACCAACCCTTTATTCGTGACCACTTCTCAACCCCCTAATCTCACGGAGAGGAACCGAGGTTTGAGCAGCACCTACTGGAAGGGCGGTGCGTCATCGGTTTGGTTGTGTCGATCACTCGTTCAACCAGATTCTCTTCCAGAAGGCATGTGCAGAGACTGGGGAGGACGGAATTGAGATTGATGATCATTTCAAGGTGGGAGGAGTGTGTCGGTGATGAGTGGCTGCAAGTTCGTTCCAAAAGTGAGCACAGCTGTGGAATATCGTAGAAAGTGTCTCTGAAGGCGACAGGATCGTGTGATTCGGTGTTTACAAGATAGGAAGAGGCACATTTCCACGAACGGTCGAGAACTTTTGTCAACAGGTCAGTTCGGTCTGAATGTGGACAAGCCGATTGGGTTTTCAGCTGCTCAAGCAGATCGAGGCAGTTTTTGATGGTTGATTTGAGAAGAGGAACAACGTTGAACTTGATCAGAATCTGGAAAAGATGAGAAGAGACAAAGGCACACGCTGTGAAATGTGGAGTTGATGTGATGTAGAAGTGAGGAGAGGAGAGAGAATCCCACACAAAGCAGTTCCAAAACAGTGTTTTCAGTGAGAAGTGGTGATTCGGAGGGAAGTGTGGCGGAGAGTGCAGAGATATTTCCATCCGAAGGCGACAGTTCGGCGAAGATTGACTTCATTTTCGAAACACGCTCGGCCAGTCTTCCACACAGCCGTCTGACGAATGGAACAAGCTTCGAGGAACATTTAGTCGAACTAGAAGGTACTTCGAGTGTTCGGAGGAAGTTGTCTGTCTCTGAATCAGATTCGCTTCGAACGGAAAGGGCTTCGAGAGCCAGCTTCGATACTTCGAGATGTGGGGAGAAAGACAACTGGGTAAGAATCGTCAACTGGGGGATAGTTGCTTTTTTATTCGTTGAACGATCGATAAATGCGAGATATTGGGCAGTATTGTGGGTGAGGAACGTGGAAGATGATTGAAGAGTCGAAGTCCACATCATCAGACAATTTCCGATCTAGAACAAAATAATGGAAAGATTAGTGGCAGCAGACTTCAGTGAGTATGTCTGTATTCGAAATAGAGATCACACATTTTAGAAAGAAGGATGGAATCGATGATGCACAAATGCGATCCAATTCGCTTTTTGATGATTTTCCTGACCGAATCAATTACAAGACACAATGATGAAGATAGATAGTCAAGAGAATACCAATCACAATCAACAACTGTGGGAGAGAAATCTGAGAAATGATGACGAAACAAGAATCACACTGGAATAGAACATGGTTTGGTCCATTTACAATACTGTTCAAATATTTGTATGTACTCCATATCAAGTATTGTTGAGAGGGCCCAATTGGACTCTGTCAAAATCATCGACGAGATTGAAACAAAAGTGTAGAAACAAACTAGTTGCGAGAATGAGCAGGCTATTAAACATCATTGGACGTAGTGCTTTGCAATCTCCACGTATCTGGCTTAGAAACACTTCAACCAGGTGCTATAAACATTACAGAGTGATGTCGAGAGGAAGTCGTCAAACTGTTTGTTCCGGTGTTTTGGTGTCAACTTTGGGTTTTGAAGAAGTCCTGTTGTGGAGCATGTATACTGGCCTGACCGGGGGTGACCGGTCACTTTTTCCCAAAAAGTACTGACGGTCAGTGACCGAGAGTTTTCGAAATATGGGTCAGATCACATTCGACAAAAAAAATCCATTCGATGCCAATATTGCATGGAACTTAAGGAAATGACAAATATCTGCGTTGTAATAACATATCTGGATGGTTTCGGAAAATGGAGGTCAAGGATCTGTGTGAAATGTGCATTCTGATGGTAAATTGGGATGATCAAACCTCACCGTGTCCAATTCCATTTTCGTCAGAACTTGCTCCACAATTCGAATGCAGTTCTCTCCACTCTCATTCGGAAATCATTATGAAATGGCCGACAGTCTCCTGTCTCTCCAGTATGATTCGATCGTTGTCTCGATCCTCCCTGCTCTGAATGAAGAATACTATTCGACTGCTATAGACCGTTTCTGCATGTACATGAATGCTCAGTCGCATTTACTCACTCTTTGTGGCTATCGTCGTTTGGAATTTGTGTGTAGAACAGCCATATCGTGTTTCCACTTCTCTACTCAATGCGGAAGAACACAGACATTACAAGCCACGGTCGAAGCCAACCAGAACGGCCACAATGTATCTTTCACCATTATTTCTCACATACTTCTTGAAACAGTCACGTTCGAATCAACAACAAACAGATTGCTCACGCCCCTGCAAGATATCCACTTCCACTTCATCCTCAGTCCATCCATGTATTTGCCGTCACTTCCACCACCAAGTTTCAAGTTCAGATTACATCTGAGAAAGATGATTTGTTCGAACCTTCCTCTGGACACCAACACGTTCCGATTCGGCTTAAGAACGATCCAAGCCGCCTCTCAACATTGTAACACAACATTGCCATTTGTCTATCAAGGTCTTTACAGACCAATCATACCCTTGTTACGCTGTATGATCTGGTGCGAAACACCTCAATTCCTAAACACAAATTCAAACAGACTGGAATGCCAACGAGTATTGTTATCGTGCTTTGGAACACAACCCTGATGGTTTTGTCATTCTTGCCAATCTCGGATGCTCTGCTTGCCTTCAACTCCATCAAGTCGAACGTGATGTTCAGAGTCTCTAAAATGACAGTCGCTCATTTGCCATGCCGCACGTCACTCCCATCACTCATTTTTTCTACTTCTGGCTCTCTCCGAGTCTCTTCACGGTTTCGAACGGCTCTGGATGATCTGGAAGGCTTCCTCGCGTTTGGAGTATCAAATGAGTCTTTTCTACTGCATTCAGTTGTCATTTGTCGTTTCTTTCGTCATATAATCACATTATTATCCCCTGAGTTGTCTCAATATTTTGGAAATGTCATTTTAAGTGACAAGAGGAGAGATCTTCATGAAGTGGTCGTTCTGCTCCATTGAAATGCAAATCGATTGCAGAGGGGTGGTCAACTGTCAGAGGGGTGGATTTTCCTTAGACACTGGATCTCCAAGCAGGGCATTACCTGTCATAAAGAAATGATTTGATTCGAGTCGGATAATTGCTGGGATCTGACGATTGATGAACTGGAATGAGCGGAATTTTAGGGGAGAAAGCCGTGAGTGAGCGAAAAGATGAGAAGATCCTTCGTAGCTTTGATGTTCGCTGGATTTGGATATGATCCGGTCCACAGTGTCCGATGCTATCTTGATTGTCTCTGCACACAAGCAATCCCTGTTTCTGGTTGATTTGGAGGGGATTGGCGCTGATTTACCAATTTGTGGCGGTGTCACGATTGAAGGAGCGAAAGAAACGGCCACAAAACATCCAGGGGAATGATCCTTGCTGTTGATTTATCGTTCCAACCTGTGTATGGCCAACTTGTATCTGCTGAGTCGACTGGACAGGATGCGCGTTTTGGGCGTCACTCAGCGATATTGAGAGACTTCCTGTTCGGGCGATTGTGTGAGATATCGACATCCTTGTTTCTAGATCACATATTAAGGCAGAATGCATACAAATGGGTCATCTGTACTGTATCATCATCTGTTGTGAACTATTGGCGGCAAATCTGGGCTGAGTGAGGCATTTGAGGGGATGTGATCGTGGTAGGCGATGGACGGGATTTGAAAGGTATATGACGTGCGCGTCGTAAGACGTGGACTTGTGGAGGAAATCCGATTGTTGACTTGAGCCACACTACAAATGGTCGGCTTCTTCCTCGCTTTCTTCGAAAACAATTGTATCGTCTCATTTCCCTGTCAGTCCTCCATAAATCAGAAAGTTGTTCATATAGGTCGGTCCAGACCGAAGTAAGGAAGAAGGACAGTTCGAGAGAAGCGTGGGAAGTGAGTGGAGCGTGGATCTTGTCTCGAAAGGAGTCGATGGGAAGATCAAAAACGAAGTCCAGTGTGCATAAGGGTTATCTTCTCTATCATCATTCTGATATTCCATTAATTCAGTCAGACCTGGTTTTCAACCTGATTTTGAGATGTAAAGTCGATCTGTCCCTTAGAAGAAAAGGGGAGTGACACTGACCGAGCCAAAAGGCTCGGTCAGGCCAGTATAGGAGCATGGGATTTTTGTGTGATGAATAGTTGGATAGATGCATAATATGTTGATAGAATCCCTGATGGGTGGTTCTTGCTCCGTGAAATCTTTATCAATGGTTTGATCGTAATTCGCACCATTTTGTGGTTTGGACAGAACCTTGATTGGTCTGAACCGTTTCATCAGTTCCGCACTCTGCTATTTCTGGGTTATTGGTTTGTTTCCAGGGATCTTGGAAGGAACGTTGATGAAGGAAATCAAGGTGAAGTGAAATGATATGAGTGGTGAGTTGGGTGCCTGTTTTATTGTCCCAATCACAAAGGCAGCCACAAAACAAGATGAATTGGTGCGAAGAAACACAGAATCAGAAAACAATGATGTGACGAGAATCACTGACAGAAGAGGACGAGATCTTGGAGACTCTGAAGTGGGCGATGTGGGACGTGATGATGTGGCTGACTCGACACGCTAGAAAGGCATGTCAAGAAGAAAGAGGTGTTCAAAGGATGAGCGAGCTAGCCCAGATGAGAACGGAAGGGTGGACTGCTCTGTGAGAATGAAGAGGACGGATCCACAAAGAAGAACACGGCGAGTCGCGTCACAAAAGCCGACCGAGTCGGAGAAGAGTGGAGTGTTCTGCTTGTGCGGTGGAGCGGGCGTTGGAGTGGTCAGAACACGATGAGTGTGAGAAGTGCGGTCTTCTCCATTGACGTGTCTCGAACGGCTGTGAGCGACAGGGTGTGTGTTGGTGAGTGTGACGTGAGAGGAATGAAGAATCAAAATGAACAGAAACTGGCTCGAGTCTGATCGAAGCGGATTGACGTGGGGCTTCCTAAAGTGTCTGGACTGATCACAACTCTGCCAAAGAAAAACAAGAAGTGTGTGGTGAGATAACAATCAAGAGAAATAGTGTTCGATCAAATCGCTGGTGGCGGGTTTTTGGTCGATTCTGCATCCAATTTCACTTCCGCTGGTTGTTTGTTCTCTTCCAGCCCTTCTAGTGTCTTCACAATCTCGCTCAGTGATGGTCGCGAGTCTACATCGGGGGTGACACACTTGTCGATCAGTTCGGCAAGTATCTTGTTCGTGATCGTTGTTGTGTTCAGTTGGAATCCACTCCCAAATGCACGCTGAGCATTCACTGCATCAACCTCTTTGCACGGAATCTCGCCTGTCTCCAACTCCCACAACAGAATCCCCAGACTGAACACGGCTGCCTTCTCCATCTCCGCCACCACTCCTCCCTTCACCATTTCTGGCGCCTGCCATCGCTGGTCCTCCACTCGCTCTCGATTCCGCGCCTTTTCTGTGCTCTCGCCAAGGCCACTCCCAAAAAAAGCGCCCTGGGTCAGTGCTGCCTTCGTCTGGAAGAACACTTTGTCTTTCGAGTCCAGGAAGATCCAGTGAGGAGACAATGTTGTCAGAATAGGTGCCGAAGAGTCTGTCTTCGCAATCTGTTCAACTCCACGCGCCAGCTCCAATCCAACTTGCATCCTTGAAAAGCCGGATGGGTTTGTTCCATGCAGACGGTTGTAGAGAGAACAGTTTCGTGTCAGTTGTGTCACCGAAACAGGATTCTCTCCATTCATCACTTCCACCATCTCTTGCAGATCATCTCCTTCCATTCTAATTGCATTTGAATGTGCCAGCTGAGTGAAGTCTGACGCTGACGACTCCACAACAATCGACTTCGATCCCATCCCATAAAACGACGTGTCTCCACTGTGCCTGTTCAGCTCGTTCACGTCGTCCACTTTAACCTCAAACTGGTCTGTCTCCTCCATCTCTGACTGGTTCGGCGTTTTTCCTTTCTTCGATGCACGAGATCGAAGTCCCAACACAACCAGCAGCAGAATCACAATCAGTGCCAGAATGCCAATCCCCACCACCAGCCCCACAATCCAACCCCGACTCGTGACTCCTCCTTCCGCTTGCTTCTGATCTGATGAAGGCGAGCGGATCACAAACGACGACGACGATTGGTTGTTTCCAAACAGAAGACACCCTTTCCACTCTTCCGATGTGTGCAGCGACGACAACGAAGACGATGCCAGTGTCACCACAATCTCACTTTCCGAGAACGAAGAGAATCCATCACTCGAACCAGAAAGAGCGAACTCCACTGATTCTCGCTTGTCTCCTTTTTGCGAGGACACTTCCAGCGACAGACCACACGGAAACAGACTCGACCCAACAACCACAATACGGTACTGGTTCGACGACGAGTTGAAAGACGACGAAGAGTTCGGGAGGAGCGTTGGGATGAAGAGAGGCGCTTCGATGATATCTTCATCTCCTGCCATCAAACAGTCTGTGGCATCGATCCAAGCTGATGGGTGGTTTTTCGTTCCATCTCCCTTTGCCAGACTGTCGATCACAAGCATTCCCTCTCCCTCGCAGTGGATGTTCTGTCGAGCGGATGGGAAGTCAGTGATGGATGGTCCGTTTTGAGAGAACACTCCAGCTGTCACATTCAGCTTCCCTCCTCTCATCCAGATCCCACCCACTTCAATACCTTTCAGCGTCACTCCATTCAACTCGGTGTCTGTCTCGATCAGTTCAATAAATCCTCTCGACCATCCACAAATCGACACATCCTCGTTGTTTGATCCACTCCCTCCTCTTCCTTCAATCGAGCAGCTTCGAATCACAACTGTTCCTTTCGAGGCCGACACCAGTTTGAACGACGAGCCAGACAAGTCGGCGATGACTGTGAGGAGTGTCAGTCTGCATTCCGCCTCCTCTTTCACTGAGACGAGGACACAGTTCGGTTGGGAGGCGGATGGACGAGCTTGAAGAGTTGCTGGCTCGGATTGGAACGAGAGTAGAGTGAATGGAACGCTGGTTGTGACGACGAGAGGAGAGGTGAGGTCGGCTGAAGTGACGATCCTCATGGCCGTGTCTGAAATCCCGAGAGAAGTAGCTGAATTCCACGCTGACTTGATCCCAAAACACGTTTCAGGATCAGCTCCACTATGATCCACTCCTGCACTTGCTTCTGTCCCACACACATAGAACGACAGTTTTGATGGTTTCGAAAGTGTTGTGATCTCTGCTTCTTCAATCTCGATCTTCTTCATGTTTGAGTCACACAGTTCGGTGATTTTGTAGACTTTACCAAACGCGAGGGAACCACTCACGCCAAGTGCGATCACTTCGCTCCGACCAAATGTGTCTGACGAGAAAGACACGTCAAACGTGAAAGAGTCGTTCAGTGTCATTGATCCGACTGTTCCACTTGGCAGATTCGACCCCGAAAGTTCAACAATCATCGAAGCATTCAAAGAATTCGCTGGAACTATCATCGTTTTCGTGATCATTCCTTCATCTCGTTCGATATCCTCGCGAGTTTCGAACACTCCAGAGTGGATCACTCCATCCTCAGTCCCATTCGTGATCTTTGTAATCGTGTATGAATACAAATAGCGAAGAAGTCTTCCATCGACTGGATACAGTTGGAGGGCAGATGAGGTCGCCAGTTGATCCGAGGATGCAGTCACCACAAATGACGCTTCATGGAGTGGAGATGGAGGAGGCGAGGGAGAGTTAATCGGAGAGCCATAAACGGTTACTGTGTAGAATTCTCCTGATACAAATCCAGACCCTTTCACTGTCACAACTGTCCAGTTTGGATTTGTATCCGTGCACGACGCTGATGTGACTCGCACAGGCTCTATTGGCACTGAAAAGCGGACAGACTCATCCAGAATGCACGAGGCTGTGTCAGAAATGGCGAGCGAGATGAGCTCGTACGTCTTCCCGAATTTGAGACACGGTTCACTCGCTTCGTAAACTTCAATCTCAATTGGTTCAGTGCTTTCTTCGCTGGTGATTTCCGTTTCAGGAAGTTCAATTTCAGATCCAATCAAACTTCCAGTTGGGTCAACTTCTTTCACTTTCACGGACAGTGTCTTTCCAGAAGGAAGATTCGCTCCAGAAATCACAATTTTCGCATGTGTTTTCAATTCTCCAGAAAGCTCACACGACACTGACATCACTCGAGCTGGCGTGTCTGGCATTGTCAGAGATCGGTCTGTCGGTTCTTTTGGCAGAGCAACTCTCAGCGAACTGCTCGACAGGCTCAGCACTTCGTACGTCGCTCCATATTCCAGCGCAGAAGACGAAAAAACTTCAATTTCCACTTTTCCAGTTGAGCCAACAAACTTGATCGGCAGATCTGTCTCTTTCGTGCTCCCTGTTTTCTTCAAAACGAGGTTGTACAGGCCATCTGGAATGTTCGATCCGGAAATCGAAATCTCAATAGTCTTCGCATCTCCATCTTTCAGCTTGCGTGAGATCGACGTCACTGATGGCTCAGAAGGGGTGTCGAATTCTCCTCCCTTAACCACTCCAGCCTCCGTTCCATTTGTGATCGCCGTGATCTCATACGTGAACCCGAAACGGAGCGACTCTTCAGAACTCGCGGACAGAGAAAGAGCAGATGATTGGGCTGCTGTTTGTGTTGTGGCCTTCACTGTGATCGTTGCTGTGTGGCTGTCCGACGACGTTGAATCGGAGGTTGGTGTTCCACTCAGAGTGACAGTGTAGAACCCCCCAGTCACAAATTCAGACCCTTCTACAGTAACAACTGTCCAGTTTGGATTGGTGTCCGTGCACGACGCCGAGGTCACTCTCACTGGCTTACAAGGAACTGAAAAGCGGACAGACTCATCCAGAATGCACGAGGATGTGTCAGAAATGGCGAGCGAGATGAGCTCGTACGTCTTCCCGAATTTGAGACACGGTTCACTCGCTTCGTAAACTTCAATCTCAATTGGTTCAGTGCTTTCTTCGCTGGTGATTTCCGTTTCAGGAAGTTCAATTTCAGATCCAATCAAACTTCCAGTTGGGTCAACTTCTTTCACTTTCACGGACAGTGTCTTTCCAGAAGGAAGATTCGCTCCAGAAATCACAATTTTCGCATGTGTTTTCAATTCTCCAGAAAGCTCACACGACACTGACATCACTCGAGCTGGCGTGTCTGGCATTGTCAGAGATCGGTCTGTCGGTTCTTTTGGCAGAGCAACTCTCAGCGAACTGCTCGACAGGCTCAGCACTTCGTACGTCGCTCCATATTCCAGCGCAGAAGACGAAAAAACTTCAATTTCCACTTTTCCAGTTGAGCCAACAAACTTGATCGGCAGATCTGTCTCTTTCGTGCTCCCTGTTTTCTTCAAAACGAGGTTGTACAGGCCATCTGGAATGTTCGATCCGGAAATCGAAATCTCAATAGTCTTCGCATCTCCATCTTTCAGCTTGCGTGAGATCGACGTCACTGATGGCTCAGAAGGGGTGTCGAATTCTCCTCCCTTAACCACTCCAGCCTCCGTTCCATTTGTGATCGCCGTGATCTCATACGTGAACCCGAAACGGAGCGACTCTTCAGAACTCGCGGACAGAGAAAGAGCAGATGATTGGGCTGCTGTTTGTGTTGTGGCCTTCACTGTGATCGTTGCTGTGTGGCTGTCCGACGACGTTGAATCGGAGGTTGGTGTTCCACTCAGAGTGACAGTGTAGAACCCCCCAGTCACAAATTCAGACCCTTCTACAGTAACAACTGTCCAGTTTGGATTGGTGTCCGTGCACGACGCCGAGGTCACTCTCACTGGCTTACAAGGAACTGAAAAGCGGACAGACTCATCCAGAATGCACGAGGATGTGTCAGAAATGGCGAGCGAGATGAGCTCGTACGTCTTCCCGAATTTGAGACAGGGGTTGGTCACTTCGTAAACTTCAATCTCAATTGGTTCAGTGCTTTCTTCGCTGGTGATTTCCATTTCAGAAAGTTCAATCTCAGATTCAATCAGGATTCCAGTTGGGTCAACTTCTTTCACTTTCACGGACAGTGTCTTTCCAGAAGGAAGTTTCTCCCCAGAAATCACAATCTTCGCATGTGTTTTCAATTCTCCAGAAAGCTCACACGACACTGACATCACTCGAGCTGGCGTGTCTGGCATTGTCAGAGATCGGTCTGTCGGTTCTTTTGGCAGAGCAACTCTCAGCGAACTGCTCGACAGGCTCAGCACTTCGTACGTCGCTCCATATTCCAGCGCAGAAGACGAAAAAACTTCAATTTCCACTTTTCCAGTTGAGCCAACAAACTTGATCGGCAGATCTGTCTCTTTCGTGCTCCCTGTTTTCTTCAAAACGAGGTTGTACAGGCCATCTGGAATGTTCGATCCGGAAATCGAAATCTCAATAGTCTTCGCATCTCCATCTTTCAGCTTGCGTGAGATCGACGTCACTGATGGCTCAGAAGGGGTGTCGAATTCTCCTCCCTTAACCACTCCATCCACTGTTCCATTTGTGATCGCCGTGATCTCATACGTGAACCCGAAACGGAGCGACTCTTCAGAACTCGCGGACAGAGAAAGAGCAGATGATTGGGCTGCTGTTTGTGTTGTGGCCTTCACTGTGATCGTTGCTGTGTGGCTGTCCGACGACGTTGAATCGGAGGTTGGTGTTCCACTCAGAGTGAGTGTGTACGTCTCGTCCACAACAAATCCAACTCCGACAATCGACACAATCGTCGATGTCGCAGAATCTTTTGAACAATCGGCTGATGAAACACGAACCACTTCCACAGGCATGTCAAATCCAATCGAAGAGAACTGAACTGCCACGTCTCCCTGCGATCTCTTCCATGACACTCCAACCACTTTGTAGCTCTCTCCAAACACAATCCAGTTCTTCCATCCTTCCGTGTTCGAACCAGAAGGGAAGAGAACCACTGTCTGGGAAATAATCTGTCCTTCTGAGTCTGTCGACAACGTCATCACTTTAGTTTCATCTCCACCCACTTTCTGAATCGTCACTTCGAAGTCTTCGTCCCCTTTCAGTTGACGAGAGGTGAACGACAATGTCACTCCTGTTTTGTCTTCGTTCAGCTCACTCACCTCAACGTTGGTGAGACGAGGTCCTTCAGGGATTGTGAAAAAACATGGCGTTGGGATCGAAACAGAGATGGAGTCAGAGTTCTTCTTCTTTCCGCTCACAATCACAAACATCATGTTCTCCTTCCATTCCGCACCCTCTCCAGTCAATTCCAATGTCACACTTGCTTTCGACGATGCGAATGTTGCTTCAAACGTCGATTTATCATGAAGGGTGAACACGAATGTATTCCCGTCCATATCAGATCCTTCGAGATTCAGCACTATTTTTGTGTGGCTTTCGTCCAAAACGCAATTCGCCGAAAGAAGTGTTGGGTTGAGAGTGACAACGGTGATGGGAGTTGTTGAAAACGAGACGTTGTAACCAGAGAGAGACGCAGCACCGATTCTGTAGTCTTCGAGGGGTAGTTGGAGAAGGCCAGTCTCTCCAATGCTCACTGCCATCTGTCCCACGTTTGACGACAGAGTGAATGCCAACACTCGATCAATGTTTGGGGCCTTCGATTTGTCGGTTCGAGATTTTCCTTGTGCATTTGACACCAAAAGCAAAAGCCTTCCCGACACTGCCTTGTTCAGAATCACAACCATCTCTGCTTCTGTCGAACCTGACAGCTGAGCGGTCAGTGACTGGATTGTTGCCGTTTGGGATGGTGTTGGGAGAACAGTCCCGGAAACGATGTTTGTTGGATGGATTCGACGTGAGGTTATGGTTGGTGTCGACGTGGAATCGCAGTTGGACACTGTCGAGAGTGACACAGTTGGGTGTGGATATGTTTGGGTGTCTGACGAGTCGAAGAACATATCATACCCAGTGTTAGTCGAAGACGTACATTCACGAAAGCTGACAGATTCAAGATGGATCGAGGAACAATGACTGAATTCGATTCCTCCGCCTCCATACGATGATGCGGTGGTTCGACAGTTCATGAAGAGACAGTTCGAAATGGCATCTCTGGACGATTGTGCATTCCATTGATATATCGTCATCGCTCCTCCACCAGCGGTTGAGTTCGAATTCCGAAATATGGTGTCTGAGATGATCACCAAAGATGATTGCGAGAGGAGAAGTGAGCCAGCTTTACCAGAATTCGATTTGCAACCCACAAACGACGTCGATAAGAGCGTGAAGGTGGATTGTCCGTTGATCGTGGTTATATAGAGAGCTCCCCCAGCAAATCCCGCAGTGCAACTGTCGAAGGAGCACGACTCAATTTCGAGATCGGCATCGCTATTGTAGAGATGGATCGCTCCGGCACTGCCCCCTGCATAGCCGTCTTTGAAAGTGCAGAGGGAGAAGCGGTGGAGGACATTCTGGGTTTTGAGCTCAGTTTGTTGTGTTTTGTGTTCGTTGTGATAGTCCAGTGTTGATGTGGTGTGTGTGAAGGAGGTGTTCTGGCACAGAACTGATCCACCCAGGTTCAGATCGTGAATGGCTGTTCCGTAAAGATGGTTCGTGCAGCTCGAAACACAACTTCCAATCAGCAACTGAGACACACCACTCACCAACCCAACATCACTCCCACCATCCTGCGCTTTCCTCTCCCTCGCAACAGATCCGGTAAAGTCACTTGTCGTGTTCAAAATGCATGACGACGAAAGTGTTGTCTTCACAAAACACGTCTCCTTCCTTTCGAGCTGCGACCCAAATCCACAAAAGTCGAAAAGTGGGCCTGTTCCAACAATCAGCGAAGCATCCCGAATCCAAAGTCCGTGCGACGCGATCTCCACATTCTGCGCAACGTCCACATCAAACGGCGAGGCTGAGCTGGCTGAACGCGATTCGAGGCTCGCGAGAGGCAGAAGGGAGGGAAAGCACGACGAAGTGTGCGAACACCCAATCAGACTGATCGACGTCTCTTCCCACCCGTTTTCGCCAACAACCACAAAGGGCGTCCTTTCTGAGTTCGAGATCACACGACTTTCATAAATCCTCACAGACGACGACGAGATCGTTGCGAGCGATGAGCCTGAAGTCCCACAGTCGAATGTCAGGTCAGACAACCGTGTCGTGGAGTTCGAGAAAACGAAAAGCTGATTCTGCAGCTCTTGCTTTCCATTTCGAGAAAGGCTACTTCCTGAATCGTGAGTGAGATCTAAAGTGTTCCCAACTGATGATGGAAATATGGTTGACCCATTTCCATTCAGATTAAAGGTTGTGGATGTCACTTCATAATTAGACGAATGATATCTGTCGTTCGGAAGCATTATTTCAAGGTTTTTTGTCAGATGATTGTGCGACGGAGAGTTTCTTTGTTCATTCACGAATGCCTCCAGAGATAGTAGTTTCAGGTCAGATTTGAGCTGCAGAGCCGACCCGAAGTGGCATACGAACGAAATAAAGCTTATTAAGGACATAAAAGTGAAGCGAAGACGACTTTTGAAATAAAGGGTCTCAGTTGTCCCGAACGTATTCCACGAATCCAGAGTCTCATAGTGAGATGATGAAATACGTGAATATCACATTAGATCTTACGATTCAGCGAAATGAAGATCCCCTGCAAGATGTGAGAAGAATCATGATAAAGCACGTGGAACGTGAGAATTTCTCGAAATTGATTTATCTTCATCAACTACGCTTTAAAGAACCTCTTCTCTTTTCGACCCTTCTCGGCCGTCCCTCTATACTCAGTGTCAAGCATCAATCGAATCAGATAGAAAACGCAGAGCCAGCGGTAAAAGAATGTTCGTCTCTCGCGATACACTGTCTTATTTAGCGAACGTTGACCATTCTATCTCCCTCAGAAATCTGAAAGAACCCACAATCTCAGAATTGTCGTCTCGACAACTTCCACAGATTCCTACTACGTACAACACGAAGAACGAGGAAGGTCGATGGCGTGACTATTCCAACAGTGTTCCTGTGCCCATAAAGAACTCCAATTTTCCTTTCAAAGAAAAGAAACCACTCACCACCATGTCAACTCGTCAATTGTGGATTCTTGCAGAAGCTGCGGTTGACGCGGCCATCTCATCCGGACGCATCTACCAAATGAGCATGGATGAACGAAAAACTGTCATCAAAACTCTCGTCTACCTCTCTTCTGAGGTAGAGTCAGCCGACGATCTTCGGCAATGGGGCGCGCTCTTGGAAGCTACTCTCCAACCGGGAAGTGAAGCAGAAATGGACCACTCACTTGGTGTCAACGCTTTGCCGACAGATAGAAACGATGAGTTGAAGGATAAAAGGCGGGAACGCCTCGGGAAGGATCTGGATAAACAAGATGAAGAAAACGATACTCTTTTCGAAACAGTGCAAACACCCGAAGAAAAACTCGAATTAAAAGAACGAAATGAGTTTCTGGTCAACATCAGAAAGTTGGATTCCAAGAAAAACTACCACGTTCTGGAACGACGCATGGTTGACGTCATTATCGACTTTTTCAACGCCCACGTGATGATTCTGAACCGTCTTTGTGAAGAAAATGACCTGCGATCGCCTGAACGGCCTATTCCACCGTTGGTCTCTGTTTTGAATCTCCGATTCCTGTCGGACATTCACTACGTTCTGACAAGCGCGAATTCCCTCTTTTACCAGTTCAATCCCATAAACGGAACATTTGAACTTCGAACGAGCTCAAGCAAGTATCGGACGCATTTCTACTCACATTATGACTCCCAACACCGCCTCTTCCTCCATCCGACAGAAGACGAAGTGCAGAAACGGACACAAGAGCTTCTCGATATGACAATCGAAGTGTTGGAGAAATCCACGCATGAAGACAGCAATAGGATCGCAGCGTGGTTCGTCGTTGAGTTCGACAAGATTCAGTCATTCAACAGCCACAACATGGATGTGCTTCTCGTCCTGCTCTCTTCCTTCTCCCTCCACTTCCATCTCCCCATTCCCTCTTTCCTCGACTCCAATCTCCGTCTCTTCTCGAACTCTTCGACTCATCTTGCTGGCATCGACCTGCGAACACCAATCGAAATTGGACAGAACAAACAGACTCTCCAGCCCGTAATGAATCTCTTGAACACAGCCATGCAACGCTCTGCTCTGTTTGTCGATTCGTTCGATTCGGATGGTCCTGATTGTGGAGTGGCGAGTTTGAAGGAACAGGCAGACACTTTGAGAGAGACAATCGGAACGGTTCTGACTGATTTTGTGAAAACACGGAACTCAGACCCCAAAATCAGCGAAAATTCGCATATTTCGTTCACGTTGGGACGAGAGAAGCCAAACGAACGAATCTGACCATCACAACGGATCAGGATTGGATCGAAATGAAGATGATGGAAGAGAGCGAAAGGGAAGCTCGAGAAATGTACGAATCTGCAGACCCTGCAACTGTGGAACATTGGGACATCGCAGAAGAGGAGAAGAAGGAGACCCCGTTCGGCCCCCCATCATTTGCGAGAAGTGTGGGTGAGTTGAGGAATCGGCTGTGTCAAGGGAAGTTTGTTGGAGACAGAGACAGTGATCGCGAGGAGGAGTTCTGGGCAGGTTCCGATGAGTGAGCCGAAGACAGTGGAGAAACTGAAGCAGTTGTTGCTGAGTTTGATATTCCAGCGATACAAGACACAGCTGCCACCGTGGGGGATTCGTCAGGTGACAAAAACGATCAACACGAGAACGGGTGAGTTCACAAAGCCTGAATTCTTGGAGTTTCGGGAGACATACTGGAGACTGATGCAGCAGAGAAAGGAGTAGTGTTTGTTTGTTTGTTTGTTTTGACAACATCTTGATTTCGACACTTCATAATCGTTTTTCACATTCCAGCAATTTGAACCTGCGCGTCTCTGATGTTCACTCTGTTTTGTTCAGACATGAGTGAAAATGAACAAACTGTGACGTGAAACGTGAAAGTAGTGCTCAATCTCCTCTCAAACCTTCCATCCTCCTCAAAATCGAACATTCATCCCACTCTCCTCACTCACGTGTCTCAGATACTCCACAATCTCTGATCGTGTTCCATTGTTCCTTCGCGTTAGCCATCCTTCCATCGCATCAGAATGTCCAGCTTCTCGGAGTCTCTCCACTCGCTTCTTCAATCTCACTTTCTCTTTCTTCTCCATTTTCGAATCGTCTTCTCTGATCATCTTCAGTCTCTCCCCCAACTCATCCTCTTTTGTCTTCTCCACCAACCACCCCACTTCCCACTCCTCTCTTCCCGTCTCCACAATCTCACCATCTTCGAACAGATCTCGCTCGAGCTCCAGTGTCTTTCTCAAAAGAAAACCAACAATCGTCGACAGATCATAGTTGCCTGACGTTGCCTTCAGAATGAACTCCTCTCGCTGGAGAATGAACTGCAGATATCGCTTCGCTGGATTCAACACTCGTTCAAACCGAAGCATTCGGATTCTCTTCCGCTCTTCTTCGTCTTTTCTGATTTCTTTCAGATTCCAAATCAGGTTGACGATGGCCCAGATGAGATACAAATGGAATCGACCATGTGTGGTTGGAACAACCATCGGTTTGGATGCGTTGATCACTCGTTCAACCAGAGTCTCCTCCAGCAAGCGAGGAATCAGGTGATTTAAAGAGCCCCCTATGTTGATGATCATGTGAAGATGAGAGAAGTTGGTTGGTGAAGAGTGATAGCATGTTCGTTCCAAAAGTAAACACAGCTGTGGAACATCCGAGAAGGTTGATTCGACGATTGGATGGAGGGATTTGTGAGAGGGATGGAGACTGTCGCCAGTATATTTCCAGGAAATGTTGAGCATGATTTTCAACTTGTCAGAGCAGCTCTCATCCACGCATTTCAAATGGATCTTGTTCTGTTCAACCAGATCGAGGCAGGCGATGATGGTTGATTTGAGAAGAGGAACAAAGTTGTGGTCGATCAGAATCTGGAAAAGATGAGAAGAGACAAAAACATACATCGTCGAAAGTATCGTCCTTGGTCAAAAGCAGTGAGTCAACGAGAGAGAATCCTTCATAAAACATTTCCAGAACAGTGTTTCCTGTGAAAAGTCGTGGTTCTTCGTGAAGTGTGGTGGAGAGAGTAGAGATGGTTCCATCCGAAGGTGACGATTCAGCGAAGAGTGACTTCGTTTCCGAAACAAGCTTGGCCAGTGTGGAACACAGACATCCTGCGAACGGAACAAGCTCAGACGAACTTTCAGTCGAATCAGAAGGCACTTTGTGCTTTTGAAGGAAAGGGCGGGTTTCTGGATCAGATTTACATCGAGCCGAGAGTGGTTTGAGAGTCATTTTTGACACTTCGAGATGAGGGGAGAAACACAGTTGAGCGAGGATCGTCAAATGTGGAATGGATGACTTTGTATTCTTTGAATGATCCATCAATGCGAGAAAGTCGGTTTTGTGGTGGGCGATGATGGTGGAAGATGATCGAAGTGTGGAAGTCCACAACGAAAGACAATTACCGATCTGGAATGAGAAGAAGGAAATGAAAGGAAGTCAAACTTCATTGATCATATTTTTATCCGAAATCGAGATCATCCATTTGAGGAAGGAGGATGGAATCGACGATTCACAAATGCGATCCAATTCATCTTCGGATGTCTTCCCTGATCAATGAAATCATGAAAAAGAGTCAATATCAACACAAAAACATGGTCAGACCAATCATAATCAACAGTTTTGGGAGATCAATCTGAGAAACGATGACGAAACAAGAATCACACTGAAACATCACATGGTCGAGTCTGTTCACAATACTGTTCAAGAGGTTTGATGTACTCCACTTCAAGAATTGTTGAGAGGGCCCAATCAGATTCTGTCATAATCATCAGCGAGAGTAAAACGAAATCAAGTCGAAACAAACCAGTCGCAAGAACGATTAAAGTATTCAACATGATGGGACGGAGTGTTTTGGATTCTCCACATATCTGACTGAGAAACACTTCCAGAAAGTTCTGCAGAAAATGAAAGAGATATCGGAGAGAAAGGGTCTCGAACTTGGATTTTCACTTCCGTTCCGTCAATGTCAGTGTACGGTGGTGTAGTTTCGACATTCATGGTATTATCGTGCGTCAGCTAGTAGTGAAGTTGTCTGAAATGTCAATGTGACACCAGATGGACGAGTCGATGCACAGAATTCTTTCCCTATGGTTTGATCAAAACAATGAGTTCTCCTCACTTTTATTTGCTTTTTCATCATTGTATGGGATTGTTCCATCACAGTATGTGATTTCTGTTCGGTTTTTACAATCTTCATGACGCTACGTTTCATCATTTTGAGACTGAATCAAACAGACTTCTGTTTGAATTGGATACTGCAGCCACGAGCACTTTGGAACTCCATCCCATCTCTTCTCACACATGCGACCGTTTGATGTCCAGTGAATCACTGAGACTTCATCAGTGACTCATGTCATGTTCCACTTTTCTTTCTGGTGATTTGTCTGTATTGGTGGTCAACTCTGATCGTTCATAACACGATCACTGGTTTGACGAAGACACCGTACATAACAATCAATCTCTCATTTCCCAATCTCAACACAGAATGGAACATCCTCTCTCGATTCATCACTCGAGGTGCCTCTTTCCCCAATCCCAACTGTTCGTTCAACAGAAACAACATTGGTATTCCAAATCTGGACAAGCAAGAAGCATCCAACCTCTCCTTCCACAAACTGCTTGCTCAGAGTCCAAGTTCCTTGCTGTCGTCCATCAGATTCTGGGAACTGTCTTTCATCCGCCAGAAAGACTTTGTGAAGCCGAGCGACGATGAAGAGACTCTCACCATCAGCCGAACGATCTCGCTTCTTGGAAAGGCGTTTGGTTGTGCAAACGGGGCGACACAGTCCTGCCACGCTCTTCTCTCTTCTGTCAGAACGAACGGCAGTGGTGTCTCATCCACGCTGAGTGCTTACAACAACGCTGTTCGTGTTGGACACGACTCAATCATGTCACACAACACGCAGATCGCTTCTGCCGCTCTCACACAATGCTCACACCCCCCGCGGATCCTTCCCCTCAACAAGTGGTCGTCAGCATCGGTCAGCTTCTCAAACCGTACTTTGAAGAGCTGCAGCAGTCGCGCGAGAGGATTGCGGACAGTTCGTTGCGGGAACCTGTTGCGAAGAAGCACTTCGAGCTGTTGAAGAATCGGCTGTGTCAAGGGACACTTGTTGGAGACAGACATCGATCACGAGGACGAGTTCTGCGCAGGTTCCGATGAGAGAGCCGAAGACAGTGGAAAATCCGAACCAACTGCTGCTGAGTTTGATTGTCCAGCGATGCAAGACACAGCTGCGGCCGTGGGAGATCAGGTGACTTCGACGATGAACACAAGAATGGGAGAGTTCACAGGGCATGAATTCTCAGAGTTTCGGGAGAAATATTCCCGACTGATGGAGCAGAGAACGGAGTTGTGTGTTTGTTTTGACACCATCTTGATTTTGACACTTCATCATCACTTTTGACATTCTAATAGACCCTCCACAAAACCGGTTTAATTTATTAAACCGGCTAAATTCAGAAAAAAAAGGAATTGTCTTAATATGTCGAGCGTGAGTCTAAGTGAGGTGGATTAGAAACAAGTCACAATATATAAGCAATCTGCCTCTGATTGGGATTGTTCGGAACGTTTATTCAAAGAATGGGTCTAAAAATCATCGTTCACTTCTATCCGATCATTATCGATAAATGATCCAAAATTTGACCGCTAACACCTCTTCTCTACCATTCGGTGAAGTTATTAACCTGTTTTCCTGATTCAACAACAAGTCGACGTTCCCCACAAACTCAAAGTTTCGACCTGTTCGCTCTTTCTCATCATAACTTCTCGTAGACCAACTAACATCACTATATTGCGTCCCCCGTCAGTTTCATGCCGAACTCAATCGATAATGTGCACCCGGAGTCGACATCCACTCAAATCCTTCTGAAGCTGACTTGGCGCTGGACACAGGTCAGAATCTGCTGAGAGATCAACCAACAGCTTAAAAAGTTAAAGCTACCTCACAAGATGCAGAAACAGTGCAGACGAATCAACCCATTCCATTCATTCCGGCATCTGGAATCGGATCAAAGGATCATCTCACCTCGCCAACCCAAGCGGGTATGCGTCGACACAGTGAAGAAAGGATTAGGGGGTGTTCCGGTATGCTTGTGCTTTCAATTCTTGCCTTTTAACCCATTCGTTTCATCCGATGAACTTAATTCACTTTTTCTCACCACCGACATCATCTAGTTCTTCCCGTCATCCGAGCTCGTTCTTATCTTCTCTTTTTCTCTCCGTATCATCCCTCCTCCTCGCATAGTGAGATTTTTGCCTAGACACCACTGATCGACTCGACACAAACAAGGAGTTCGAAAAGTTGAGGTGATCACTGGAACTGAACTGCCTATTCAACCATAAACCAATAATTATACTCACAATCTGCTACGGTATGCCCAGTCTCTCCATTGTGTTCCCTTTTTCATGATCCTTCTCACTCTCTCAATTTATCTGAATATCGCCTTCATTCACGTTGACCGTCTTTCTCTTCTGTTCCCCTCCATTCCCTCTCTCCAGAATACCCTCTCTTCCATATCTTCATCACCGCCTTCGTCTCGTTCGAAGAGGGGACCAAACGTGCGAAAGGCTTCATTAACTGCAACGGTTCCTTCGGAGGCTCAATAGAAGCGTTTCAACATCTCTCCACAATCCCCTCTAAGGAAATTCTGTTCACGGGGACAATATTCAATCCGATCACTACGCCACTCGTGTGCCTTTGAAGGATCCTGCCAGACGAGAGCCCGTATGAAAGGGATGGACTGCTCGCGGAATTCGATGTTTGTTGACGTGAGATTCTTAGATTGGGGTGATTCTCTCCATTTTTCTTCATAATTTAATCTCACGCCATCTCCTCGATTTCGTAAATTTCCCCATCATTCTCTCCTTCACATCTCTCCCAGAAAACAGACACGCAGGTCCGCATGTCGAACATGAATGACGCCTGCACACCGACAGGCCGAGATTGGATGCCGATCCCCGTCTGCAACTCCCTCAAAGTGATGAACAAGCCTCAGGATCATCTCGGCGTCCCCACCCACATCTTCTTCTCGTACGGAAAGATGACCACATTTGCAAACATCATCAAAGAAGAGGTGTCAGAGTGAGGGAAAGATTCACCCATTGTTTGGAATGCTTCTCATATCATCGATCCATTACCGATTCATTTTTCTCTCTAAATACCATTGTCAACGTGTAAGAAAGAGTTTAGAAGAAGTGATAATCACACTATTGTACGAATTCTGGGCCTAGTCGAATAAAACCGGTTATTTATATGGGCGATTCTAAATGAAAGGTCGCCTCCGTTTTATCTCCATCCCCACTCTATATATCGTAAAGAAAACAGCAGAGTTCACATAAACATCCTCTCTCTCCCCGTTTAAGGTTTGAATTACCAGATTTTCCCATTTTCACTCACTTTTTTCCAGATTCCAAGTTCAGGTGACTCCTTCTTCATCACACGGTATTCATTTGTCAGATTCGTGATTGAACCGACCTAATACCGTGCATTACATGTGATTCTCCTGGTTTGTGTCATATATTTCGTTCACACTGACAGACACTCAGCACTTTTTTGAGGCGAGACAGATTGTTTCTCACAGCCAGAAGACAATCTGTACACTTGCACTGTGTGATATTTTCTCCAGTTTTCACTCGCGATCGGAACTTTTTTCACAAATTTCTCGTCTTATAGATCACAAACGGGCACTGACTCTTTGTTCGCCCTACTCTTCCTCTAATTCCCATCAAATACCGTTTTGAATCAAGAGATACCTCAAAGCACCTCTGTTAGACATGTTCCGCCAATCTTGAAGACTAAATTCATCATGATTGTTGATTTTGCCATTCAGAACTTTTCGTGTCTTTTTCTACAATAGATGTCTTTGTGTTGGTTCTCTCACACAGAATGAGCGTTTTATGTAGTTTTCCATCGTTTCTCTGTTTTCGAACAGATTCTGTGACAAAAAGTGTGCACTATTGTCTTCAACAAAAAAGGACGATATCGAACGCGATCGAACTTAAAATTCAATAATTTCCCTATTTCTTGTCTACTGAAATAAAGAACGGTAATTGGGCAAAAAATGAATTTTTGGGACGCACATTAGTGTTTTGCGACCTTTCAAAGAGAATCGCCCATATTTTAGCCGGTTTTGTGGAGGGACTATAAGTCTTCGAACCTGCGCGTCTCTGTTGTTCTTTTTGTGATGGTCGGGAACGAGTGAAAATGAACAATTGGTGACGTGAGGTGTGAAATCCGTGTTCAATCTCTCTTCTCTCTCTATCCTACTCAAAATCGAACATTCATCCCACTCTCCTTCCGAATCTGTCTCACGTACTCGACAATCTCCGATGGTGTTCTGCGGTCTCTTCGCGTCAGCCATCCTTCCATCGCGTCTGAATGTCCAGCTTCTCGTTGTCTCTCTACTCGCTTCTTCCATCTCGACTTCTCATCCTTCTTCATTCTCGCATCGTCTTCTCTGATCATCTTCAGTCTCTCACTCAAATATTTCCCTTTTGTCTTCTCCACCAACCACCCCACTTCCCACTCCTCTCTTCCTGTCTCCACAATCTCACCATCTTCGAACAGATCTCGCTCGAGCTCCAGTGTCTTTGTCAAAAGAAGACAAACAATCGTCGACAGATCATAGTTGCCTGACTTAGCGTTCAGAATGAACTCTTCTCGCTGAAGAATGAACTGCAGATATTGCTTGGCGGGCTTCAACGCACGTTCAAACTGTAACTTTCGGATTCTCTTTCGCTCCTCTTTGTTTTGGATGCTGAATCTTGGATCCCAAATCATGTTGTTGATGGCCCAGATGAGATCCAAATGGAACGGACCATGTTTTGTGGGAATAGACATCGGTTTGGATGTGTCGATCACTCGTCCAACCAAAGTCTCCTCCAGCAAGCGAGGAATCAGGTGATGAAAAGTGCCCCCAATGTTGATGATCATGTGAAGATGAGAGAAGTTGGTTGGTGAAGAGTGAGAGCATGTTCGTTCCAAAAGTGAGTAGAGCTGCTGAACATCGGCGAAGGTGGATTCGACGATTGGATGGAGTGATTTGTGAGAGGGGCTGAGACTTTCGGCAGCATATTTCCAGGAAATGTCGAGAATTTTGATCAACTTGTCAGTTCGGCCTGCAGGTGGACAAACAGACTCACTATTTTGTTGCTCAAGCAGATCGAGGCAGGTGATGATGGTTGATTTGAGAAGAGGAACAAAATCGGACTTGATCAGAATCTGGACAAGATGAGAAGAGCCAAAGACATACGCGATCAAAGGCGGAGTCAGTATAAAAGAGCAGAGTGATGATGAGAGAGAATCCTGCACAAAGAACTTCCAGAACAGTGTTTCCGTTGAGAACTGGTGATTCGGAGGGAAGGGTGGTGGAGAGAGCAGAGATGGTTCCATCCGAAGGAGACGATTCGGTGAAGAGTGACGTCATTTCCGAAACATGCGCGGCCAGTGTGGAACACAGCCGTCCTGCGAACGGGACAAGCTCCGACGAACTTTCAGTCGAGACAGAAGGCACTTCGAGTCTTCGGAGGAAGAAATGTGATTCATAATCAGACTTGCATCGAGCTGAGAGCACTTCGAGAGCCATTTTCGACACTTCGAGATGTGGGGAGAAACACAGTTGAGCCAGAATCCTTAAATGTGGAAAAGATGACACTGAACTCTTACAATGGTCGAGAAATGCGAGAAATTGAGTTTTGTGGTGGGTGAGGAAGGTGGAAGTCGATCGAAGTGTGGATGTCCACAACGAAAGACAATTTCCGATCTGTAGCATAATCAAGGAAATGTGAAGGAAGACAAACTTCTGTGAGCATAGTTTTATCCCAATTTGAGAACATCCATTTGAAGAAGAAGGAGGGAATCGATGATTCACATATTCGAACACATTCATCTTCTGATGTTTTCCCTGACAAAATAGAGCACGAAATACAACGATGAAAACATGAAGTCAAGAGAACACCAATCAGAAACAACAACTGGGGGAGAGAAATCTGAGAAACGATGACGAAACAAGAATCACACTGAGACTTCAGATGGCTGTGTCTGTTTGCAATATTCCTCAAGAGGTTCGATGTACTCCACACCAAGTATTGTTGAGAGGGCCCAATCAGATGCTGACAAAATCATCAACGGCGATGAAATAAATCAGTTGTGACAAACCTGTCACAAGAGTGAGGAGGCTATTGAACATCGTGGGACGGAGTGTTTTGCACTCCCCACAAATCCGACTTAGAAACGCTTCGATACAGGCCTGGTGAACAATGAACGAGATATCGAAGAGAAAGGTGATCGAACTGTTTGTTTCGCTTTCGGGATGTTAATTTGAGGAAATGATGATGTCATGTTGAGATCCATGCAATCCTGATGCAGTAACAAGTAATGGAGACGCCTGAAATGTCGATTTATCATCGGATGGATGAGTCGAGGTCAAGATTGTTTTGTCTTTGGTTTGATCAGTACGATCGATTCACCTAACCTTTTTGAACTATTTCTTCCACTCCCCTAATTTGTCAGTCACAGAATGTGATGACTGTTTGGGTTTCCGATCTCTATGTCAACAGAAGAAACAACGTTCATGATGTTACTTGAACACATCCCAACTGTCCTTACTCACTCCATCGGCTTTGCTTCTCCAGAACTGAGAGAGTTTATCTCGCAATGCTTCCTCTTCATCAGACACGCCATTCAATACAAGATGATCCCCCAAGTTGTCGCCGACTGCTTCCGGTTGCTGGACTTCCTTCTCGATGCCTCGGCCGAAGCGACTATCGAGACACACAACTCCGTCCATCTCAAAGACCAGGACCTCCGCTGGGTGGTGTCGAGCGACGGGGCTCCAAAAACATTCATTCTCGGCCGCACCGACGTCTTCTCCCAGCAGGAGCTGGTTCGGGCGATCAACCAGCTGATGGCGGGATTGAACGACTGCAACGACATGTTTCCGCGTGTGTTCCACAGCCAGCTGATCCGTCTGGCTGATCCGCTGTATCTGAAGAAGAAGGCCGACGGGCACGAACAGGCGAGCTTCCATCTCGTCTGCAACAATCCAGAGTGGGACGTGTTCTTCGCGTGTCTTCGTCTCTTGTTTGAACCGATCATCCGGATTGACCTTCAGATTGACGGAAGAGAGAGGGAGTTGAAGGAACCTGAGGTTCAGAACTGGCGAATCCTCCAACAGGAGTTGTACGACAAGGCGTTTCTGGTTGTCAAAGAACTGGTGCAGAACAAGCAAGAGTTTGTGGATGTCTACAGACCACATCTGTTGGTGATGTTCGAAAACGACAGGAAGGGAAATCTGTTCCAACTTGTGAGCGATTCGAGCTGCATCGATGTTGGAAAGGCAGTCGAAACGATGGACAGCTGGGACTCGGAGATCTGTGGGTTTCTTCGGTGGATGCGGATGAGGAAGAAGAAAGAGGGGACGAAAGATGATGTGGAGGCTGGCCAGCAGATGCGCGAGCACTTCGAGAAGGACGCTCAGATCCGGCAGTTCTTGTCGTACTCGTATTATCCGAACCCAACACTGCGAATGTATCAACAGCAGTCCATCGCGATCGAAGACATCACCGCGAGCTTCACCTTCTACATGGAGCAAGGCCAGTGTGGGCTGTTGAACCTGAACACGATCCACCCCGAGACGCAGCCGCAGCTGACGACACTCGTGGAACACCTGAACAGACTGACCGACATCTCGCCTCCGCACGAATACTGGCAGGGGAGCTTCCCGTACTTCATGCTGTTCCTGATTGAGGAGGGAGGGCGGCAGTTCCTGAACCATCTGAAGCACGAGCGATGGGAAGTGGTGAAGCAACGGCAGGCGATCCTGAATGGGGACATCGAAGCGAAGACCCACATTTTGGAGTGCAAGGGGGCTCTGAATGTGATGAGTGTGATTTAGTACTATCTGGCGAAGCTGATTGCTCACCCGAATGCACAGACGATCAAAGTTGCGATTCAATTCATGCTGACGACGTGCACAACACCAAACGCTCGGACAGCATTCGTGTCGAACACATTCTTCTTTTTTGTTGTTGGGAGGGAACATTGGTCCGTTTCTGAAGACTGAGACATCGATCACGAGGACGAGTTCAGCGTGGTTTCGGATGAGAGAGCCGAAGACAGTGGAGAATCTGAACCAACTGTTGCTAAGTTAGATTGTCCAGCGACACAAGCCACAACTTCCACCCTGGGGGATTCGTCAGGTGACAATGACGATCCACACAAGATTGGGGGAGTTCACAGGGCATGCTTTCTCAAAGTTTCGGGAGATTTCGGGAGACATTTTGGAGACTGATGCAGCAGAGAAAGGGGTAGTGCTTGTTTGTTTTGACAACTTCTTGATTTTGACACTTCACAATCACTTTTCACATTCCAGGTAATCGAACCTGTTCGTATCTGCTGTTCTCTCTGGATGGTGGGAAACGAGTGAAAATGAACAATTGGTGACGTGAGGTGTGAAATCCGTGTTCAATCTCTCTTCTCTCTCTATCCTACTCAAAATCGAACATTCATCCCACTCTCCGAACTCCCACGTTTCAGGTATTCCACTATCCCTGACTGTGTTTCGTTGTCCATTCGCGTCAGCCATCCTTCCATCGCATCAGAATGTCCAGCTTCTCGGAGTCTCTCCACTCGCTTCTTCCATCTCGACTTCTCATCCTTCTTCATTCTCACATCGTCTTCTCTGATAGTCTTCAGTCTCTTCCCCAACTCTTTCTCATTTGTCTTCTCCACCAACCACCCCACTTCCCACTCCTCTCTTCCTGTCTCCACAATCTCACCATATTCAAACAGTTCGCGCTCGAGCGCCAACGTCCGGGCAGAAAGACGACTAATTCGAGATGGCAGATCATAGTTGCCTGACTTAGCCTTTGGAATGAACTCCTCTCGCTTAAGAATGAACTGCAGATATTCCTTCGCTGGTGTCAACACTCGTTCAAACTGCAACATTCGGATTCTCTTCCGCTCTTCTTCATCTTCAGCGATGTTTCTTGGATCCCAAATCAAGTTGAAGATTGTCCGGATGAGTCTCAAATGGAAATCTGCGTTTGAGGTTGGAACTGCTCTCGGCTGGGTTGTGTCTATCACTCGCTCAACCAGATTCTCTTCCAGCATCCGAGGAATCAGATGAGGGTGAATTGAACTGATGTTGATTATCATTCGAAGATGGCAGGAATGATATGGCGAGGAGTGGCGGCAAGTTCGCTCCAAAAGTGAGCACAGCTGTGGATCATCGAAGGCAGATTCGGCAATCGGACTGAATAATCCGCGATGATTGCAGAGGCAGTCGGAAGCACGGTCCCATGAACGGTTGAGAATTTTGATCAAGTTTATTTCGCTTGCAGGTGATAAATTTGATTCACTTTCCTGTCGCTCAAGCAGATCGAGGCAGACGATGATGGCTGATTTGAGAAGAGGAACAAAGTGGTGACCGATCAGAATCTGGACAAGATGAGAAGAGACAAAGACACACGTCTTCAAACATAGCCTCAGGTTGGATGAGTAGTCGGTCGAAAAGTGAGAATCCTGCACAAAGAACTTCCAAAATATCATTTCCATTGAGAATTGATGATTCGGAGGGAAGGGTGGCGGAGAGAGCAGAGACGGTTCCATCCGAAGGCGACGATTCGGCGAAGAGCGACTTCATTTCCGAAACATGCTCGGTCAATGTGGAACACAGTCGTTCTGTGAACGGGACACGCTTCGATGAACGTTTCGTCGAACCAGAAGGCACTTTGAGTGTTCGGAGGAATTCGTGTGTTTCTAAATATGACTTGCATCGTGTGGAGAGCGCTTGGAGAGCCATCTTCGACACTTCGGAATGTAGTGAGAAACACAGCTGGGCTAGAACAGTCAAACGAGGGATAGATGATTTTGAAGCATGTGAATGATCGAGAAAGGCGAGAAATTGGGTTTTGTGGTGGGCGAGGAAGATGGAAGACGATCGAAGAGTGGATGTCCACAATAGCACACAACCTCCTATCTGAGACAAAATGATGGAAACCAGGAGGAAGAAAAACTTCATTGATCACATTTTTAGGCAAAGTTGAGATCATTGATTTGAGGAAGAAGGATGGAATCGACGATTCGCAGATTCGAACACATTCGTCTTCTGATGTTTTCCCTGACCAAACCAATCACAAAATACAACGATGAAAACATGAAGTCAAGAGAACACCAATCAGAGACAACAGTTTTGGGAGAGTAATCTGAGAATCGATGACCAAACTAGAATCACACTGGAACATCACAAGGTTGTGTCTGTTCACAATATTCCTCAAGAGGTGTGATGTACTCAACATCAAGAATTGCTGAGAGGGCCCAATCAGATTCTGTCAAAATCATCAGCAACATGGAATCGAAACAAGGCGAGACAAACTTGTCACAAGAGTGAGGAGGCTATTCAACATCGTGGGACGGAGTGTTTCGCACTCCCCACAAATCCGGCTTAGAAACGCTTCGAGACATGCCTGGTGAATAATTAACGAGATATCGAAGAGAAATGGGATCGAACTTGGCTTTTCACTTTTGTCGCGTCAATCTGAGGAAAAGATGGGCTCGAGTCGATATTCATGGGATTTCGGTGAGTGAAATAGTTTTGGAGATGTCAAAAATGTCGATATAACACCGGATGGATAAGTCGGGGTCCAGAGCTTTGTGTCTTTGGTTAGATCTGAATCGTGGAAACTTCTCCTGAGAACCTCACAATCCGAAGAAACACGAATCCATGTTAATCATCCTGCTACTGATCACATTTTGTATATCTGGAAATTCCCCTCCAGATGTTCTTCCGTCACTGACCGACTCTGTCTTTTCCACGTCAAATGTGGAATCTAATGCTGAACGTGTTGTGCGGTTCCTCCCACTGAAGGCATATGAATCGACTACGCTCTTCTTGCAATCAATGGCCATTTCAATCCATGGTTTATATGAAACTCTGTCGCGCATTGTTGAAGGCGGATCAGCACGTGGAAGCTTGATTGATGTTGTGAACTCAACGACAACACTCTCACATCTCTGTTTCCATCCATCAGAAATCCGGTCAGTGAGAGTGGGAATCTCTTCATTTGTGGAGATAATTGACAGCGAAATCTGGATTCCTTCAGCAGACTCGCCTCTTGAATGCAACTCTGGATTTCTTCATGTTGAACACAGTTCATTTGCATTGATGAACCCCACACAAACAACGCCGTCTCTGGCCACCTCAATGTCATCAGAATCGTCAGTCGTTTTCTGTTCGTGTTCATTTTCGGATTTGGGAGTATCTGACGATGGTCCGCTCTTTTGCAGCACAAATGTGTCGAATGTGACGCTTCTGAACTTGAAGATGTCGAACATCTCGACAACCCACTCATCACTCGCCCATCACAACTCCAATCGAATTGGGAATGTGAGCATTGTGGGGTCATCCGTGAAAGACAGCGAAAATGCTCTGACAGGTGGACTTGTTCCCGGAATGAGTCTCGCGACCTCGTTTTTCGTTGCGAACACGACGATCTCGAAGTGTTTCACAAACGCTATCGACATCACCGAAAACAACCCATCCATGACCCAAACAACACTCTCAGCCTCCCACACCTTCATCAACTGCTCATGGACATCAACCACATCCTCTCAACACGGAGGAGCGATCTTCTGCGACAGCGTGGGATCGTTGACAGTTCTTTCTTGTTCATTTACCGAATGCAAAGCGACCACAGCCGACCTGTCCCAAGGTGGGGCGATTCGATTTACAGGAACCTCAAAGTTCTCGTTATGTGTGAACAACTCCAGATTTGGTTCATGTTCATCTGCTCAGCAAGCAGGGTCTCTCTCCTGCAATTTCCCGTCAAATCTTGAAATATCCCGAACTAATTTCTCGAAATCAACATCGGCCATTACTATACCAACCACCCACCTCAGATTCCCTCCAGCAGGCACCATCCTCTCCCATCTTCGGTTCGAGGAAGGACTCGCCTACAGCAGACATGCAAATGCGGGTGCCATTGATTTCGACACGATCCTCGGCACTCTGACACACTCCAATCTTCTTTTCAACTCGAACAAGGCGGGGCTCGGAGGGGCGATATCGTATTCTGCGCTGACTGGCTCTGATGTCTCCTGGTTCAGCTGCATCTTCTTCAACAACGTAGCCACCATATTATTGCCAATCGCTGATGATCCTGGAAACAGCTGTTCGCGTGGAAATGATCTATTTTTCTCGGAAGATCAGAAAGAGTGGAACATGACGCTGGCGAGAGAAGGGTCGTTTAGAAACTGCTTCTCGAATTCAAACATCCCAAAAATCGCCATCGATGTGAGCGAATCCCTCTCAATCAGATTTCCGACGAACAAAACGCTTCTATCCGATCTTTTACCAACTCCCAGCCCAATCGTGAGTGTCCGAGATGACGCGAATGATGAGGCTGGTTGTGGGATGAATTACTTTCTTCCTTGCAAGACGTTGGGATATGCTGGAAAGAACCAACTGCCTTCGTCGACAGGAGAAGTGCTGGTTGAGACGGGATTGTATGCAGAGACGATGGGATTTGTTGTGGACGCAAAGAGTATGACGATCACATCGTTTGGAAACGAGAATCCAGTTTTCGATCTTTCGTCAGTTCAGGAGACATTCATGACGATCTCGAATGGATTCGACGCAAATCTGAAAAATTTGTCATTCATCATCGCAACTCGTCCACTCGTTGAACACACAGGAACAGGGAAAGTGAACATGGACTCTTGTTTGTTTGTGGGAAGCGGGAATGGAGATCCAGTCACTCCACATCTGATCTCGATCTCGACGGGGGCTCTCGCTGTGATCAACACGAACTTTTCTTCTCTGAAAATGGGAAGTGGAGGACTCCTGAAATGGGACGCCTCAGAATCTGTCACTCTGACCAACCTCTTCTTCCTGAATTTGGAGACAACACACTCAGCTCCATTCACAATCACTCCAGCAGCGACTCTGTCACTGAGTGGATTGTATTTCGAGAGATGTGTGGGAGCGTCATTCTCGGATTTTGGAGTCGATCCATCAGCCTTCTCACAAATGACAACCATCAATTCCTTGTTGAGCACAAGCGCAAGCCCTCGAACTACGCTGAACGATGGCGAACAGCTGACACTCTGGCCAAGTTATCAAATGGTTGTGGATGGGAACGAAGGAGTGGACGAGGCGTTCTGTTGGTTGACATCAAAGAAATGCCGAACACTCAGCAACCTGGTCACTCGATTGGGATCGAATTTCGAAGGAAGGATTCGCATCGTGAAAGGAAAAATCATGGAAGCAAAAATTGAGCCGGTAAACTCACAAATCTTAACTGTCACAGGAGAATCACAAACAGAATCCATTATCTGCCTCAAATCGTCAGAAAACAGTCTTATTATCGTCCCATCAGCATCGTCTTTATCGCTCTCATGCCTCACTCTGACTCTCCCAAGCGAACAGACCCAATCGCCATACTTTTCATCCTCAGGAACCCTCCACATCACATCAGTCAAATTCATTTTCGATTCTTCAGACGTTCCGCTTTCCGTTGGTCTTTTTTCTGTGAACTCTGGAACTGTTGTTCTGTCTTACTTTGCTCTCTCAATTCCGCCGACATCAAACTCTCTCTTCATTGTCAACGGTGGATTGCTTCATTTGGGTCAGACATGCAAACTCGTGAATCCCTCGTCGGCCACCCACTCCGTCTCTATCTTCTCGCTGTCGTCAGGAACACTCAGACTAGACTCTGCGTCTCTCGACTTCTCCAACCGATTCATTTCTTCACAATCACTCATCTCACAAACTGGAGGATCTCTCGCCCTTTCTGACATGTCAATTGAGAACACGACACGAACCAGTGGAGATGGAAGTGTCGTCTCGTCCACTCTCTCGTCAGGATCGCTCTCAATCGCTAGTTGCTCATTCTCGTCGTGTGTGTGTTCGTCGAAAGGGAATGGAGGAGCACTGAACATCGCTCTTGTGTCATCCGGAACCATGACGATCTCCGACACATCGTTCAAGTCCTGTTCATCAACAGGAAATGGAGGAGGAATCTGGATTGATGCAAGTTCGTATGTTGGGTCAGATCCTCCAACACTGCACCGACTCTCATTTGGCCAAAACGAAGAAGCGAACAGCTGCGGAGAAGAAAAGGACGGACGAGATGTGTTTGTGGTTGGAGGAACACTGAAAGAGATTGTCACGAAAGAGAAATGGCAGGGAACATTCGAAACCGCGCCAAAATGGACGCTGGTTGGGTTGGATGGACCGTCGGAGGAGAAAGTTGATCTGGCAACGATGCTTCTTCAGACAGTG
This sequence comes from Blattamonas nauphoetae, assembly GCA_033064195.1. Lineage (NCBI taxonomy): Eukaryota > Preaxostyla > Oxymonadida > Blattamonas > Blattamonas nauphoetae. The sequence goes on from JARBJD010000050.1 coordinate 315,835, forward strand.
TTGTTCGTTGGGAAGAATGGAAACGATGAAAACGGGGATGGGATGACAAACACACCGTTTTTAACACTTCATGGGGGAATTGAGAAGGAGATGGATGAAAATAAGATGATATGGTTCGAAATCGTGGAATCAGCCGAAATAGGGAAGCGAATTGTGATGGAAGGAGGAATGAGAACAACCGTCACAATCTCGAAAAGGGAGAAGGGATCCAAACTTGTGTGCTCGATCTCAGATACCTCAGATCAACCGGATGGTCAGATTGTTGTTTGTGGACACACACTATCCATTCGTGGACTGGAGCTGAACATGAAAGTTGGTTTTGGGACAGTTTTCGTTGTGGGGAAGGAAGGAAGGGTGGGATTGTGGGAATGCAGTGTGAGTGGGGAGAGGGGACTGAAATCGGGACTGGTCCGAGTTGTGACAGAAGGAGAGGTGATTATGAACAAAGTTGCAACGACTGATCTGTCGTTGACTGGAAAGGCGTCGATTGTGGAGATGGCGGGAGGACGAGTGTGGATGGACGGAAGCTCGTTCTCTGAAGTGACCGTGGCTGGAGGAGGAGTGTTGTGTGGTCGAGTGAGTGGAGGGATGGAAGTGCGGAAGACGTCGTTCACAGGATGTCGTGGAGAGAGGTTTGGAAGTGTTGTCCGAGTTCGCGCAGCAGGGAGCTCGGTTGTGCTGAGCGAATGCACGTTCCGAGATTGTTGGAGTGGCGTTAATTTTGGAGAGATCGAGTCGACAGTGTGGAGAGTTGGAGGAGGAAGTGTGTTTGTGTGGATGGAAAGAAAGAAGGGAGGGAAGCCGGAATCGGTGGATCTGTCTGGAAGTGAGTTCACAAACTGCATTTTGGAGAACACGAACACAACCACAGCGAGCACAGCGAGAGGAAGAGACTGTGTGGGAGGAAGCGGATTCCTGATCGTTGGAGGAAGAGGACATCGTGTGGACTTGTCTGATGTGTCGGTGTCAGACTGTGTCTGCCGGAATGTTGAGCTTGAGGACGAAAGAGGGTTTTCGGGAGGAGTTGTGGGGTGGACGGAGAAGGCGGTGCAGACAGACAGGCGAGGAATGAAAGTGAGAGGAAGCGAGGTCGGGATGGTTCACATGACGAAATGAGTGACCACACAGACTGAACGCAACAAAGAACATTCCATGAACGAAACAAGAAGAAAGAACTCAACCAAACACGCTAACAGCTTCTTTACAGCGAAAGGCCGAACACGCGTCGGATGTGGATAGCTTCTGCCTCCCGTCACCATCTCAGTTTTTTATATTTAATCCATTCAGTTCTCGATCATTTCGATAGCAGGACATACTCTTCATCCGTCTTCATTCTGGTTTCACATCCAATGTTGATTTCTCACCAAAAACTCTTTTTTGAAGCAGTTGTCTCAAGTGGAGAAAGTTGAAAACCTGTTTTTGAACAAGTCTTGGATTATCGACGAACGGCCTCGGTCCATTTTCAAGGATCGAGCTTCAAATTTGTCATTCCTGATCTGCGAAACCGAATGAATCATCCATTTGGCGTGAAATGGCATATGGAAATGGTGGTTGGTGATGAATTGTGTGACATGGGAAGTGGTGAGATAGTCACCTAACAATCCGGGAGTAAATAAGTATCTGGGAGTTTTTTGAACCCATGTTTTTTTCAGAAAAAGAATAAAACAGAGTTGATATACTGAAATGATCAAAAGTATTGATAGAATGGTAATTTTCTGAGTCACTGTCATCGTCTGGGATCATGCGGAGTTGGCAGATGTCTTATGATGTGTAGCGGACGGACAGAGCACCAGATCTTGAGGACAGAGGACAGAGGTCTTGTCCGATTCAGAAACACAGCTTTTCACGCGTTCATTTCATCTGAATTCACCTTCTCTCTACTTGTTACCCTCTCCGTGTCTCCATTATGTTCGGTAAAATACCGGAGAATGCTTCAAAATGACTGAAAAGACATTTCTTCAACCCACTCTTTTTTCATGGACTTTTCTGACACTATAGTGAACTTTATCCTTCAAGATTCGTTCATCCCCATCTAAAATTGTTGAAAAGGGCGTTAGACAGTGTGAAAACCGATTTGGTGGTGAATCACGAGTTGTCGGGGCTCTGTCCTACAAACTCCTAATTAGGAGTTTACATGACGATCGGCCCAAGAGAGGACAGAGTAGGACAAAATCGGACAAGCACCTGATATTTTCACTGTAACTTTCTCTCAATTAGTTCATCCAACTTCTATACTTATCTCAAAACAGGACAAATCGGACATGTCCTGTCCTGTCCGATTGATCTGATCCTACTCCCCATGTCAAGTTGTCATCGTTGGCTCTTTTCTTTCAGAACCTATAAAATCGCGACTTGAAGTCAGTCCTCCATTCAACACTTCTTTTGTCCAGTTCTCGTTCATTTTTGTCTCCATCGAAACAAATTTTGTGGAGATCTGCTCGACTATTCATGCACTCTTCTCTTCTCTGTCCATGACTACAACATCCTTTGATAGATGCAAATCTCACAATATTTGTTTGCCCTTCCATTGTTTTTCCCATCTTATTCGTGTTTTTCTCTTTATTAGTCTGGAATTGGTGTCTGGTTACAATCCAGATCTGATCTTGACTGAAAGAAATGAGATATGGAAGATTCACGAAGTCAGTATATCTCTCCTTAGTTTGAACCCTCGTATTTTTCTATTTCCCTCTTTTGGTTCGGAGTAGATATCTTGATCGCACGCAAGTCTGAAATGGTGGTCGTGAGTCTGTGCTACTAAGACGCTCACACAACAACTCCATCAAGAACGCCTGCAATTCGGATTGATTATCTTCTTATCATCTCCTATCTCAGTAGTGGTAGAGAAGAACTGGGAACCAATCTGAAATTGTCATTGAAATCAAAACTAAAAGTCAACGCCGATTGACCAATTTTGGATCTTGTATTAAAAGGAATTTATGACATTTTGATGACATCAATATTTGGCCTAAATTCTAAAAATATGTCCAATATTTTGACCTCGTGAAAAGTGTCATTTTTGAAGCAAATATTGACAACATTCGAAAAAATGTTGGCGCTTTTTTTGGGATTTTTTGCTTTTTTACCTCAAATCAAGTGAATCCAATGTGAGAACCATTTCGAAAAATTCTGCAAAAAATTCTAAAATCTCGGGGACATTGTCGGTCATCGATCAAAAGAGGTTTGATGAAAATCGGTTGAGAATTCGTCGAACTGTGTACCGAACTTTGGTCCAAAAAGTGACCAAAAAAGTCGATGTTCCGATTTTGCTACTATGAACTGCTTTATGGCTCAAATTGTGTTCAAACACGTTTGATTGTGACGGAAATCATTTTGAAAGGTAGGATTTTCGATAAAAAGCACTTCTGAGATTTTTGGTTTGATCCGACCCATTGAGGTTTTTTCGCGTTTTTTGAGATTTTTTTAGAAAAGGTATGGACGTTCGGGACTATGTCCTTTTGATCACTTTTCGTCGTCTTATGGTGTTTTTGGGTGTGAAAACGCTAGTTGGCGTCTTTTTGTGTCATTCATCTCTGAAAACTTTTGACACCACAAGGTTCGCACACTTTTTCATGAATTTTCACATTTCACTACTTTCACTTCATTTACTCCGTTATTACATCATTTTAACGAACATAAGTCGACGCGAGACGTATAGTGCATTTCCTTAGTTTCATTTTGTTGGTTCTTCACATCACCGTTCTGACACAACATTTTCGCACTACTTGCACACTATTAGATTTTTGCCCCGATTTTCACTAACAAATCCTTCTTTCTCACTGTCTGAGTAAGGTGTGCCTGAATTTTCAGAATTTTTTGTCGGATAGTTGTCTCAAAATTTCACTTTTTTGATTCGTCATTTCACAGCTTTTCACAGTGTTTGCATGTTTGAACACCACTTCAGCCCCTTCTTTCTCACATCATTCTCTCCACATTTCACCTCGAGTTGAACCATTACTCCTCTTCATTTTTCTCATCTCACTTCCATTTTGTGGGTCGTTCTCACTTCACTAGCACATCATTTTACTCGAGTTTTCATCACCTTTTTCACAAAAACAGAGTAAAAGAAAGCGAAAGAAGCGTGAATGAAACGGGCAAGTATGAAACTGAGAGGGAAATTGACGATCGTGAAAACGACGTGAAATGTGACACCAATAGTGAAAATGTCGCTTGTGTTCTCGGTTTTATGTCTTAAAAACAACAAAAATGATTCAAAAATGTTCGTGAAATGTTGGATTTTCCGGAAAAATTCCGAGATATGAAGCGAGCCGTTGAATGGCGGATCTCTGCAAAAGTCCGGAAAACTCAGTAAACGGGAATTAGTGTGTTGTATTCGAGAAAAAGTTACAGAGAAAGAAACATGAATGAAATGGTTAAAAAGAGTAAACAATGAGAAAATGACATGCGAACAGGTCACCAAAATGAAATAATAAGTAGTGAAAATGAAGTGAAAGTTAGGCTGAAAACGAGTGAAACAGAGCTGAAATAAGGAGAAAATGAGAGTGACATACTCGTTTTTACATAAAAGTACCGAGATCTGGACCCGATCCTGAAACCTCAAATATCTCTGCAAAAGTTTGGAAAATCCAAAAAACGAAGCATACGATCATGATCTCCAACATCAGGAGATTCTAAAACACGACGAATCGGAACGAAACGAGCATAGTTGAGAAATGAGTGATCGAACCCATTGATCCTCGATCTGAGCGAAAAATCCAAAACTGAGAAATTAATGAAAGAATTTTCATTTTTGAATTTTTTAATTTGTATTAAATGAATCTAACTGAAGAGAATCGTGAGAGGCGCCAAACTCCCGCGAGTTTGATGTACAAGGAAAGACGTCGAGTATGTTCAGAACAAGCATTAATTGAATCAATGAGAGAAGAGAACTGTTCGCTAGTCTCTGAGTATGTCAGAAATAATGTGCCGGTGACGTATGTTCATGAGGGAGTTGAATGGAGGATAAAACCGAAGTTGTGGAATCAAGGAAACAGACCTCACTTAGCAAAACGTCGACACTACACTCAATCGTTCGTCGAAAATGAACTGAAGAAATACAATTGTGAGCTCGTCGGTGAGTACACAAAAGTTCTGGTTCCATTCACGTATCGAGAGATTGGTGGAAGTGTAGTGTTCAGAATTAGACTTGATTCATGGCTGACTGCCAAGAAAAAGCCCCATCAGAGAAAACAGAAATAAACGCTCAACTTTTTTTATTTTCGGATTTTTTAATTCGTAGTAAATGGCGGCGACAATAACATTTGTCACAGACAGCATCACGAAAATTAGAGCACTATTTCCAAACACCACCTTTGAATTCAAGGATGACCACGGTTATGATCGAACATATAATCCAGGCAGTAGAAACTACCAACATCAGAGAGCATATCTCCTGTCAATGCTCAGGAGTCCAGATCTCCACTTTGAAGGAGAAATAAGGAATATTACCAACTATCAGATTGATGATTTAATTCTCAAACTTGAAGAGAACAATAACAACGCAATGATGAATGAAGAAGACAGCAAAGCAAGAATGCAAATCATGAAAGAAAATCCAAGAGTTAACAAAGATGAATTGAAAAAGCAAGTGTTCAGAATGACGTGGAAGCTGAAATCAATTGAAGAGAAGTTGATGGATCATTGGATGAAGAATCTGTTGATCATTCAAAAGAAAAATGAACAAATGGAAAAGAGAGAAGTGCAGTCATTTGATGGATTTGAAGAATGCATATTACTCACAGAACCACGTGACAAAGCAGCATTCAATTCTTGTCTCATGAATGCACGAAGGAAGTTCAAAAAGAATGAGGTCGAGAAGGTTGAAGACAATGGAAAACCATATCAGTTGTACTTCCACAATCATCTGAAGAACGTTGAAGAAATCACAACCTTTATCAAAGCAGTGTTCGACAAAGAGAAGGATCATCCATTCAAGATCAGTATTGACTTTGGTAAAATCATCGAGAGAAAAGACAAAGATGAGACAACATACAAAGATTTCAGGCCAGAATTGGAGAACACATCGAAGAGTTTCCCAACTGTGATAAGAAGTGTTGGAGACATCAATGAGTATTCAAAATATGCTATCAATCTTATCAAAGAATCTCAGGAGAGAACACTAATGGATACGAAGACAATGTACATCGCATTCCACTCCATTCTGGTTGCAGTCTATCGATTCCCAGTGGCAGGAAAAGCGAATGCAATTCTCACTGAACACATTAAAACGAGGAATGTTCGGTACATTGATTCTGAGTTCAACATCTGCTTCTTTCAGTCTCTGTCATTCCTCACACTTCCTGAAGTTCCAGGTAAGAAGATATCAATCAATATGAGAAACGTTGAAGCAAAACGATTGTTTGCAGAATTTGAGAATCTCACACACCTTCGACCACACCAGCTTACTGAACACTTACGCAATTATCCTGGCTTTGATATTGCATGTGACATAGAGATAGCGATGCAAAGATTCAACATTACCATTCACATTTATGAGTACGACGAAGATAAGAAGAAATATTTCCTGAGTCAATCGTATGTCAACGAAAATGATGATGCAAGAGTTCTCCCACTTCTGATGATTCCGCTCACAGCCACACTCGTTCATGTGATGTTCATTGTTGACCCTGAGAAAATCACTGGATACAAGCTCTGTCCATATTGTCAGTCTAGAGGCTTCCAAGTGAAGAATAAAAACTACAGCAGAGATTTTGAGAAGCATCTCAGAGAGTGCAAAGAGCTTGATGGAAAACATGTGAAGAAGATCTCTCTTGATAAAACACCAAGACCATATGTTCCACACATCCTCAACAATAGAACGTATGAATTTCTGATGGCACACAAAAGACAAGACGAATTCAAACCAACACAATACTACATCACATACGATTTCGAAACAATGGAGGATCTCATTCTTGACAATTTATTCTCTGATGACAATACTCAGTTGATCTCACACTTGAAGCCTCTCTCTGTTGCATCAGCAATCAAAACAAAATCAGGAGTGAAGTCAATCTACTTTGACCTTCGAGATGGAAAGGACTTCGTGAAGCAGTGGATCAGAGAACTTTTCAAATATGCAGAAACAGTTCGAGAAGACAACTACTATGATGATCCAGAGATTCCTTCTCAGAATGAAGTCAGTGTGATTGGATTCAACAGCTCCAGATTTGACATCAATCTCATCTTTCGTGATCTCGTTGACAAGGATTGGAAAGTGGTGAGCTTTCTTGGATCGACAACAAAGTACAAACAAGTCTTGATCAGACACGAGAGAACTCAGCAAGTTCTTCGATTCATTGACATGATGTCATACACTGGACCAATGACTTTGGATAATGCAGTGAAGGCTTTCGGAGGAAATACAACACTCCAGAAATCATTCTTCGCTTACGAATCATTTGACTCATCAGACTACGACACAGTGCTGAGTAAACCAGAACCATTCTCCAAATATGAATTCTATTCCAGTCTGAACAACAGTGAAATGTCCGACAGTGATTACCAGTTATATCTTGATGATTGGAACAAGCAAGGATTCAAGAACAGATGGGAATATCTGAAATTCTACAACATTAGAGACGTCGAATGTATGATTGCACCACTTGACAATCTGATTGATCTGAACTTCCAATACAAAGTGGACATGTTGCACAATCTCTCACTGTCAGCCAATGCTTCTGCAATCAAGTATGCATGTGCCTACAATGACTTTGATATTGATGATGATTTCAATGGAGTGGATCAATCTGGTGAAATAAAAATCACCAAACAATACTGGAAGTACAAAGTTGCATCGTACATTTATCAAGACCAGAAAGCTCATCGCAGTACTGATAAAAACGTCACTGAAGCAGATTACGATTGGTTTGTTCAACAATGCAAGAGGGTGTGCTACATCTGCAAGAGCCACTTCTCACAAGCAGTACGACCAGCACTGGATAGAATCGACAATTCGAAAGGACATTCAAAAGAGAATGTGAAGATCTGCTGTGACTACTGCAACACTTACAAGTCAGACAAAGATGAACATCTCACAAGATTGAGAATTCAACTGAAGAAGTACTGCATCTGGAAATCATTACCAATGACTCTGACACATGAACAAACATATCACAAGTTGAGAGCAGCTGTGACTGGTGGATTATCGAATGTTCAGCACAGACAGAACGTCAAAGACGTGACACCAATCAATCACTTCAAGTATGAAGACGGAAAGGCGATCTCCAAAGACACAGAACACATAATGACTCACGTTTGTGGTGTTGACTTTAATTCACTGTATCCAAGTGCTTTCTCATCAATCAAGAACAAGAACAATCCATACACGAATCACAGAATGTACATGCCAGGACGATGCTTATTCACCGCAACAGGAGATAAAGAATGCAGGAAGATTATTGAAGACAAGAATCAGAAGACATTGTTCGTTGCAGAACTGAAAGGACACATCGATGAAAAGTACATCAATGATTTCATTAACTTCCCACCAATCTTCAGAAACATTGTGGTCAATACGACTGAAGAGAACATTGGAGAGAAGACATATTCGTTGATGAAGAAACATGGATTGAAGACCGATGATAAACAACGGAAGCTGACTCAACTCTTGAGCACTCACGATCAGTATATGTTCTTTTCGACATACTATCTGTGGTTCCTCATCGACTACTGTCACTTCATTGTTGATGATGTAAAGAGTGTGATGGTATTCTCGAGACATGCTGGATTTGAACCATTCGTGACATCATTCATGAATGATCGAATAGAAGCAATGAAGGTTGGAAACAAGGGAAAAGAACAGTTCTGTAAGACCAACTTGAATGGAAGTTACGGATATGATGGAATGAACACTGAGAAATACAACTCAATCACAATCTGCAATGAGAAGAGAACATACTTGAAACAGATGATGAAAGGATTTGTAGCGACAAGAGAGATCAATGAAGACAACTACATTGTGATTGAAGATCGAGAGAAAGCATCATGCAAGACATGTCTGCAAGAAGCAGTATTCACACTCGACAATGCCAAGTTCTGGTATCTGAATTTCATCTACAACTTCATGTACAAATGCCTAGACATGAACAAGATTCACTTCTGTGAGGGAGATACTGACTCTGCTTATTGGGCAATTAGTGGTGATCCGAATGCTGGAATTCATCAACAATTTGAACACGTGATTGCTGACAAGGAATTCTATGACGCACACAAATTTGAATGGTTTCCCAATCCTGAAAAAGGAGTTGATGATGAGAAGAAACTGTTAGGACTAGCAATTGAAAAGGAAGGTGAACAGATGATCTGTCTTGCACCAAAGTGTTACTCGCTCGATGAGAAATGCAAAATCAAAGGAGTGTCATTAAAGAAAACAAACATCACGAGTGACGATTATGTGAAGTGTCTGAATGGAGAGAAAACTGTGACTACAACACTGAACTTCCAGACGAGAAGAATCGTGAGCGAAGAGGACACCAATGGATTTGAGATTGCGAAAATACAACAACAGAAACTCAGTCTCAGTGGAATACATCTGAAGGCAATCGTACTTGAAAATGAATCGTGTCCTCCATTCATTCATGGACTGAAAGCAACTGATTATCAAATCGAATAAACACAAACTTTATTTTTGAATAAATGAACACACGACAGATCAATGCATTTCTGGATAGGTTACTTCGGTGTACACAACACTCTCAAAGAAAATATTGGAAATGAAATGGACTTTCACAAACATTTTACCAGTCTACAGCGGCTCTGATTCACACGGAGACTTCGTCGCAAATGATGAAACATATTTTGAGGATTGGTTTAATGGAGGTCTCTCTCCTGAATTATCATTACATGAAGGAAGAACAGTCGTTCAACAATTTGTAAGCAACTTTCTAGGAATTCGTTTACGGGATAGCACTGCTGATCATGCATACTTCCAGTATCAACTATATCACCGCGATGTGACTTCCCACCAATGGTTCGAAGCCCTGCAGAGGCTACTCCAATACCAATCCCAATCACAATTGGTGCAGAGACCAATCGCAATAGAATCACCTGAATCTCCAAAATTTCAAGGACTGAAGAGAAACTTGAAATCAATGGGGTTTGAATATGAATATCCAATGAAGGAGAGGAGATTTGAAGAGGAGGAGGATGATGATATCATTATTCCCAATCCACCAATGTCAATCAGAACGGCTGCGTCCAAACACCCTGTGAGGGAGATCAGACAGTACGAACCAACTCTCCGCCCAGGAGGGCTCGAAGCCTTTAGTAAGACGACACAACAAGTTCTCAATAAGTTGGAACAAATGAAGGGCTTTTTTGATCATCAACAGAGAAATGATTCAGAAGATGAACAAATCAAAGCTGAGAACTCAATACTGAATAATCAAAAGCAAATGGAACACTTTATTACATCACACATTCTGGATGCAAATAAAATGAACAGAGACACATTTGTTCGAACCTCAATTAACAGACCTCTTGCGAACGATGATATTGACTTCATTCTCACTCACACAAAACAAATCCCATTCGGAGGAAGATCATTTCAGGATTGGTATGAGGAATATGATCACAGATGGAGTGCTGCACATCCGAGAAAAATTCAGAGAGAAAAAGGAAGTGACAGAATGATTATTGATCAACCAATGATGCCTAAAACAACGGAAAAAATCGTGTATCCTTTTCGATCAAAAATGCAGTTCATGTCCAAAGCAATTACTGGAGATCCACAGAAGACATCAGACAGAAAGGTTCCTCAGAATTGTGATCGACCATCCTTCTCTCCCAAGTTCGGATCATGGGAAATTGATCTCGTATTTATCCAATCACCAACGTCGAAAACAGTGTTGCAGATATATCTCTTTGCCATCAACATCAACACCAAATACTTGGTAGTCATTCCAGTTCTGGATAAATCATGGAGCAAAGTCAAGACTGCAATCAATGATCTGATCAATCATCGTGGAGTTCATGTGAATAACATTCGAGGTGATGGAGAAGCTGCATGGACAAGTGGAGAAGCACAAACGTATTTTGAGCAACAGAAGGTCAGTACATATTTCACAAGTTCACCATTCACTAATCACAACAGAATTGTCGATCGAGTGATCAGAACAATCAGAGATGGATTTAAAGACAATGCAACACAGATGGCAAATCATTCAATGATGAATCAGATGGTGGAATACTACAACATGACTCCACATCGAGCGTACTGGAACAAGTTCACTCCACACCAAGCACAAAACAATAGAGATTGAAGCACTGTATATCTCTAGTTGTGAAGAACAATTAAAGAACATCCAAAGACAACAGACATCACAGATGTTATGGAAATACAAACCAGGAAACATTCTGTTGATTCACCTTGATCTGAACAAGACTGTTGCCAAGTTTCAGAAGAAGCGAAGGCAGTTTCAATTCGTGGGAATATTCATCGAATACAAACACGGTAATGTGGTAGCTACTCTATTGAATGGTCTCACATGTCTGTCAAAAGTTGTCTACGTTCCAATTCAACACACCAAGTTCCATGCAGACTCAATTGACGACTTAACTCCAGAGTTCATTAATGACTTTAATTTAATCTAGTTTCAAAATGTTTCAGATATTTTATTCCATTGAAATGTCATCACTGAAAATATTAGAACCGTTTGATCCAGAACAGAAAGAGTTCACAAACATCCACGACTTTCAGAGATACTTGGAGAAGAATAGAAAAGAACTGAATGAGTACACAACTCAGAAACTGAATAGGATGATCCAAATTGATGGATACAGAATAACAAAACAAGAGGTGAGATTGCGGGAAACGATACGTTGATGCTTCCACCTCCTAATTCACTCTCGATTGATCAAAGATTATCAGACATTGAAGAATCAATTCGAACGCTCACAGATACTCTCAGCATGAGGCTTCGAAGTCTTGACGAGACTATTGAGCACCTTCTACAAGAGTTCTCTGACCCTTCTGATTAACCCATCTTTGTTGATCTCATTCAGTGCTACTCCATCAGTGTTGTATCGAAGAATGATTGTTTCACATTTTTGTTTCCGTTGATAGATATTCCAGAATTGTCGAATATCAATTGGTGAGTTCAATTGAGGATAGAATCTACTGATTCGTTCCTTATTGAATCCTCCAAAGATCCACATTGAATCGATGTTTGACTTCATGTCTGCTGACAAACTGAAGAGCTCATGCATCGTCAGAAAGAATGTGAATTTCGGTTGTCGATTCTCCAATAATAAGTCCATCATTGTCATTCTATTTTTGGAAGTCCTTCGTTCACCAAGCATTCTGCGACAGTCATCGAGGAGTATTATCGTTTGGAGATTCTTCACTGAGAAGTCATCAATGTACAATGCATTAAAGAGATCATCTCTGCATTCATCAGTTATTTTGTCTTGCCATTGATTGTCAATAATTTCTTCATATGCAGCTTTCGATTCAGAAAGTTCCAAAAGAAATGGAAGTGCATCATCGTATTTCACTTTCACATAAGGAACATTCAGTATTGGTTTGAATTTGTCGAATGTTGGATCAATGTTCTTATCAGTGACGAAGACAAAGAGGTGGAACAGTTCATTTCTGACTCGAACATTCTGGAGTTTGGCAACCTCTCGAAGAGCATTGAATGTTTTCCCACTTCCTCTGTTTCCGACAAGGACATTGACACTATTGCGATTGAAATTTAGGTCTGGATGTATTTGTGATTGCACTTCATGAGAAACATTCCTATTTGATGCTTCACTCAATTTTGCATTCACGTATGCTGTTAGAGACAAGGGTTCCACCCTCCGCGAAACCTCTGGTTTAGCCATATTCGATTTGTTCATTTGTGATTTAACTCTAATTAAAATATACTTTTGGTTTTTATTTTGTATGAAAACACACAATGTCACAAAAGATAGTGTACGTTCAACCACAAAGAAAAGCACAAGCGAAGAAACCAAGAATGAGATACGCAGCAGAGACTCAAGCAGCATTGAAACAAATCTTTGCCGATGATGATATTCAAACCAGACGCAATGATGCTCTGTGTAGTCTTCCATCAGCACGTGAGTATATTACGAGAACTGGACGAAATTGGACTGCGAAAATAGAACAATACGGACAAGTTCCTGATGTGATGGTCTACGATAATGACACTGGAGATTTGATTGCAGTCAATGGTGCCATGCTAACTCCATACAACAGTAGACCAGTCAAAGAGACATACTACGCCATGAATCCAACACCAGATATGCGAAGACAGAAACCATACACATCGTTTAATCAAAACCATGGAAGGAAAATCAAAGCTGTACATCGGAATTTCCTCAAAAATGGAACATACGATTTGCCAACCAATTATCGAGACATCAGCTATGCAGATATGAAAACACAAAGATCTCAACAACCATATGCAATAATGAAGAGAGCTGTTGGTGAACACATGACAAACACATTGGGAATAACTCGTGCAAATCGAAGTAATCCAGCTGATCCCAGCAAGAATGTGTTAGACAATATGGTGTTCAATTCAATTCAATCACAGATTGCATCACTGATGTGGGATCAATGGCTTATTGATCATGTTCAGGACTACAATCCCAGTATGAAACAAAAGAAAGCCTTCAAGGATCAGATTTATCCAGTGTTTCTCCAAATGATTACTCAGGATCCAACGTATTTATCGGAATACTGTACTCGCTATTCAACTCACATATCAACAGAAGTTAATAAACTGAAAGCCAAAGCATTCAAAACAGTCACAGATGATGATCTCGATCAGTACCAATCTGAGATGCCTGGGTATTATCGATTTGCTCAGTTGGACAGTTCTGGAATGGGAGCTATAGATCGAGCAGAAATGTGATTTGAAAAACATTAATATATATTTTTTATTTTTATAGAAAGTGATGCAACCAATTCTAAGTTGTCAATTTACAAAACACACAAGTTCTTCTTCAGTACCAACATCAATCACCAACAATGTCATCATCGATAACAAAGGCTCGAATTCTGGAAGGTTGAATAATGACCAGAGCGCTAATGTTGAACTAGTCTCGCCAGAGGCTTCGAACTCTTACGGAGTGAGAGAGAATGTTCAAGGTGCTTACGATCCTCCACTAGAGACATATCCATCAGCCCCATTCAAAGCCGTTCAATTCCACTGCGGAGTACACGTCCAATATTTCAGCATTCAAAGATCAGTTATTACTCGTCTACAAGAATGCATTCGCTTGTGAAAAGAAACTACTGAATAATCTCATTGAACCATCGAAGAAACTGATAACAAACCAAAGTGATTTATGTGCACTGATTGCGACACTAACTGGAATCAATGATGTGGTGATTGAACTGGATGATCTGTCAACAAAGGTTCATGCATTAATTCTCTCCCAATCTTTCGAACCATTTTCAAGATCCTTGTTGGTGGAAAGATATGAGTATTGCCTATAACGAAGCATACAACACTATTCTCAATTATGGCATTTAACAAAGGCAATCCTGAGATAAATAATTAATGAATTGTCTTTTATTTTTTACATAAATGGCACCAGGAAGTTTCAACAAACTCAAAATATCGGCAAGCAATTCTTTCAATTCATCAAACCTCTAGCTCCAACATTACTTCAAGTCGGTGGTGGATTACTCTCTCAAACGAACAGTAAATTTGGACAAACAGCAGGAGGAATACTCAATGGATTAGGAGGAATGATGGATGTTTATCAACAGTCTCAGAGGCTCTGAGTGGACACTCCACAGAATAAGGCGATCAATCGTCAACAAAACCGCAGATGATCGAGTACGAACCCCTCGAAATGGACGATTCTCAAATGATGATATGCCACTCTCTACTAACTCCAAAATTCAATTCAAAGGATAAACATTCACTAGTATTCGAATATTTTTATTTTCCTAAAATGGCACCAGGTTGGTTATCAAAATTAGCAGGAGTTGGAAAAACAATTCTTCGTGTGGAGCTCCATTTCTGAATCTCATCCCTTTGTTGGGCCATTGATTTCTAAGGTAGCACAGACAGGAATTGAAATGATTCCAGATGTGAAATCGGATCAGCAAATCCATGCCGAAAAGATGGCACAGTATGAGCAAGCAATAAATGAAGGAAACACAGCGGTTGCGAATAAACTCAGAGGAGAAATACTGAGACTGGAAGAAAAGCTGAAGCCGAAAACAAAGAAGAAGAAACTGAAAAAGAAATAAGCAATATTGTTTTTTTTAATTTTGTTAAAATGAACTCGCATATAACACATCTGACAAACAAAAGAACTGGAGCATCATCATTGACTGGAAATACCACTGGAAGGATAGAATACACAAGAGATGACATGGGTCAAATTCAACAACAACTGATGTCCGAACATCACATTAATTACCTCATGAATGATGGAGCTCACAGTACTTCTATTCAAGAATTGAAACCATCAGAGAATGCACGCTACACGGGACAGGAAATAATCATTCCGTTGACTGGTAATCAGGACATTTGTCAAATTGATGATTCCTTCATTACGTTCACAATGACAGCAACTCTGAGTTAATAATTGGCAAACTACAGCTGGTAAAGTTGGATCGTTCATGAATGAGAGAATCTTCATCTTCGTTGGACTCAAGCATTCTGCATCAATCTTTCGTGACCTTACTGTTCTTCACAACAATCAGAGAATCATAAGCACAACAAATAATGATGTCTCAATGGAGTCTCACATCTACAATATGATAAAACCTAAGAGTCAATTGGAGAATCGAAAACATTGTCACACACCTTGGCAGAATGCATGGAATCATGATGAATCAGTTGCCGGTGTTTACATTCCATTATCAGACTTCACAACAACATCTGAACAGGAGTGTTTCAAGACACTATTGATGTCCCAATTCGTGTGTCGATCAATCTTGAAGATCTCCTGATATTCTCAGGCATGACTGACTATCCAAGATGTCTCTTTGGCGATTTGAAATTGAGTGTCCACATGAATGAAGATGCGTTTGTTTGTTGTTCTGTAAATCCTGAACTCACTTTGAAAGATACACTATCACTCGTAACTGGAACAGCAGCAGCACCAACGATTAAAGCAGCAATTCTCAATTGTCTTCAACATCGTCCATATTTCTTAAACAACCTCGTCACCTCATGCACAAAGAACTTTGTTCAAATTGGTCAATCATTTCAGCAACCAACAGTTACCAAAGACATTGTTTGTTCAACAGCCAATGTCGTGACAACAGAACCTGAATTTGTCGATCAGTACATCTCATTAAACGTCACAAACTATCGGATTGATGATGTGTATTGCATGAGTGCTGGATACAAAATGAAAGATGGTGCGATAAAGAATCTCAAAGAGATGTATCAGAATCGTCCTGGAACAATTCCCGCTGAGAAGATATCGTTCTATCCATTTCAGAAGACGCCAACGGCAACAGGAATTGATTGTACTCAGCAAATGGTTCTCGTTAATGCGAAGGATATCATGCTCCTCTTCCGACACTACGATAATGAAGTTACATGTTTCACACAATGCAGAAGAATATTCAAGTGAATCTCCTCAATAGATACTTTCCAGAACAACCAACGACAACTATTGGTGCTCGCTTCTATCAGTTTGCATTATCGACTCTCAATCTCGATTCATACCAAGCTGTTCCTGACGACTTGGAGCGATCACTGACAGATTCTCTTGTCGAAGAGAAACTCACTGGTGACGGAACATATCCCAATGAAACAATGACAAGAGTTCGTCCAGTTCATGACAATACTGACTTCCTTCTGTGCTTTCCTACTCAGAGAAGTGGATGTCCAACGAACTGCAATGATTCGATCAGTTCCAGAGGTGTGAATGCTGCAGTCACTTTGAGATCGCATCCAATCTATCAAGGTAATCTTGACACATACTATAATGTTTACAACCCAAGTCAGGAGTGATCTGACAACTTTACACATCCTCCAGCACCGATTCTAGCCACAACTGCTACCACGTGGTGGGTCTTGCGATACAGCAATGGTGAACCAAAAGTTGAGTCCTATCCAAATCACACATTGAAAACATTACATAAAGATTTAGGAATTATTCCAAATTGAAAATGACAAAAGAAAATAATGATATTGTATTTTTATTTTTCTATAAATGAGAAGTTTCAGATCTAATCAATCCAAACCAACATCGACATTAATTGAGCAAATTGAAGTGCAATCGTATATTCCAAAACAATGGGATTCAGAACTCATGTATCTTCAATTCCAAGAAGTCCATCCAACAAATCCTCCCCTGCCATGCAGAATTGGAGATGATTGAAGTTCCATTGTGTTATGACGGACATGATGTGACTGAGTTTGCGAAGAGTCATTTGCGAATAGATCTCACGATGACCTTTCCGTATTCATTTCAGCTTGGTGAATCGGGAGATTACGTCGGAATATCTGGAATCTTCGTCGGTTACAAATCGTCATCAGATGCAATTCGAGATATGAGACTCGTCGACAGTCATGGAAACATTATTGACAACACACTTCAGAATAATCATGTCCACGAATCATTTCTGTATCACACTTTCAAATCACAAGAAGAGAAAACAACATGAAGAAGCTACAGCCTTTGGGAAAATGTTCAGAGAATGGATCAGAGTGTGTGGATTCTATTATGTCCCAGTCAACAGAAGCAAAAAGAATTCACTGCGACAATTCCACCTCGTTATTCCATTTGTCAATCTCCTTCCACTGAGTACGTTTGATCAGTATCCTAACTCCATCTTTGGTAATTTACGTTTACGATTTCACTTGACAACTGATTCACTTGTGTATTGTCCCATTCGAGCATCAACTGTCATTCAAAAATCTTCCGAAGGAGCCGTGAATTGTTTCCAGAAAAAGACTTAACTCTCTTACGGATCGAGCCAAAATGATCTTGATGTCTGAGGGGACTTTTCTTCCGTAACACAGGAATTTACACAGATAGGAAATCCAGTTCTGAAAGCTAGCGATAACTACAGTTTTGTTTACAATGCCAATACAGTCATTGAGGTTAAAACCAAAGAATTCACTTGCACGGTACTTTCTTCATCGGTGGAGAAAGTCTCAACAATTTGTTACGGAAGTAGTATAGAAGACGGAAATCGATACTCCGAGGATCACAGTTAACACGGAAAAATGAATTTCAACCTCAAAAACACACATTTCAACCTTCTTCGATTTTGATGAATTTTGGACCTAATTCTTCTTTATTTTGATAAAATGAGCTCCAAAATTGATTTCAGTCGATCCAGGACCAGATCAATCGGTACGATCATTTGGCAGTCGTTCGTTAATCCTATTGACTGCCCCAGGTGGATCGGCTTTTAAATTGGTTTTATTTTGAGGTCCACAGGTCCACAAGTCCACGGAGCAGGCACGCCTCAGAATACACCAGAATGACGTGCACTACCTCCCATGCATCTGTGGTATTGGTGGATTGTTTTGGTCAAAGTTGATTTTTCACTTTTTTCATCGCTATATAAGGTAAAAATAAAAATGAATTTTACAAATTAACCTTAATTTTGAGATCATCCAAAAGTGTTCTGACAAGCCTAATATCGGTCTAACGAGTTTATATACGACGTGTTTCGTGTGATCTGAGAAGTATTTGTGGAGTTATGGGTGATCTCAAAATTAACGCTGATTTATTTTTTCGATTTTTTAATTTGTGTATGAAGAGGAGATCCAGACAAAGTTTGAAAATGCCTGAGCTCCGACCACACAATCCTCTTCCGTCAATCCCGATCTGTTGAGTTCATTGCTGATGTTTTCAGCGTGATCTGAGCAGTAGTTCTTGAGATATGGGTGATCCAAAATAAACGTTAAACTTTTTAACTTTCTGATTTTTAATTTGTATATGAAGAGGAGTTACAGAACAAGTTCAAGTACAGAGCCCTCGACGTAATGTTCCAAGATACTCAGGCAAAATGGTGCCCTGGTGACTGATGCGCAGAACGATTTGGAGGTTGGATTGGAGACGGATGATTGAAAGATTGTCCCTGGGGTTCATGTTGGCAGCACTTAGATGTGCCCGTAAATCATGCCCACCCAAGACTTAACCCTTCAAGGACTTCGCCAGCAGCAGTCATTTAGAAGGATCGCGATAGAACGATCCCCAAAGGAGTATCGGGGTGTCTATAGGAAGCTCTCACTAAGAGTTCGAAGCCTTGGCGAGACTCGTACGAACGTAGGAAGGAACTTCTCTTCGGTTATTTTGCCATCTTCAAAGTACAATTACAAAAATATTAGTCACTCTTAATACTCCAACATGAGATCAACCAGAAATTCATAGTACTCTTTGATTATTTTACCATTGATTGTTTCGCCTGTTTCCATCTCAATTGATTCACCAGAACTGTCTTTGAACCAGATCTTCACAGCTGATTGTCGAGTACTTAATTCCCACTTTTCGCTTCGCAATCTGTTCGTTGCAGAAAGCAACATATGAATCATTGTGTGCATCTGTCTGAATCCAATCAGCATGGATTGTGAAATTTGAGGAATATCTTTGGAGATGACTATCGATGCATCACCGATCTCCTCCTTTACATGAATGAGTTTACAGTCAAGGAAATAGATGTATTTTTGTTTTCGGGAATTGACAAAATCATGTGGAAGTTGAGCAGTGTGAGAATTTGAATTGAGAAATAGCGTTTGACCATTGATGTTTTAGCAAAAATAAAAATCAAAACTGTTTAATCATTAATACCATCTCTCTTCCTTCATACGCTTCTTGGAGACGACGATCAATGACATATCGCACTCGTGGTTGTCCATTTTCGATCCAGAACAACCAGTATGTTGCTTGATGTAATGCTAGAATTGGTGGAGGAGGACCTTCTGGAGTTGATGTGAAATACGGATCCAGAGCACCCTGATTGATTGGTGTTCCTCTGTAGACAATATTCACCGATTCTGATGTCGAAATACCTTCTTCACCACCAGCGATTTCACTCCGATCAGTTGGAACCATGAAAGTGAAACTTGTGGCATCCGTTGCGGCTCTACATCTCACTTTGTAA
Organism: Blattamonas nauphoetae; assembly: GCA_033064195.1. Taxonomy (NCBI): domain Eukaryota; phylum Preaxostyla; order Oxymonadida; genus Blattamonas; species Blattamonas nauphoetae. The sequence continues at coordinate 335,876 of JARBJD010000050.1, forward strand.
AGTCTTGTCCATGATAGTGATACGTGATGTGACGAGAAGCACATATTGAATTCTCAAACTCTTCAGTGGCTGAACAACCAATGAAATCACCGTTCACCATCATCATTTGATAGAACTCTGGCGAGATTGATGACATTGGGAAATTCGGAAGTTGGATCCAAGCATTTCGAACTGACCAACATATTGGATTTCTGAAGACGGTACATCGTTTGGTCTTTCAGGAATAAGCACATTAGATTCATGAGATTGTTGAGTTTGATACTGATGTTTGATCTCACTCCCATGGCATTCGCTTTTGATTGAATGATTGTGTGTCAATTCTTTCTGCTTTCAGGACATAAACAGTCTTTGAATAAGTGTTGATCAGTGATTGTTTTGTTGCATCAGTTATTTGATATCCATAACAAATCGACGTAACTTTATCAACAGATGTATTAAGAACAGTCGATGTGGATTTCATGAATAAAGTCTTTGCAACGACTCCATTTGTGCTTTGAAGCTCAAGCATTTGGTATTGCTGAACCGGATTTGATTTGTGTGAATTCCTGCGTTAAAGGAGTGTAATTCCGTTATGCATTATTTGCATTCGAGATTGACCCACTGTATTCAATGCCATATTACCCCGCATGCAGCATCAGTTGATTCTTGAATATGTTTCGAATGACAGTTGATGGTCGAATGGGA